>NQII01002309.1:119348-132464 GCA_002778355.1 Clitarchus hookeri
TTGGAAAAAGGTTGGGGGGGGGGCGGATACGCCGTAACTGCAACTCGTCGTGTGGTGGCCGAGGTGCGGGCCGCGTTTCCCGGCTCGCCACCGTACGAGGACGACAGCCTCAGGGTCGCCCGCTTGCCTTTCCCACGCCCTAGGAGGGACGCCCCCACCCCTCCACCACCCACAGCGACTGTGTAGAACGCCGCCGACGCTCGGGAAATACCTGGATATCGACACCCCGTGTTCGCGCGCACTCATCAACTCCCCCGGATTAGCTCCGCTGCGTCTCCCCGTCCGCGGCTACCGGTGGAAACTACGTTTTTGGGTGCTTGTGAAATGAAACTTAAACGTGCATAACTACATAGTACGGTTCGCGTAAAATTAAACCAGTTTCGATAGTGCAATCGATACTATCGATAGTACCATCGATACTATCGATAGTAAGATGAACTGCTATCGGATACCATCGATGGTGAAAAGTATCGATAGTATCCGAACTCTACGGCGCTGGGTCACGCTGGTGCAATTTTTGCCCCGCTTTCGGGAGGCCCCGAGTGGAGAAATTTGTGCGGCTTCTAAGAACGGGGTCTTGAGAGTTGGGAGGCCTCGGGTTCGATTCTTATCGGCTGTGTGGAGGATGGTTTCATCCTTTTGCGTTTCCGTCCTCATTTCACGGTTAATTGAGCGCTTTTCAAGCCCTGTTTGAGATCTACTGTACCTTCCATAGACACCGACTGCGGGTGTGCATTACATATTGAGCACCCTCAAAAATATGTTCGGAGTTACCCTGCACCCACAATANAGACACCGACTGCGGGTGTGCATTACATATTGAGCACCCTCAAAAATATGTTCGGAGTTACCCTGCACCCACAATATTACAGAGAACCCTTGATATTACGTCACTTGTTCTATTTTGGATACAGGATTGCACTTACAGCAGTGTTATTTAGCTTAAGGAAATTTCACGCGATCAAATATATATTGAATATAGTTACACGAATTTAATTTATTGAACTAAAAATTTACTTCATATGTCTTTCAGTGAATTGCATTCAAACAGCTTTCAAGTCTCCACGTGAAAATTTATCACAAACCTTTATATAAACCTAGTTAAAAAAAAATATTAAAATCAGTTTTTAGAAGTATTTACGACTTATTCACAACACGGATACTTTCATTAATACTGTTAGAAAGACTGTGAAAAGCGATGAAAAATTTGGATTCACGAAAATATAAGACACATTCGAAACGAAAATCTTGAAGAAAAACGAAACATTCAAGATATTGAAAGATTATTACGTTTCTATGACATCGCATAGCATTCAATGAATTGAATTCAATAAAAATTTAAGGTAATTTGAAGAAAAACTTGATTGTGTGAAAGGGCCTTTAGCAACAGGCAGGTGTTGCCATTCTCATTAATGTTGGTCTTAAGTCACACCACCTATTTTAGTATGTCGCTTGAAACATTTCAGGCTTTTTTCAGCCCCTATCCCCTCCCTCCATTTTTCGACCACCACCAATATTTTTACAGGTTGGCGTCATGTTTCCTTCCACCTAAAAGTAAACTCAACATTGCCATAGACCTATCACCTATTCATGCGCCATCCAAATAAAATCGTGGATATTTTAGCAATGTAAATGTGTTGGCAATTTGCAAATTTATAAACAAGGAACACTAACTTCGGTGGCCATAAATTTTGGACATTACACTCGCAGAGCAATGCNATTGCATTCAAACAGCTTTCAAGTCTCCACGTGAAAATTTATCACAAACCTTTATATAAACCTAGTTAAAAAAAAATATTAAAATCAGTTTTTAGAAGTATTTACGACTTATTCACAACACGGATACTTTCATTAATACTGTTAGAAAGACTGTGAAAAGCGATTAAAAATTTGGATTCACGGAAATATAAGACACATTCGAAACGAAAATCTTGAAGAAAAACGAAACATTCAAGATATTGAAAGATTATTACGTTTCTATGACACCGCATAGCATTCAATGAATTGAATTCAATAAAAATTGAAGGTAATTTGAAGAAAAACTTGATCGTGTGAAAGGGCCTTTAGCAACAGGCAGGTGTTGCCATTCTCATTAATGTTGGTCTTAAGTCACACCACCTATTTTAGTATGTCGCTTGAAAAATTTCAGGCTTTTTTCAGCCCCTATCCCCTCCCCCCATTTTTCGACCACCACCAATATTTTTATAGGTTGGCGTCATGTTTCCTTCCACCTAAAAGTAAACTCAACATTGCCATAGACCTATCACCTATTCATGCGCCATCCAAATAAAATCGTGGATATTTTAGCAATGTAAATGTGTTGGTAATTTGCAAATTTATAAACAAGGAACACTAACTTCGGTGGCCATAAATTTTGGACATTACACTCGCAGAGCAATGCNAATTTGCAAATTTATAAACAAGGAACACTAACTTCGGTGGCCATAAATTTTGGACATTACACTCGCAGAGCAATGCCAGGCGTTAAGAACTATTTTCTTAATTCGCTGCGAGCCATACCTAGGAGCCTGCCTGCAGGTGTATAATATACCATGCAGAGGGTTTTTTTTTCTTTCAAAATCTTGTTTTAGAAGTTTTCACTTTGAAAATGTTGTGACAGTGTAAATCTTTTCAAAAAAGAAAGTTCGGCAGTGCTAGGGCTAGGGTCGTGGGCCGTTTTAGGATTTTGCATTGCCAATTCAACAAAAAAAATTCCACCGTTCGCTAAATAAAAATTACACTCTCCAATAAAAATACAATTTATAATATCGACATTATTGAAAATATTAATTTACTGTTAGAAATAATAATTAACGGTCAGTTTTTCAGATAAAACAACTAACGTAACTTACAAGCGTCCTCCTTCAAGGTAATCACAGTGGCAGTCAAATTAAAGACGTGTAATAACCGGGAAAACGAAAACTATTCGTTAAGAAGGCGCGGTAGCTTAAGACTCTACATTACTGTTATACAAACAGTTCGTGAATGTTTTAAACTTTGCTCACATTACTTGCCGGGCCGCTCGCAATTCTGCAACTTCGCGGCTCAAGAAGTAACATTTCGACGAAAGTTCTGAAAAAGNATTACTTGCCGGGCCGCTCGCAATTCTGCAACTTCGCGGCTCAAGAAGTAACATTTCGACGAAAGTTCTGAAAAATACTTTCTCCAGGAGGTTTGAAAGCATCGGACGCAGTTAACAAGATTGGCAATCTCCTTCCTTGTCAAATACCATGTNAAGACTTTCTCCAGGAGGTTTGAAAGCATCGGACGCAGTTAACAAGATTGGCAATCTCCTTCCTTGTCAAATACCGTGTTATAATATTTTGGTTAGGTTGTGTGGGTGTTTGAGTGTCGTTTTATTGTACAAGGTTTATCTAAATTGGATGGATAAACTTTGGCAGCAGGTTAATCACGAAAAAAGAAAGTGAAAACTTATATACCATATCAGGCGGTGCACATCTTCGAAGTTGGACCTGAAGCAAATGCCTAAGAAACTTGTGTAAGACTGAACACCGTGTGCCTGCGTTATGTGTAAAGTTAATCGTGACATGAGAATTATTAATCTATCTTTCAAATCCCAAGTTTGATACAGCGTCATGGAGATTAAGTCGAAGTAAAGGTTAGTAACACCGATAATTCCCATGAAATTATTTGGCGACAGCGACACGCAGGTGTTGCGGTGTTAACATATCCTTGTTCCGGTACAGATTATCCAGACACTCGGGGTTCCATCTTGAATATCTCCTCCACGATTTTTAATGAGCTAGTGCTCCAGGCCCAACTTCAAAGATGTGTACCGCTCTTACGATTGACTTTAGACCATAGATCGTATATATATATATGTATATATATATATGTGTGTTTTTTTTTTTCAATTCTATTTTTTATTATTACCCTGCTGCCGAATTTGGTCGGTCAAATTTAGATACATCCTGCATTTATCGTTGTTATTAAGATTTGTGACTTTTATCTTCTGCACAAGTTTCACCTGCATTCCATTTTTATTGAAATATTATTGCTGTTATTGTGTAATCGTCATCCAGGCACTATTGCTGCATGTTGCATAATGGTTTCTGCAACTTTACAAAAAGAGGATCTACTGAACAGGAAACCTCTTGATTGCAAGTCCAATCCTATAATTTNATGGTTTCTGCAACTTTACAAAAAGAGGATCTACTGAACAGGAAACCTCTTGATTGCAAGTCCAATCCTATAATTTCTTGGCAGCTGGTGTTTTAAACTATATTTAAAGATTATTGATAGCATTTGTAAATAACAGGTCTTGTGTTGGAGCTAATAGTTGAAGAGCGTTGTCATATCTGAGTGTTGAATCGCAGTTTTGTACTTTCATTACGGGAAGAAGTGTGTTCGGAGACTACCAGTGACACTGTGTGATTTAGGCCAGCTCAAGTTCAATCTGTGCTCGTTGTCTTCACACCCGCGAAGTAAATCTGTAATCCTCCAGCCTCGGTTCGACTCCAGGCTTCCAAGCAATACGTCTGCTTGCCAGCTCATAAGCTGATTCCAGTCGGCGAGCGTAATGGCGCGAGAGTACACGGTTCTGTGGATTACTATCCGTTATCCTTCCTCCTTCCTCCTTCCTCCTTCCTNAGCGTAATGGCGCGAGAGTACACGGTTCTGTGGATTACTATCCGTTATCCTTCCTCCTTCCTCCTTCCTCCTTCCTCCTTCCCATAGTGCCTTTGATCTGTGGATTGCGTGAGCAGAGGCTATTTCCCGCNTCCTTCCTCCTTCCTCCTTCCTCCTTCCCATAGTGCCTTTGATCTGTGGATTGCGTGAGCAGAGGCTATTTCCCGCCTTTCGCTTTGCCTCTTGCTATGCTTAAGATCTGCACTCTAAGTAATTACTCTCAAATTTACCATATCATTGCATACGTGTAGTGAGGATGGTTAATTATTTCCCCGTGCATCCTTGGCAGCATTCCTAGATTTGCTAACGGAAGAGTTGAATGCTTAGGGAAGTTACGAATTTTGTATAATAGCTGCGAGCAACATTCCTATATTTGCAGCCTGACCTGCGGTATCATTTCCACACAAACTATAGGTTAACTTCCATTATAAATAAGGAAGTTTATCAGATTTTTTTTTGCAGTGTATAGTAAACGAAGCACTTAATCCCAAATCGCTCTATGAGTTTTGGCTAGCTGAAATATTGCATGTAAGTCATGTAAATAAATACACACAAAAAATATTGATGCTCCATTAGCATGTAATGTTCGTATTGTATTGTAAACAATGAAATAAAGCAGTGCGTGCCGTCACATTATTTTACGCTGCATGTAACCGTGATGTTACAAGAGCTCGTGTTTTTTGTTCTTGTAGGTAAAATTGTAACATTTTTTNTTTTACGCTGCATGTAACCGTGATGTTACAAGAGCTCGTGTTTTTTGTTCTTGTAGGTAAAATTGTAACATTTTTTCCACATTTCTAGCTATGTCTTATTCCTGCATGGACCATTTCTCGCAGAGTAGAATAATTTAGAGAAGTCGNTTTTTTCCACATTTCTAGCTATGTCTTATTCCTGCATGGACCATTTCTCGCAGAGTAGAATAATTTAGAGAAGTCGGGCATAATGTATTTTAAATGGGACAAAACTGGGATCTGGGATAGGAGCCAGGCGTCCGTCATGTTGTGACGTCACCCATCCACCATGTTGGGTCTAGCTGACCTTGACCCTGTGCCCGGGACCTTAGATGAACTTAAAACCAAAAAAATTATAAAATCCAAAAGTATTTATAAAAAATAGAAAAAAAAAGATTTAAAGATGTTCATGTAGGAGGTCTGGGGTTCGATGACGGGTGGATCGACTAATCTCCCGGCACTACCCAGCCCCCCCTCGCCAGATCGACCAGTGTCCATCTCGTCAGCCATGTAGATGTTGATGACTTTGACCTTCATCCTTGACTTTGAATGACCTTGAAGCCAAAAAAGTTTAAAAATCGAGGAAAAATTACATTGATGACACCGACCGCCTTGTTGGATGCCAGTGATCCCAATAACCTTGAAAATAAACACCTGAAAAAAAAATTGTAAAAATATAATAAATTAATAAAAGTCTGCTAGCATATTACATTACTGACTACGAACCACATGTTGGATATCGGTGACTTTGTCCTTGACCTCGTGCCCATGCCTTTGGATGACCTTGAACCCAATAAAGTCGCAATTTTTTTTATAATAAATAAAGCAACATTGTCATAAAATAAAATACAAAAATCTTTTGCTCGAAAAAAATTGCAAAAGGAAAGAGAAAAATTAAAGTTTCCACACCAAATGGATTATTTCAAGTGGTCTTGTGTTTTATCGTTTTATTAAAAGTTCAAGATTCACATTTTGTGGGTAGTGAAATTTAATTTTTTTACGCGTGTATCAGGAACATATTTATCTTTGTAACAATTTCGAAGTATCACTTCGCGCATGGATAGAAGTCATTTAGGCCCGTGGCGGTGTTGAATTTTTCGTGAGGATGAAGGATAGGCAATGAACGGAAAGAGGAAACTAGGCGTGGCGTCATAACGTGCTCAATTATCCGTGCCGTAATAAATGTAACTGCCTAATTGAACCCGGGAAATATTGCTTTGTCCCAGTCGCTAATCCAGAAGGAAGTCTCTAGCCCGGCGTTTATTATGCAGTATTAAATGTAGTGTAATGCACGTGAGAACNGTCGCTAATCCAGAAGGAAGTCTCTAGCCCGGCGTTTATTATGCAGTATTAAATGTAGTGTAATGCACGTGAGAACATAAGTGCGTCGTCGTTGTGGGGGTAATTTTTTCTCGCTTACGTAACCAGGTCGTTAAAACTTTCTTTACCTGTCAGATATGTTTCTCGATACGGACCCCGTTAAGTTTTCAAATTTTTTGGTACAAGACATACCATCGATTAATAATATTAGCATCTAGCTGCTTACTCGGATGTTTTTACTTTTAGTGACTCAGCATCTGATGCTAATTTACAGTATATGTTCGTTGTGTTAGTTATGGACATACCATAAACAGGTAACCGAATCTGAAGGGTTGTAAGGATCGACTTACACGCGGAGGCATGGCAGTTTTCCCCAAACACGCATGAAATGCGTGGTCTAGGTGTCGAATAATAAACTGCAGGTTAAGGTTATTTTCTGTTGACACTCATGGGAACAGTGCAAATTTTTATTTATCTCTGTGTATGTTGTTTTTATTTTTACGTATTACTGTAAGTTCTCGAACTGTTTAAAGGAATGCGACAATCAGAAATCCTGCAGTCGACAAAATCGGGCACGATGGGCCAAGAAAGAGTAACGCATGCCAAACAATTGCAATGCTTACAGGATTTGAAAAGCCGTTGCGGTGTACCCTGGAGAGAGCAATATTATGAAGGACTTTCCTGTCGTATTTATAAACATTTAACGAGTACAGTAAATTACTGCACCGTCATTTCTAACAACGCAGAATTTTAACTTTTGTTGACGATGGTGAAATCCGTTGGAAATAAATTGGTCTCAGTAAGTATGCGCTTGAGTGTAACATTTTTACTCTTCGGGAATTCCTGAAATACCTCCCAGTTGGTATAGGCTGTGCACGGTAAAGTGAGCACTTTTGGAACCCTAGTTACTTTTTTCCTATCAGCTATTTCTTATCCTTCTGCCACTTTTTAAAAATAAGTATTGCCATGTAAGAAATAAACACAGTGTATATAGTATTTCACCGGACTCGAAAGTGAATGTCTAAGGTTACAGTAAAATATATATTTTTGGCTATTATTCCAAATCAGAATGCTTCAAAAAGTACTCATTTTACCGGGAATAGCCTATAGCAACCTGTACTAACAAGATGGCTGCATCTAAACGAATGCCAAGGCCTTGCGAAGAGGGGAACCTGTAGCAATTTGTGCCCCTTTTTTTTCTCGAACGATTACGTGTCACGTGAGGTACGATTCAAATCACCGACCATATCTTGTGCCTAACCGTGTCTTGTTTTACGAAATGTTACCTGTGGGTAAGAACGAGCATTTGCACTTGAGCCCTTGTTGCGTAATCGAAAACACCGCACCACCATTTTCCTGCGGACTTTCCCCACGGCTACCGACAATGTTTGTTCATTTTGCGTGAAAAGAACAGAATGGATGATTCAGCGCTTTTTTTTTTTTTTTTTTTTTTTTTTTTTTCGTTTCCTTCTCGGGCAGATACGTCGTGAATAATACATCCCGTCTACCCGGACACCAGGTAGCAGTTCATTTCTCCTCTCCTCTCTCCTTCACGATGCTGCAGATGACATAGCACCGATCCCGCTCGCACCTGTCATCTCACTCNATTCGTTAAAATTTATGGCAGCAATGGAATTGAACTTTATTTATTTAAAAAAGGAAGAAGAAAAAAATATTACTACAGGTTGTGCACAGTTAGTTCGAGCACTTTTGAAATCAACCTTTGAAAAATTTAATTTCCTCTACCCGCATATATTTTAACTGACACAGTGATTGGCAAGCGCCCAATAAAGTTGGTAACGTCGGTGGGGAAATATTTCCGTGTCTTAACGTTGAATTGAAGTGATAGGTAAGCGTTTGTAATTACTAAAATAATTAATTTAGCTTTGTATTTTTTTTAAATGCGCTCGTGTGTAAGAATCAGCAGCTTTGTAAAATATATACTATTCAAATGATTTCACAGTTTCACTTATCCCACGCGTAAAGTGATCAAGGTCATGGCAATGTTAATTCTACATACGGTGGAAGAATACACAATCTGCATACAAGTAGATCTCGAGCGGAGTTTTCAAAAGTGCTCGGTTTACCGCGAGCGATCTATACTGCAATTTTCCTCCCTCAAACATGCGAACAAATTTATAACTTAAGATTAGCGTGCTTTTGCGTCGTAATATCTTGCAACGTCATGCGTCAAGAGATTTCTCTGTGAGGATGACATCGCGTTATTTGACTGGAATTTACGTCCCATGGTTTTGAAGCTGGAATCGTCCAAATCACTTCGCGACTAGCCGCCTTCCATGCGGTGTGGCCTGATCTCAAAATGATTTGTGTTTCTTAAATGTCCACGTGCTTATTACGTCATAGAAATTGATAAAAACACCGTCGGGTAACACACTGATGTTGGTTAATAACATGGCACCCCCTGATGTCCTAATGCCTGCCAATTTTATCACCCGCGAAATGTTCACGGTTGGCAGATATAAAGTCATACTAATGCTTTTCACCAATTCGTTGTTTAATTTCGCCTAGTTTCTGACACTTTGCAAATAACTTATCTTAATTCGCGCTTGTCAAGGTAGCGTATCTCCCTTAATAACCCGTTAGGTCGTATTGAGTTTTCTACCAAATTTCCAATAACCTTTCATCTCACTAAGTCATCACCTGGAGTTTAGGATAACAATGCAAGGCTGCATACACTTATATTAGTGTTGTTATAAATATCACCTTNGTCGCTAATCCAGAAGGAAGTCTCTAGCCCGGCGTTTATTATGCAGTATTAAATGTAGTGTAATGCACGTGAGAATATAAGTGCGTCGTCGTTGTGGGGGTAATTTTTTCTCGCTTACGTAACCAGGTCGTTAAAACTTTCTTTACCTGTCAGATATGTTTCTCGATACGGACCCCGTTAAGTTTTCAAATTTTTTGGTACAAGACATACTATCGATTAATAATATTAGCATCTAGCTGCTTACTCGGATGTTTTTACTTTTAGTGACTCAGCATCTGATGCTAATTTACAGTATATGTTCGTTGTGTTAGTTATGGACATACCATAAACAGGTAACCGAATCTGAAGGGTTGTAAGGATCGACTTACACGCGGAGGCATGGCAGTTTTCCCCAAACACGCATGAAATGCGTGGTCTAGGTGTCGAATAATAAACTGCAGGTTAAGGTTATTTTCTGTTGACACTCATGGGAACAGTGCAAATTTTTATTTATCTCTGTGTATGTTGTTTTTATTTTTACGTATTACTGTAAGTTCTCGAACTGTTTAAAGGAATGCGACAATCAGAAATCCTGCAGTCGACAAAATCGGGCACGATGGGCCAAGAAAGAGTAACGCATGCCAAACAATTGCAATGCTTACAGGATTTGAAAAGCCGTTGCGGTGTACCCTGGAGAGAGCAATATTATGAAGGACTTTCCTGTCGTATTTATAAACATTTAACGAGTACAGTAAATTACTGCACCGTCATTTCTAACAACGCAGAATTTTAACTTTTGTAGACGATGGTGAAATCATTTGGAAAGAAATTGGTCTCAGTAAGTATGCGCTTGAGTGTAACATTTTTACTCTTCCGGAATTCCTGAAATACCTCCAAGTTGGTATAGGCTGTGCACGGTAAAGTGAGCACTTTTGGAACCCTAGTTACTTTTTTCCTATCAGCTATTTTTTATCCTTCTGCCACTTTTTAAAAATAAGTATTGGCTTGTAAGAAATAAACACAGTGTATATAGTATTTCACCGGACTCGAAAGTGAATGTCTAAGGTTACAGTAAAATATATATTTTTGGCTATTATTCCAAATCAGAATGCTTCAAAAAGTACTCCTTTTACCGGGAATAGCCTATAGCAACCTGTACTAACAAGATGACTGCATCTAAACCAATACCAAGGCCTTGCGAAGAAGGGAACCTGTAGCAATTTTTGCCCCTTTTTTTTTCTCGAACGATTACGTGTCACGTGAGGTACGATTCAAATCACCGACCATATCTTGTGCCTAACCGTGTCTTGTTTTACGAAATGTTACCTGTGGGTAAGAACGAGCATTTGCACTTGAGCCCTTGTTGCGTAATCGAAAACACCGCACCACCATTTTCCTGCGGACTTTCCCCACGGCTACCGACAATGTTTGTTCATTTTGCGTGAAAAGAACAGAATGGATGATTCAGCGCTTTTTTTTTTTTTTTTTTTTTTTTTTTTTTCGTTTCCTTCTCGGGCAGATACGTCGTGAATAATACATCCCGTCTACCCGGACACCAGGTAGCAGTTCATTTCTCCTCTCCTCTCTCCTTCACGATGCTGCAGATGACATAGCACCGATCCCGCTCGCACCTGTCANCTTCGTTAAAATTTACGGCAGCAATTGAATTGAACTTTATTTATTTAAAAAAGGAGGAAGAAAAAATATTACTACAGGTTGTGCACAGTTAGTTCGAGCACTTTTGAAATCTACCTTTGAAAAATTTCACTTCCTCTAGCCGCATATATTTTTACTGGCACAGTGATTGGCAAGCGCCCAGTAAATTTGGTAACGTCGGTGGGAAAGTAATACTGTCTCTTAACATTGAATTAAAGTGATAAGTAAACGTTTGTAATTACTAAAATAATTAATTTAGCTTTGTATTTTTTTTAAATGCGCTCGTGTGTAAGAATCAGCAGCTTTGTAAAATATATACTATTCAAATGATTTCACAGTTTCACTTATCCCACGCGTAAAGTGATCAAGGTCATGGCAATGTTAATTCTACATACGGTGGAAGAATACACAATCTGCATACAAGTAGATCTCGAGCGGAGTTTTCAAAAGTTGCTCGGTTTACCGTGAGCGATTTATACTGCAATTTTCCTCCCTCGAACATACGAACAAATTTATAACTTAAGATTAGCGTGCTTTTGCGTTGTAATATCCTGCAACGTCATGCGTCAAGAGATTTCTCTGTGAGGATGACATCGCGTTATTTGACTGGAATTTACGTCCCATGGTTTTGAAGCTGGAATCGTCCGAATCACTTCGCGACTAGCCGCCTTTCATGCGGTGTGGCCTGATCTCAAAATGATTTGTGTTTCGTAAATGTCCACGTGCTTATTACGTCATAGAAATCGACAAAAAACACCGTCGGGTAACACACTGATGTTGGTTAATAACATGGCACCCTCTGATGTCCTAATGCCTGCCAATTTTATCACCCGCGAAATGTTCACGGTTGGCAGATATAAAATCATACATATGCTTTTCACCAATTCGTTTTTAATTTCGCCTAGTTTCTGACACTTTGCAAATAACGTATTTTAATTCGCGATTGTCGATGTGGCGTGTCTTCCTTAATAACCACGTTAGGTCGTATTGAGTTTTCTACCAAATTTCCAATAACCTTTCATCTCACAAAGTCATCACCTGGAGTTTAGGATAACAATGCAAGGCTGCATACACTTATATTAGTGTTGTTATAAATATCACCTTNAAGTCATCACCTGGAGTTTAGGATAACAATGCAAGGCTGCATACACTTATATTAGTGTTGTTATAAATATCACCTTTGTGGCATCAGGGTATAAGTATGCCCCGAGACATGTTCCTGTTATTTAAAATGCCCCCCCCCCCTTTTTCCAATCCATATTTTCTAATGGCATCCGCGCCTATTTAATTTCTGAAATGTCCACAAGCGTCGTGGTTACACTGAAGTTGTGCATCATCTACGAGTATCCGTGAAGATTATGGTTGTGGGTTCTTTTACCAGCTCCCTTCTTCTTTCGCTCCCTTGTGAGGCGCCTATGTACATACGACTCCTCGTTTATAAAAGCACGGAGATCTCGAGGAAGAAACTTGAACTGCACTTGGGGCTGTGTCGGAATTCACCAGCCAAAGAGCAATTGCCTGACTTCGTGCCACCAGCAAAGCGCATCGAGGCTGTGACGTCACACAGTCGCTGTCCGAACTAACGGCGAAGGGCACAGATGCACGCTAGCACAGCCCTCCAGCTAAGGGCTCGAGCGATGCCCCCATTCAGGGGTACTCAAACTGCGGCCCGCGGGCCCGTTCTTTGTGGCCCGCGCTCGCCGGCTTCAGTAGATACAAGTTNCAAACTGCGGCCCGCGGGCCCGTTCTTTGTGGCCCGCGCTCGCCGGCTTCAGTAGATACAAGTTACCAAATTCTTTTTTTTTACGGTGTCTGTTACAAAAATAAAAAAAGCAATACATGATACGAATTTATTTAAAGTTAAAGTCACTGATGAAACTAGACGATATTTTTTATTATTTTATCAGTCAGGTGACTTAGGTACATATTTTTTTGTGTATTACCTCCGCCCGCCATCACCGTATCGAACGAATAAACAAACGACTTGCAAGACGATACACGACACTCTGAATTTTAAATGTCATCGAATTACCTACCTACTTTTAGTTCACA
>NQII01002309.1:132504-168601 GCA_002778355.1 Clitarchus hookeri
TTTTTTTTTTTTTTGCAGCTTCTTCCTGCCATTTGCTGGACACTGTTGTTCGGACAAAAACCGTGGCAACATAAGAAAATATGCGTCTAATTAATGTTTTTTTGTATATGCCCTTACTAATTGCGAAACAAGGGCGAGTATTCGAAATTAGACCGATACTTCGCCACGAAGGGATCAAGGGAATGCGGGTAGTTGTGGTACTGAGGTGATCAATGGTAAGGTTCATTCTACTCAGGTTAGGAACAAACTGAGTTTTCTTATGGCAGAGTTTCGCATAGTGATAATCTCCGCCGCTAGGTGCGCAGTGGTTCAAAGAGGTCACTTTTAAATAAAATTTTAATATACGTGAATGACAAAAAAATAAAGATTTTACGTAGTTACGAAGTTATTTTGTATTTGATTTATGTTTATTGCAATTGTACTGTTTCTTAATATAGGAAATAGAGAAAATCTGGTACGCATGTGACACTAGCGCTACCTAGTATAGACCATTCTCGGTTTCTTAGGATGTTTTGAAACGAACCTTTGAAAAATCACCCTAAGAGTAACATGTCAACCTGTTTTTTCAATAACTTGTATACCACAAATATATAACACTTNCTTTGAAAAATCACCCTAAGAGTAACATGTCAACCTGTTTTTTCAATAACTTGTATACCACAAATATATAACACTTTGATTAACTTTTAAGTATTTTATTCTTTAATAAATGAAACTTTAACTTAGTATCTTTTGTAACTCGTAAAATTTATTTCGTATTCAATACCTATTAAAACAGTGAGAGCAGCGATATTTTGGCCACGGCTAGTAAGAAATAGTTTACAGTTAAAATATTATTGTTTTATTAACAGAGTTTTTGGTATCATATTTGCAAATTAAACATTGCCTATTGAAATATTAAATTAGCCCTATTGAAAACGTATTTCATTGATAACAGTTAAAAATATCAGTGCAAAGTAAGGTGCGTAGACCTTAGTGACACGGTGTTCTTTTTTTCGAACTAGGAATAAACCTCAAATAGGCTGTCGGCGGAGCGGAGCTTGTCGCTCTCTCTCTCTCTCTCTCTCTCTCTCTCTCACACACACACACACACACATACACACACTCTCTCTCACTCTCTCCCGGGAAGTTTCACTTCACTAGTCGTAGCAGGAAAATTATACATGTTTTGAATTATAGCAATTTCATACTTCCTACAGCAAAAATTAAGATTTTTGAATTTTCTATTTACAACTGAAAAGAGATTTTAATATTTGAATACTTATTTTAATATATTTAGATGTGATGGCTGGACGGTTACAAAACCGAAGTTGGCAGAAGCCGCGACTGGCGAGTGGCGACAAACGACATGACATGGCGTGTTGCTATTGCTCAACGAAGCGTTAATTGTACTTGTTCCGGN
The DNA here is from genome assembly GCA_002778355.1 of Clitarchus hookeri. NCBI lineage: Eukaryota > Metazoa > Arthropoda > Insecta > Phasmatodea > Phasmatidae > Clitarchus > Clitarchus hookeri. Next base: position 133,907 of record NQII01002309.1, read on the forward strand.
ACTGGCGAGTGGCGACAAACGACATGACATGGCGTGTTGCTATTGCTCAACGAAGCGTTAATTGTACTTGTTCCGTAAAATACTTCAAATTGCCACATCAAGTTCGTACACGCTGGCAGTAATAAGTATACTGTGACGTGTGTCGTGGCCGCTGCGTGTGAGAGGGTGTGGCTGCTTCGTGGTCGTTACGCTGGCCCGATGCGTGCGTGTGTGTTTGCAAATACTGGACGTCCGAAATTTGTACGTTTTATCCGTGAACTGTTGTTATGACGAAGTCTATTATTTTATAGNTCCGGAGAATACTTCAAATTGCCACATCAAGTTCGTACACGCTGGCAGTAATAAGTATACTGTGACGTGTGTCGTGGCCGCTGCATGTGAGAGGGCGTGGCTGCTTCGTGGTCGTTACGCTGGCCCGATGCGTGCGTGTGTGATTGCAAATACTGGACGTCCGAAATTTGTACGTTTTATCCGTGAACTGTTGTTATGACGAAGTCTATTATTTTATAGTTACGTCTGTTTATTTATCACAACCTCGTAACATTGTCCTAGGTGTTTGAAACACAGTGGTGTATCATGCTGATGTTTCTGTGATTTGAATGTTTGCCACAATCCCAGCTAATTACTAAGCCCAGTAAGAAAATTTTTAATAAATAATATAGTCAACCTAGTAAAACCAAGTACCTATGCAAAGAAACACGAGCGGAATAAAAGTTACGGCAGGCCTAGTTGTGTGCATGTTCACCACAAAGTTTGTCGCTGCAACGTATAAAAAATAAGTGACGCGAGTTGCGTGCTTGAATTTGCCGTCTTTCTCGTTGGACTGGTTGCACCTTCGTTTTAATATATGTTTTATCTGAGGCCGTTATTTTAACGAAATACCTCAACACACATCAATAATAAGAGATTAAATACTACTGTTTTTCCCCCACAGTTGTAACAGGGTTAAACACAGTCGCGGCAAAATATACGTCGTGTATAACAAATATGTTAACAGTGTAAAATAATAACCGTAAGAACTATTGTCAGTACAGATATTGTTAAAAAGGCATAAAACTGACCTAAATATGGTTATAGGCCTAAATTGTGAATATTGGTATGTAATGGTTTTTGAAANGTCTTTCTCGTTGGACTGGTTGCACCTTCGTTTTAATATATGTTTTATCTGAGGCCGTTATTTTAACGAAATACCCCAACACACATCAATAATAAGAGATTAAATACTACTGTTTTTACCCCACAGTTGTAACAGGGTTAAACACAGTCGCGGCAAAATATACGTCGTGTATAACAAATATGTTAACAGTGTAAAATAATAACCGTAAGAACTATTGTCAGTACAGATATTTTTAAAAAGGCATAAAACTGACCTAAATATGGTTATAGGCCTAAATTGTGAATATTGGTATGTAATGGTTTTTGAAATATGACAGAAATCTTTGAAGAGCTGAAAACAGTAAACAAAGCATTTGACAGTTAAACGTACAAGTCACGTGGCACTGTTTATGTTTACTTGTAGCGGAAGGATACGTAATCGGTAACCAAAAGTAGAAATGCAGCAGGGCTTCAGAAAAGTTGGAAGTAAATGGACCGTAGCGAAAATATTTGTTTGCCAAACTTTTAACATTGATCTTACCAACCTGTGTAGAAATGACCTAATGAATGGCTAGTGAACAAGGGTACGTTGCAGTGAATTTGAACAAAGTCGTGATACTAACAGTTGTAATGAGATTAGTATTTGAGCAAAAGTTGTCCGAAATAAAACAAATATATTTGGGTAATACCACTGTAAGTGCATCTTAGTAGACGTAGCCATCTTTGGTCCAGAATTACCGTGGGTGGCGGGGGGTGGGGGTGTACACGTGTTCTACACGTGTAACAGAGGATGGGATCCTGAAGCTGGTGACTCCGGAATACGTTACCATCGCAACACAATAGTAATTTGCTAATACTTATTTTGTCTATTGCAATAAAGGCTTACTTTCTGATTCCTCGTAACATCCTTGTCTCGGTGACTTGAATCTGTACCATTCGTTTTACTTCCGAGAATAATAAGCATGTATGTAGGGGGGGTGTCAGTTTCACATGATGATAATTTCGCCGGTACTTTTCCAATCCGTCAGGTTGGCCGTGCTGTCAAGGGCGACTGGCAAGTGGCTATGGTGAATTTCCTGCTGCACTCCCGTGTGCCGGCAAGGGTGTTGTAGTGTTTGGCGTTGAGCCTATACGTTGTGGCTTTGAGCGTTTTGCCTAAAACCGTTCGACGTGGCAGGCGTGTCTTAACATGTATTTTTTTAANACATCCTTGTCTCGGTGACTTGAATCTGTACCATTCGTTTTACTTCCGAGAATAATAAGCATGTATGTAGGGGGGTGTCAGTTTCACATGATGATAATTTCGCCGGTACTTTTCCCATCCGTCAGGTTGGCCGTGCTGTCAAGGGCTATACGTTGTGGCTTTGAGCGTTTTGCCTAAAACCGTTCGACGTGGCAGGCGTGTCTTAACATGTATTTTTTTTAAACATTTATCACGACACGCTAATTGTATAGCGTTTATTTCGGCTTAATGCGTGAACTATACGATTTAGGATATTTTACTTTAAGAATATTTCAGAATACGTCGCTCATTTCTGTTAGAGTTGAAATTTTCGCAGTGACTTCCTCTCAACGTGGCTACAATCGTACTTTCTTCACTTAACGTCAGAAGGAAGCACTTTAATACGCGCCTTTTGTGGTATATGGGCGGGGTTTCCTACGTGGTTTTCCAAATCCACTCAGGTAAATTAATGCTTGCGAAGTTGCTTAATATAAGGTTCCTTCCTGTTACCGGTGTCAGATTCTTTAACTTTACTGTGCAGTGTTCGTGAATACCCCACCTCCCATCACAGTCGAATTTCGTATGGCACCTTCGGTGTATATTGCAATTTCGGGTTCAAATCTCGTATAAGCCACTCACTCGTACACCGTTCACTAATGTTATTCTAAGATTATTTGATTGTATAAAATGCCTTAAGATAAAACCGCTGTTATAAAGCGGGGGCGTTTATAACCAATATTATAATTTGTTACACAAGTAACACTTTCGTGTTTCTGTTATTTTTAATTTCAGCTTGAACGTCGTCTCATAAGCTGTCTCAAAAGTTTTGGCGTTATAGAAGTAAGCACATAAGATATATTATTTCTCTAAACTAAATTGTCGACTTTCTCGAGTGTATTTATAAAACTGTTATGGACATAGTCAAACAACTTTTCGAATATTGTTTTTACCATTTCGCATTTTATAAGCTGTCGTGATAAATTTGAGTCCGCGAGTTATGTTAGATAGTAGTCCAAGGCCGGTAGGTATTCCAGAACATTCAGAATCGCATATGATAGTTGTTCGCCGCTTGCAGTGATAAGAGGTTCGCTGAATTCACGATTATACACTGAAAATATGTTACGGCTGCATGTACTATTTTTCCTTTTTGTATTCCCAGGAGCCAGTTTTCAGCAACGTAACGCCTGCCCGCACGCAGATATGGTTTCTCAGGTGTGTTTAGATAGGTTTCAACATTTAAGTGACTCCTCGGGTTACTGAATTGTTTGCCATCGAACATTTGTGGGACCAGACGAAAGGCCAGCTTCCTTCATGAAGAAGATGCTCTTCTTATATGCCAGAGGTGGGCGGAACATTGTCTTAAAGCCGGTTATGTCGTAATATGCAATTCCTTTTGTTGGTACGATATGCAATTTATTTTAAGTCCAGTCCAATTATTCGTTCTCGGTTCGCAAATTTTTATGGCAATGAGTGTCTTTAAGCCGTTTCCTGGCTTATTTCATCTCGGGTACCTGAGATGCGCTAAAAAAAAATTCTGCGGTTTTAGGCACCACTTAGGTAATACTTAAAAAAAACNCATCTCGGGTACCTGAGATGCGCTAAAAAAAAATTCTGCGGTTTTAGGCACCACTTAGGTAATACTTAAAAAAAACTTATTCTACTATTCTCACACGGGAAAATTTCACTCTTGGCTGGCTACAAAAAATAATGTAAAGACAGAATTTGACATTTACCTCTCACGCGTATTTCCACAGCTTTATTATTGTTTACTTCTAACGGAAAACGTAACCGTTTAAGTTTGCTAAATTCTTGAGCTCTCACACTTCCGTGCTTCGTCGAGGCTGGCTGGCGACTTGGTCGCTTCTTGCGCCCATGCGGCGGGAGACACCGGGGAAATTCCAGCAACACTTGCCATAACGTCATTTCCCGTCGTGGAAGAAAGGCCCTTCCTTGTTTACCTACCATCAAACAGTCGCAGTTATTCTGTTGTTGCAAATAAACAAACACAGCTCTCACTCACACGTGTTCCTGTTGGCATTTGGTAGTTATTGTTTGTTTTTATTTTGTTAGGCTTATTAAAAAGCCTGGTAGGAGGTTGGTCGGCGAGAGGTTCTTAAATGGCTTGCACCCAGGATTCGAACCCATTAACTTCGTTCAGCAAGAGCTAAGTAAGGAGGTTGTCACAATATATTTACTTCCACAATATCTTCCTCTGTTTTTACGCCAGTTCCCGTCGAACTAACGCGAAAGTCTTCACAGCGGATCACTGAAGTGACCCGGTACCTAAATATTTTATGCTTTGTCGAATGTGTAGTGATATTTGTGGCATTATTTCTTTAAATGACGCGAAAAAAATCTTAAAAACTTTGTTTCGGACTTTTAAATAACAATATTTAAAATTTTTAAAACTGTTAATTAAGATTAGCAACTTATCCTTTTACGTAGGTATTTACTAATGTTTACACATGTTTTCAATAACAGTTAAGAAAAAGAGGAGACCATGGTGACAACTTCCGTTGAAGTAGCAAATTTTCTACTCGCATTCGTCTTGTAAGAAATATTATGTTTATTTGGTCGTCCGTTCGATCACAGTGATATAGGATAACTGCTTTAATAGTTCTGGTGCTGGTCCATACGAGACCTTGCTTAGTTTTCAAACGTGCCAATATTTGCCAGTATTTTGTCGACGATGTCAATGTTCGTAGCTGTTCAAAAGACTGTAAACCTACTAACTACCAGTACTGATAAGTGCTAACGTTTTGTTAACTAACGACTAGATTAGCACCTCTAAAACACAGGTACTGTCGTAAGTTTGGCGTCTTTTCGACAACGCAGGTAATTGGAAACGGAAAATTCATGGAAAACCGTTATCAGGATGGTAGAATCTGGAATCGAACACGGGTCTCCCTGAACGTAAGTTCATTGTGTTTCCAGTACGCCAACTTACCCGGTCATTTGTAGGCACTGTTAACATAGCGTTAGTTTTTGCGTAATTACGTAGATTATTACAAATAAAGCCACCAGAGTCTATTTATGGTTTATGATTAGCGCCTTTCTAAAAACTTGTATTCGGTACCTTATGCATAATCAACTGTTAAGATGTATACACACGCACACGCTACGAGTGTGGGGTATGCTTGTGTACGTATACATGTCAAGAAATAGGCCTACTAAAGCCAGCATCAGATTTTACTAAAATAAATGTTATTTATGACCTGTATGCATTGCAGCCATATGCGAAGGTCGCCCTTACAAATTCAGCCCCTCGCAGATTTGGGCTCATGTACGCCGATGTAAGTATTCGCCTAGAAACTATAAAAATGTTCTAGAGAAAATTGTTGTTTTGAATAGTTCCTTCGTAGATACTGACTAAGATCATGTGTTAAATTTGTTTTGTGGTAGTGCCCAGTGTTGTGTACCCAATTCCTGAGTTCGAAGTTCGTTTATCAGTTGCATAGACATATTGTCATCTTATTTTAGCCATTCGTATAATTTTTTTATATTTGACTCGAACGTGATAGATTTTTTGAATCAGTAGGACAGTATATGTATTTCACCGGACTGGAAAGTTAGAGTCTAAAACTACAATAAAACATATTGATTGACTATTATTACAAATGAGAGGGCTTCAAAAAGTGCTTCCTTTACCGTGAACAGCCTGTGCAAAGTCAACCGGAAGGGAGATAAAAATAGGGTAGTCTGCATAACTTTTCCCCGTCACGGCAGCCTTTCTGGCTCGGGTAGGTGGGATATTTTTGGTTTATTTTTCAAACTTAATTTCGCACATTCCTTGCTGGTTTTAAAAACTTACTCGCACATTCTCAGGAACATTACTGAGAGCGCTTGTCTTACAGACAGCATAATCAATTGGTATTTGCGAGGTCGTGTTTTCGTTTCCGAAGCAGCTCGCCTTGAGCGTGATTTTCCAACCACGTGATTCTACCTATTTTTCCTCCCAGGAAAATGTTTGCATTTGACCTGAGGTGGATTCACATTGAATTNCCACGTGATTCTACCTATTTTTCCTCCCAGGAAAATGTTTGCATTTGACCTGAGGTGGATTCACATTGAATTTAACATGGGACGTGGTATGTTAACGTTGCGTTAACTCTATGCCGAATTCATTTTTTATGAAATCCTAGTTGTGTTCACATTGAAGTCAAGAATGGCTCGTCTTTTGTTAAGTCGTGATGCATGCAATGCCGCCAGTTATGCTGTATATGGGGCATGTAAATGGCTCGTTATATACATATACACATGTTAACATATATGCGTACACATGAATAATGGTTCTAAAAATATTTAGAACATTTGCATCCATGAGCCAGTAACTTGTTCTCGCACCTAAAGTAGTGTCTATTTGCGCTCATATTTTTCCTTTAAACTTGGGTATTTCCAAGATGTTTTTTTTATCACTTAAACGTGAACAAACGAAATTTAAATTAAACTTAAATTGCAATCGTATGCAACTAACACATATACAACCCACACACATGTTAGTACAGGGATATAACACAGAGTAACAAAAAAAAATGTTTCTTTAATCTGATTGGCTGGCACTACGTTAACTTCACGTTATGTAGAAGTTGCGTCAACTTCTGGCGTTGAAACGTTAACTTTACGTCACTCGTAATTCAATTTGAATACACTGCTGCGCGATACATATAGTTTATTCACAATTTCTTTACACTTTTTTTAATCAAACCTTTGGAAAATCACCTTATGTTTGAAGTGGTTCGTTGTTTCCTACATATGCCATGCATTACAAGCTCTTTATACTTTGTTAAAATTATTTTATTTTATTTTTTTATATAAATAAAGTTTATCTGTATTTTTTTTAATTGAATATTTTGTTATTAATAAATTAGAATAATAATGGGGAAAAAAACAAGTGTGTTGGTAATGACTAGTCAGAAATAGTTCTGATGCAAAATTATATTGAACTGACTGCGCACGAATGTGGTGCGTTGTCCCTTTGGTGTAATTTTCCCACGCTTAGTTAAACTTCGCATGAAGCGGAGGAATAGCATGAAAGTAGAACTTAAGCAGGGCTCCAGAAAAGTTTGAAGTGACAGTGAATGGACTATACGTGAACGTAACGGCAACGCAAAGTTATCTCAGCGAGCCCCGCGTTAACTTCAATGATCGGCATTCGCCGCTTGAACTGAGCGAGGTTGCAACGGTCGCTGCAGGACTCGCGACCTGATTTTATTATCCCAGGATCTTCCGTATCCAGTCCAGGTGAATGAATGCCTGATTGTTCAAGATGAAAGCGCGGACCTACTTATTGGAAACACGCGGAACGTGAGCGTAAGTGAATGCAGTGAAATTATCTGCAGACTTTCCAATAATGAAACGATAGAGCCACTGCTTGGTCCTGCAGTTATAGTCCATTCACGGTTACTTCACACTTTTCTGAAGCCCTGCTGAAGTTCTACTTNCCACTGCTTGGTCCTGCAGTTATAGTCCATTCACGGTTACTTCACACTTTTCTGAAGCCCTGCTGAAGTTCTACTTCCAGGATGTTCTTCCGCCTCGTGAAAACTAAGCCTAACCAAGTCTAGAAAATTACTCCAACGGGCAACGCACTGAATTCGTGCGCACTCAGTTGCAATAATATTTTGCATGAGAACTACTTCTTACTAGGCGCTACCAACACACGTGTTTTCTCACTGTTTTTATTCATATTTATCATAATTGAAATATTATAATTTATTAAAAAAATACAGGCGAAACTTCAATTTTAACGAAAAATAGGATACGTTTATGTTAACAGGGGTATAAAACGGTTGTGACACATTACGTATTTGGGAAATAACTATACACGTCATATATGAGATGATTTTTCAAAGGTTTGATTCAAAAAGTGTGAAGATAACGCGAATAAACTATAGACGCCGCACGACTTTTTAAATGCTTTACGCCCACGCTGAGGCGACGGTGCGTTCGATGGAAGTGCTGTTGTTACCGATAAGCCCGTTTAACAATGCACACAATTACCTACTTAATCACATGCTTTATAACTTATAAACNTGCTGTTGTTACCGATAAGCCCGTTTAACAATGCACACAATTACCTACTTAATCACATGCTTTATAACTTATAAAATAGGCTCTACGACCGTACGGACAATGGCTGTTATGACAGCAACGATAACTCTGCAATTAATTGAGACACACTAGACCGAACATTGCACCTCGTATTTACCTGCAACACGTGGAAGCCAGCTTCAGAAATCCGCACGTATCTCTCGATTCTGCTCTGCGACTTGCATACGAAACAGTGGTTGCGTGCACGCGTAATCGTAGTTTTACCCGTAGAGTTTCGTGATTAAAAATTTAGTGCAAAGCTTGAGGAAACTGTGTATAGGCTGTTCACGGTGAAGTGAGCACTTTTCGAAGCCCTCTCGTGTGGAATAATAGTCAATAAATATGTTTTACTGTAGCCTTAGGCGTTAACTTTTGAGTCCAGTGAAATATGTACACTTAGATTATTACTTACATGGTAATATTTGTTTAAATAAAGTGGTGGTAGGATAAAAAAAATTTGGCTGATAGGTAAAAAGTAACAAGGTCCTCAAAAGTGCTCACTTTACCGTGAACGTCCTATACCTGACTATAGCGTCGTCACAGAGTACTGCAGGATACAGAGGTGAAACGGACGCTAAACCCCGCGAACTCTAACCGCACACGCCAGCAAAATGGCGTCGTTGTCCATCAACGCGTCGGNACTGGCCACCAACGTGTTGGAGCGTCTTTCGCGAATCACCTCCTGGCGACCTACTTGCCAACCGGCAGCCCAGCCAATAGGGAACCTCGCGTGGCCAANGTACTGCAGGATACAGAGGTGAAACGGACGCTAAACCCCGCGAACTCTAACCGCACACGCCAGCAAAATGGCGTCACTGGCCACCAACGTGTTGGAGCGTCTTTCGCGAATCACCTCCTGGCGACCTACTTGCCAACCGGCAGCCCAGCCAATAGGGAACCTCGCGTGGCCAATCAGAGAGTGGGTACGCCCACCTAAAAAGAACCGCAACGCCGCATTTAGTCTCTGTGTAGTTTCTACAGTGATTTGGGGCGACATTGTACCAACCAGAGAAACTTTGTACCACATGCCTGGAGACGTGCAGTATTTGCGTAATTTTTTTTTGGGTTCAAGCTAGGCTTTACTGTCCTGTACATAAAGGTTGCTCACGGTAAACTGAGCACTTTTGAAAGCCTTGCTTAAGATTTACTTGGACGCATATTGTATATTCTTCCACCGTATGTGCAATTAACATTGTCATGCGCCTGATCACTTCATCCATGTGTCGGTTAAGTGAAACTGTAAAATTGTTAGTAAAGTAAAAATTTTAAAAATGTGCTAATTCGTACACTTTTAGGTGTGCATTAAAAAAAACATAAAGTTAAAGAAATTATTTTAGNTATATATATATATATATATATATATATATATAAATGTTGTGTCCGTTTGTTCGGACGCGTATAACTCCCGAAAAAGTCAACCAATTTTCATTCTGTTTTTTTTATAAACCTTCCTTTCGTTCCCACAAGTGTTTGTACGCCTTTCTTTTTCTATCTGTATTAACTGCAAAGGTACTAAAATCTGCAAAAAGCTCATTTTTACCGTGCTTTCGCGTCAGGAAGCACCTTTGTTGACAGCTGTCTGTTTGAACATTTCAGTCAGTTTGTTGTTCGCAATGTTTTTTTTTTTCGATTGTTTTTAGAATGCCACGCGCAAGACCAAACAATACATCTCAAGGGCAGTCATTGCAAATGTGTGGAATAGATTTAGAATCAGAATGTTTTCCACGCTGCCAATTGTATGTGTCGTGTTCTAGAGTAGGAAAACCACCCAACTTATTCATACGCGCGGAAGATGGTAAAACTAAAAAAATTGTATACAAACAAGTAATTCAATAATAAAGATTTTTAAAATACATATACTTCTTTCAATTAATTTCATAGAAATGAATATAACCAAAATCTTTTATGCCACAGCAACGCGTGGCCGGGTAAGCTAGTCCTTTATACGAAGTTATTTACCTAAGTTTCAGCCTTACAGCGGATTGGTCACTCCACCCGCTGAACTTTTATCATTGGCTGCGAAGAGTCCTTACGAACGTGCCGGACTAATTGTCGGCTAACGGCACAAGTCAATCTGGCAAGTAAAGTCTTTGAGCTTAGTTCGCTGCTATAACATTACACGAAGTTTGCATGCCCGTACACATGCCTAGTTAAATTTAAAATAAAATATCGAAGAAGAGTGAGTGAAGAAATGTGGGCGGCTCCTAACATTGAGGGTGAGCGTGGTATGGGGCAGCGCCAGAATGAAAGAGCGGGAAAAACGGGAGATCCCCGAGAAAACCAGCCGATCAGCGGCATCGTCCGGCACAATTACCACATGCGAAAATCCTGGAGTGATCCCACCGGGAATCGAACCCTGTTGCCTAGATGGGAGGCTAGTAGTCTAACCACTACGCCACCGCGTTCCCTGGAAGATCGATGATTCTCTAATACTACATCGTTATTCGTAACTAAAATCCTTAACCATGACGTATAAATCATGGGAGGGGTTTGTGGAGCCTTCGTTTTGAACGAAAATTGTTGGTGCAATATTACCCTTGATGGTAGGAAGCAGTGGCGTGTGGTGAACTGCTGCGAGGTAAGCTGGTGCTTGATCACTGCTGTACATTCTCGGTGCACGCAACAGGAGCCAGTGACCATCTTCAGCCTAGTGAAACTGAATGTATTCCAACCACTCACAAGCGAGCAGCAAGGGACCCATTACACCCGTCCTGTAACGCCACCTGCTGAACTACCGTTCTAGTGGTGGAAGTGTAAACTAGCAAGCAACAGGGTACAGCACACAGCTAACGCCAGCTTACCCTGCATCAGTTCACCCGCGTGCGCGATTGTACGCGTGCGCGATATTGTGTAAATGTAAATGTGTAAGTATTTAGCTTTTGTGTGTTTAAATTCTTTTCGGACAAGTGTGACGGACTCAAAATTCAAAGTTCCCGGTGGCGCCCTGCGAAACAAAAGAGCCGATCTAGCTTTTGTTTGGGGGGGNAGCGCTCCTGGTATGACCTTTTAATTGGTATCGGCCACCAGGAGGGGAGGTTTGGTGAGACCATCGCTGGTTCCACCGGGAACTTTGCAACAGTTCACCACTCGCCACTGGTAGAAAGTCACCCCAAATGACTATACTGTGTGGTAGCGCCTGTGCTTTCAAATACGGAAGGTGCTGTACGTATATTCAGGGTCGGCGACGGCGGAGATTCCAAGAGAACACAGGAGCGTCGCGTCGTGACGGCCGAGAGTTGCGTTTCGGAAGTTCTGGCCGCAGCGACCATCAGCGCATAATCGCCGGCCGCTATCGGCCGCGGGCGGAAGCCGGCTACCGTGCCCCGGTTAGCGTCCGCTTCCGGCCGACGGCGTCTCGCGGTCGCTCTCGCGGCGTCTTCGGCGTCCCCTGCCTCCTGCCCCGTGCCACGGGTCTTCTGTGTCCGTGCGTGCGAGGACACGAGACACTCAGTCTAACCGCTACACCACCGCGGCCCCTGCAAGATTCGTAACTAAAATCCTTAACCATGACGTATGCATCAAAGGAGGGGTCTGTGAAGCCTTCGTTTTGGATGAAATATCCATATGCGGCTTCTTCACACTTTTTGAATCAAACCTTTGAAAAATCACTCCATGAATGATATGCTTGGTAGTTTCATAATTATGTTGTGTATCATAAACGTTTTATACGTGTGTTAACATGATAATACCTTAATTTAGGATAAATATAACTTTTACTCATATTTCATGTATAAATTAGAATATTCCATTATAATTATTATAAATAAAAATAATGAAAAGATAGATGTGTTGGTAATGCCTAGTAAGAAATAGTTATTTTGCAAAATATTACTAAAGTGAGTCCGCATGAATGCGATACGTTGTCCCTATGGTGTAATTTTCTAGGATCGGTTAAGGTTTGTTTGCATGAGGCGTAGGGATATCCTGAAAGTAGAACTTTAACAGAGCTTCAGAAAAGTTGGAATAAACCGTGAATGGACTATAGAAGCCGAGGAGGGGAAAACATAGATTAAATATGAGGTAGACCGCTTATTCGTCTTCTACGCATATACCCAACATTGACCTACCCCAAAGGAACACAACTGTCCAAGTCATATGGTCAACAGTGATGAACGTGTTTTTTTTTATATCTTAATTTAAAAAAAAAGACAAGCACTTTTATATGAATAAAAATACTTTCACCAGTTTCAATTTAATCAAACTGCGTTCCTAATTTGTTAAGAGAAAGTATACAAATATCTCGAAGCACTTGTTTACTAAAGAGTGTTCTACGCTCAAATCCAATCCACGCCGTTTTTGTTAGTCGTATAGGCAGAAAAGCAGTTCGATGTCGGGACACGGGGACTGGTCGTGCGCAGCCAGCGAGATCGGTCTACCTCATCTTTAGCCTGTGTGGGGAAGTGTGGTTGGATCCTCACGAGGGTCGAAGTCGGGGACCGCAGTGGCTTGTTGGAGTCGAGATGCCCAGACGGCCTGCCTTCTGGGATTCACCGAGATCGTGTTCCGTTGCTGACGTCTACTCGCCGTGTGCACTGAAGCTACCGGCCAGTACCTGATTTTCCAGTTTCTGCGAGCGGTTAGCCTTTTTATTTATTTTGTTGTTTTTTTTTCCCCGGCGGCCATGGAGACGGGCAGTCTGAAGACGTCAGGAGGTGCATAACGGAGCGGAAGCCAAAGGGGGAAGGTTGTTATAATTTCCCTTGTTATCAGTGGAATGTTTAGCAGGTTTCACGCGACGCAAGATGGGTGCAGAACATGCGCGAGATGCCGACCTTGCACAATCACTTCTCGCACAACATCGTGGGCAAAGCACGATGCAAGTTACGCGGAACCTATGAGACTATTGGTCCATTCATTCTGGCCATGTGGTGACCTGTTGTACATTCAACCGTGGAGGTAAAAGAAAATCGTAATCTGGGCTGTGCGAAGAGGAATACTCGGAAAGAAAATATTTATTGAAAATAACTTTTAACATAACGCGCTGATTTTTCTCGCATACATTGTGTACCGAAATGTTTTCGAAATGAATGCAGTTTTTTTTTTTGGTGGGATAGCTTAAAGCAAAATACCTTGTTGAAGTAAGCACCTTCATATTTTGTATTATAGCATCATGGCTGTTTGGTATCTACTTTCCGGGGCTATCTGCTAATGCTGATGCGAAGGAGAATGTATCTTCAAAGCTACGTGTGAACTCGTTTCGAACGAGATTTACTTGGCATCCTCGCACGAAATCTCGCATGAAACACATCTTGATCGTATGCGAAATCTACTTCACAAACAGAGCGTACAGCTTTAGTCGTATAGTTGTCATTTAAAAACGGTTCAATATTTTTTTTGGTGTCTGATTACGAAAAGAATTTAAGAAATTTTTCATGCCGAAAAGAATTTAAGAAATTTTTCATGCCGGAATACTAGTTTCCATTTTCTATTTCTGTCTCTAATGTGTGTATTTTTTTTTTTTGTAAGTGAAAAGGGGCTAACGCGAGTTTTTTTAGTTACGAAACTCTCATTACAGGCTATTTAACACAGTATAGGGAAATGTAACAAACATCTGCCTTTAATATTAAGTCCTACACCGTAAAACGATAGGAAAGTCCTACGAGGCGAGTCGTAGATAATGCTGTTGACGTCACAATCGAGCCTGTGTAGGCGTGATGCCTAGATACCTCGGCCATGGTGTCTTTATTTCACCCCGAAGCTACCCAGCTAGAGAGAAGGATACCATCGTGACGAAATGCATCCTCAAATCGTCAGAATATATTTACAGAATACAACTGGTATTATTTTACTCCCCCGGTTTGGCTCTTTTTATAGGCCTTTACGCAGGAGCTGTTTACTGCAAAGACCTGCAATTCGCGACCTGATTTCCGAAAATTGCAGGGTTCACTGATTTAAATGTCTTTGTTTTTACGTATACTCTGTTCACGGCTTCCTCGTACTTTTTGAATCGAACCTTTGAAAAATCACCCCATGTGCGACGTTTTTTGGTTGTTTCCTAAATATACCATTTATCACAGGCGTCTTATACTTATTTTAACATGAAAATCGCTTTTTTTCTTTTCGTTAAATAGGGTTTTTACGTTAATTTGATCTGTAAACTAAAATATTTAATTTATAGTTTATTTGAAGAAAAACGGGGAGAGAGTAGATGTTTTGGTAATGTTTAGTAAGAAATAGTTCTCATGCAATATGTTATCCAAGTGAATGCGCACAGATGCGGTACGTCGCCCCTTAGTGTAATTTTATAAACTGGGTTAAGCTTTGTTTGCATCAGGCGGAGGGATATCCTGGAAATAGAACTGAAGCAGGGCTTTAGAAAAATGGTAAGTAACCGTGAATGGACTATATGACAGTTGTTCGCGTGCTTTGCAAGCAGCGGGCGTACTTGTTGACATGCGCTTACTGCAGGAGAAGGAGGTGAGGTGGTAGTGGAGGAGGGGAAAATCCACAGTCCTGCACCGCCGCGATGTTGAGGGGGGAAAACACGAGTCTTGCGGCGGAAGCATGGTCCGCTCCGCCGCTTACGAGAGTGGCCGTGGACTTCCCAGCCCGTCACCTGCTGCAGACGGGGGCAGGCCTCCTGCCAAGTCAGCGCCGCGGCCTGTCGTATAGCGGACGAAACAAATGTGAAAGGCAGGATCTACAACAACCCATCTCATCACGTGACCAACAGCCAATCTGAGGTGGCCATTCATCTCCGTCCGTCAAAACCTTGGCAAGCTTTAACTTTCGACGGACGGATGAAATTGCAGCCTTCTAAACTTGCACATGTTGTTACCCATTCACAATACCACAAAAAATTTTCAATTTTTATGGAGACTTTTTTTGTTTGTAAACAGTTTTGTTTTTATTGGCTTGCAGCAACGAGCTGACGACGGACGTACAAGACTGGTTTTCAATCTCTCGACTGGGAGACGGACGGACGTATGACTGACGGACGAATGACGGACGTATGATTGACGGACGAATGACGGACGGACGCGACAGGCTATTGTAAATCCTGCCTAAGTTTCAACACTGTTTAGCTGGACTTATTTATAGACTTATAGGCAGTTCGCGGTAAAGTTAGTACTTTTGAAATCAACCTTTGAAGAAAAAAAAATCACTGCCTTGTAATTGAATATCTGCTACCGTGCACTCTTGCATGCAGACAGTTAAGTTGTAGCGAGCTGAGAAAAATAGTTCGAGTTTATGGCAAATCATTTTTTTTTCTTTTTGCTTTGCACACATTAAATTACATATCAGCATATTGGTAACCCATTTAGGTTCGTTACAATTTCACATTTTCACTTTACTGGCGCATTAATTAAGTGGTCACCCCCATGGCATTGTAAATTTTACGCATGGTGGAAGGATAAAAATTAGGAGAAAATGAGATCTTAAGCAGAGCTTTGAAAAATAATTATTTAACCGTAAACAAACTGTAGTTATGACAACTACTAACTTTAAGTGTTTTTGAGTACTCAAATATGCATATTGCCGTTTTTGTAAATTATTATCTGTTTTATTACTTTTTACCAAGANAATTATTATATGTTTTATTACTTTTTACCAAGAAGTATGAATTTTTCCGTAGTGAGACTGTTATTTCTTTATACTACCAATATTTTATAAATTGTAATAAGGAATGGCAAAAATGCCTTAATTGCTCCAAATAAATACAATTCATTATTATTACTTGCCTTGCCTTCTTTTGTACTTCGCGCCACGTATTTGCGAGCCTAGACGTCTGTTACAAACAGACCTGCTTTCGATTAGTTGTCTCATGAAAAGGAGGTATAGGGCAGCAGCAAACTTGAGAACAAAGATGGCGGGGAAATAATTTCGGTTGGAAGTGACCTCGCGACCTACAGAGTGCGACACAGGCGTGCTGTATCGCGCGGGAACTTACTGTCAATCTAGAGCACCTCGAACTGTCACCCGGGCATGTTCAGTGACGAAGCATCATCTCCGACATAGGAAGAGGCGGGGCATTCCTTGGGGCGGGGATCGGACCCCGCCATCTTGGATTTACGAAATTATAGTTGAAACATGTATTGGCAGGCAGTTTTTGCCAGGATCATCTCTGTAACTGCCGCAAGAAAACATTTTTCTTGCCGGCAGTCACTAGCCAAAAAGTAACAAACGAGGTCGAGTTGTAATAGCTTGATAAAGTTTTAGAAACTATTATTCGTGGCATGTCGTGCGAAAAAACTCCGTTAAACATTTTCATGTGTAAAGTATGGCAAAAATAGTGAAAATGCAATATGGTGGGGCCTGATCCACCTTTAGGCACCACTCTTAATTTTTTCCCGTTTCTTATAAATTTAATTTTTGCATGATCAAAACAAATGACATGTCGCATAAGATATAGAGAAATAACTCAGAAGCTAAGACGTACATAACTATAAAATATACGTTATAACAATATACAAAATATCGACGCATCTCGGTGAAGCAGTGGCGTGTGGTGAACTGTTGCAAGGTGAGCTGGTGTTAGCTGTGTGCTGTACCTTGTTGCTTGCTAGTTTACACTTCCACCACTTAAACGTAGCTCGGCAGGTGACCCCACAGGACTCGTGTAATGAGTCCCTTGGCTGCTCGCTTGCGAGTCGTCGGATTACATTCGATTTCCATTTGTAGCACGGGGGTTCCTGGCTCCTGCTGCGTGCACCGAGAATGTACATAAGTGAACAAGCACCAGCTTACCTTGCGACACTTCACCACACGCCTCTGTGGTGAACGTAGACAGTTTTGGTGCCCAGCGTTTATTTATTCTTGTTCTGGCGCACTTGACTAAATTCACGGAGGGGGCAATGTGTGGCCCTGCCCATTCCCAGTTGTTACTCTTTGGGGCACGTTGACGTGGTCCTTCATTAACAACGGTTTAGATAAATATATATATATATCCGCCAAAATACTATGCTGGACATTTTTGGAAAGAGCCGACATGTGTTGCCAACTCGTGAGGTAGCGCAACAACTGCGGAGCGGAAAATGGGCAGGCGGCGAGGGCGAGAGTAAAGTGGCGGTGTCGCGTTTCGCAGTTGTCGGGTGACTTCTGCCGGGGCTTGCGCGGCATTTCACGCCGTACGTGCCCGGAGACACGCAACTGCCCGTTACGAACTCGTTTTTTCCTATTTACTGGGGAAAAAAGAAGGGAATATAAACGGCAGGTGTGCGACTTCCGAGGACCCTCGCTGCTCTCCGATGTTAGCAGGCGGGCGACGGAATGCAGGTATAGTCTACTCGCGCTTTCTTGACGCTTATGGAATCAAACCTTTGAAAAATCACCCCATGTATGACGTGTTTACTTGTTTACTAAGTACCACAAGCGTTTTACACTAACGTTAACATTAAAATAACTAATTTTTAATTAAATTGAACATTTACCTAACATTTTATCTATAAGCTATTATATCTAATTTATTACTAATGCCAATAAAACAGGGAGAAAATGAGTATGTTGGTAACACCTAGTAAGAAATATTTCTTATGCAAAAGATTATCACACTGGGTGCGCGCTATTGCGATGCATTGTCCCTTTGGTGTAATTGTCTAGACTCGGTTAAGCTTCGATAACTTGAGGCGGAGTAATATTTTGGAAGTAGAACTTAAGCAGGGCTTCAAAAGAGTTGTAATTAACTGTTAATGGACTATACGCGACGACTGGGCATGACGAATATCGCAGACATCATACAGTAAAGCAAATGCCCATACATTCCATTCACACAACTTATCTGCGGAGCCCCTGATCACGTCCCTTCTTCCAGAACATTCCTGATCCTAATGCAAACAAAGTTTTAACGATGCCTGTGAAATTACACCAAAGTGACATCGTACCGAATTCGTGCGCACTGAGTGTAGTGACATTTCGCAAAATAACTATTTCTTACCGAGCTTTACCGACACGCCTATTTTCTTTGTTTTTATTCGTATAGATGATAAATGGAATATTATAATTCGGAGATAAGATAAAATTAAAAAAGTTCAATTAAACCAAAAATAAGGTAGATTTATGTTTACAGAAGTATAAAACGCTCGTGGTACTTTACGTTTTTATGAAACAATCAAACACGTCACACATGGGGAGATTTTTCAAAGGTTTGATTCAAAAAGTGTGGACACCCCCGCGAATTAGGCTAACGGGTGCTATCATGTGTAAAACTAGGAGAAACCCGCCCACTATTATAAAAACAGCTTGCTCAACAAGTCTAAATATGAAGAGCCGTAAATGTAGCTAGTTCGTGTGACGAATAGGCTAAACTCGACAGCTCTGTATACACACACCCCCGAGCGCTGTCGTTTCTTCGTCGGTCAGTGCCTTCGCAACGAGCACTTCAACCACGTCGCTAGGTTGTGCGTGATTCGCGCGGTCTCCTTCTACGCGTGCATTCCGACTCACGGTCCTGCAGGACGTGTGAGAAAACGAGTGGTCCGACCACAGCACTGACCGCACGCGTGCCGCAGTTTTCATAGTCACGGAGTGTCACAAAGTTTCGAGAATCGTCGAGATGACCACCTATAAATAGAGACCTGAAGAATTCGCGGATTCATTTTAGGACAAGCTAGAATTCAAAACACATGCGTTTATGTAACTTAATCCATTGGCCTACGCCGTATTTGACACTTCCTGGAGAATGGTGGTCCAATCGTCGCCTTCCATCGTGACAGCAAGCAACCAATGCGCAGTTGATGTCGGCATATTTGTACATAAGACTGTATAATCTAGCCTGCAGGTCATTGAACTCCCGATTTTTTTCCGGTCACTACCTATAAAGTGAAGGTTCCGGATTCTTCCCTCAGGAAAATTCCTGATTTTAAAATTAAAAATAGTTGTATTTACGCAAAAGTTGTGCCGAAATATGATATATAACAAGACCCCATTTCGCAATGATTTTCTTTTTTAAAAAAATGTGTATTTACCAACCTGCTCCGTGAATGAAATTCGCTAGCGCGAGTGCCCAATATGTGCTATAACTAGTTACATCTAGTTACGACTAGGCACACACAGAATTGTATGCTCTCACTGAGAGAGAGGCCAACAAAGTATTTGTTTGTATAGGGCCAAAGTATATTTAGTTACCCCAACAAAATGTTTTCTTGAGTAAACGAAAGTTGAAATTCGACATAAGTTATTTTTGGTCATCTAACAAAATACACGTTAGAATAAGCAAAACCTCTGCGTCGGGCCAAAAGAAGTTATAGGCTACTGCCAACACAATATTTTGGTGAATCAACTGTGTATATTTGTTTGGCCACTCATTTGAATCCTTCCGTTCGAAAATACAGCTCAAGTGTTTGTTTGCATTTTTTTTGTGACAATTGGGGTAGCGACGGTGTGTGTAGGTGCATATATTTATGCTTAATGATTGTATAAACATCGTAATAAAACAAGCCCAACAGGAAACTAAAAATTAAAGCTGAAAATTTGTAAATATTTATTTTCGCACGTTATTCAGTATTTGACCTGTATCTGAAAAAAAAAATCCAATTTCGCCAGTAACCGCTTCAGCCGAGGTTGCCACGGCGTAGTGTTCGGCCAGGCAACCGAATGAGAACAACATAATTCTGCTTCAACAACAAAATATTTCATTTCCACCTATACGATCAATTAATTTTGTTGCGCCGAACAAACTTTGGTCGATTCAACGAAGCATTTTTCTCAGTGCAGAAATGTTGACGTTTGAGAACGATAAATAAATCTCAGAAGACTACCGATTTTAAACGAATACTTCCGGTTGCCATAAGGGTGTGCGTGGGCACACTCGGCACACCCCGGGCGGCAAGTACAGACGTTTACTCCGTGTCGGCCGCCAAGCTCAATCGTCGCCCCACGGGCCTTAATTAGGGACCGGAGAATCTAGCAAGTTCAACGACGTGTAGTCTCAACTCCGCAGTCCTTTGTACACTCGAGCGAGCCCTAGGCGTTTGTTCGTTAGCTGCTCTGCCCTAGAGAGTGGTCAGCGATGTTCCACACCTGGCATCACGGGATTGGTTGCTTGTTACCTTGCATGTCTGCCGTTGGCCCGGAGTCTTCCAGGGCGTGTGTGACAGACCGTGGTCGAATTGCAGAGACGACTTCTACGTGAGCGCGTTTGTCGTCTATCGTGTCCTGAAGTGATCTCGCAAAATCTTCCTGTCTCTTCCCTTTAACTTATTTCTTTTCAATGGAATAACTTAAGTTTCTTACTATATAGCACTTTTACATTTTACGAATACCTTTAAAAATGTATTCGTCAGATTTTATCCACGTGTTATGTGGTAATTGTGAAACGGCCAGACTATGAATAGTTTAAAAGTGATGCTGTGCTAATTACATCACAAACATTTGACAAAAGTTCAGAATTGTTGTTTGTTCTACAGCGTTGTGTCTGTTTCCAGAAAGTTGTAGTTGTAGTTTCAAAATAAACATTCTTAAACAACTGAAATAAGCTAAACAGTAGTAATTCAACACATAATCTATTCGCGGTTTCTTCACACTTTTCTTAATCAAACCTTTGAAAAAAAAGACACCTTGTAAGATGTATTTTCGATTACTTCCTAAATATGACATGTATCATAAGTGTTTTATACTTCTGTTAACTTTGAAAAGTACCTTACTTTTGGTTAAATTAAACTTTTAACTATATTTTGTCCATAAACCACAATATTCCATGTATAATTAAAATGAATAAGTGGTGCCTAGTAAGAAATAGTTCATATATAAAATATGTTTAGACTGAGTGCGCACGAATGCGGTGCGTCAGCCCTCTGGTGTAATATCGTAAGCTTTGTTTGTATGGGGCGGAAGGATATCCTGTGAGTAGAACTTCGGCAGGGCTTCAGATAAGTTGGAAGTGATCGTGAATGGAGTATACAGTAGAGGCCGAGACCAGAAGTCTATCCTTAGCACTCTTGAATTCGCAAAATTCCTGACTCTGCCTTAATACCCGGAATCGTGGAAGTTTTTGACGTTGACGATGTTTTAGCGTATACGCGGTTCTCGTCTCAGCAGCCTCTCCAATGAAGGTATTGGCTAGTTGAGGTGTAACTGCATCTCTGGAATCGATTGCGTGCGACCAACGATGCTAATGAAATTTAGTTCATGTCATCGGGAAGTAAATTACTTAACGTCCTCGAGCTTGTGGCAAATGATAAATTTTTGTGGGCGCACAGAAAGCTTGAAATAGTTCTAATGACACACTAATTAAAATCTTTTGTAAGCTTGACTTAGTTATTTTTTTCTTCGTGTATAAAGCAGCATTTGAAGTTTCCATTTTTCTGTCAAGCAGCGCTGTGTAGTCGTAACAAACAAATGTGTGACTGTCACAGAATTTCTAGCTCCATTGTGTAAAATAAAATAATTTCAGTCATCACTAACTGAAATATTACACTTAAATACGACGTGAAGATATGGAAATACTTTTCATAATACGCTGCCATTGCGAGGTCTACTGTAATAATTCTAGTTAATGTTGCGTTGAAATGTACACAGGTGCGGAACAGGAATCGTTTGGCCAATAATAAGTTCAGCCCAGGTAGAATTAATGTAACAACTGCATGAAATAAGTTACACCCTGTTGGTCAAGAAGTGTAGAACTTTAATCAGTAAAATATCTGACAGTATCCGAGTTATGGCTGGAAACTGATAAATGCAGGTTGGTGTGAATCTGAATAGCGGTCGTCACGGTCAATAGCAAACTTTAACTCATTCAAGGATTTCAGTCCTGTTTGTTTTGTTCGAAGAATATCTAAACTAAGTGGCGTGTTGTTAATTTCAAGTTCGACTTTAAGACATTATTGATGTCAACATACTGTTTCATTCAAATAACTTTCGATAATGTGGAATTCTTCACGAAAAATTGTATTCCGGGTTTAAGATTTACACATCAAGAAACTTATTTTTCCTCTCCATGTGTCTTAATCTACGCATTTCTTGATGATATAAAGCTTTCAAGTAGGAAAGTGCAGAAAATTGTCTACCCTTGGATTTCTACTTTAATTATATAATCTCCTACCGTTGAAGTATAATTAGTTTATTTGCAGTGTTATGTGCGTTTGAACATAATTATACGTTGGTAATTAAATGTTATATCGGCACCGCAACGTCGGGTCAAGAGCTAGTGGCGTTATCGAAATGTTTCTCCTTCTAAGGCTTATATCTGCAACAAATAAAATAATTCGATACGGCGGATATCTGAGCCTTAAAATGCGTGTGGCCGGCTACGGTAAGACGTAGGCGGAGTTCCCAGGGTTGATAATTGCATCCGCCATCCGCTCGATAGCAACTCGCCCGTCGGTAGGAGTTTTTTGTGAGGGAGGAACTACGAGGTCGATCTCTGCGCGCGGAGCTAATGCGTATACGCCTTTATGATAATGTGGCGTGGTTCGAGCTGAACCACCAAAGATAATTTAATGGCCGAGGATTTGATGCAGCCTCCATTGTAGAAACGTTCTCTGCGTACGACGTCTCGTAGATAGAGACCTGAAAAATTCGCTGATTCATTTTGGGACAAACTAGAATTCAAAACACGTGTGTTTGTATAACTTCAGCCATCGGACCACACGATTTTTGACACCTCCTGGAGAACGCTGGGCCCAATCGTCGCCTTCCACTGCGACGACAGACATCCAATGTGCAGTTGACATCGGTATGTTTGTGCATAAGACTGTAGAGTTCAGCCTGCAGGTCGTTGAACTCGCGAATTTTTTCAGGTCTCTACTCATGGAGTTAGGGATAAAACCAATTCAGGAGATGCGGGTTTCCACCACCGAGCCCTTTCGAGACTCTTCTGTTCGTGACGAGATTAATAAATGTGGGATTCTGATTGGAAAATTAACAGGTGAATCGTGGGGTCTGCAGTTTTATTTCGTGTTGAAACGTTTTGGTTCTCGTGACTAGTTTCAGAAAGTTAGTGTTACGTTATGAATTCACGTTTTGCTAATAAAAAAAAAACTATTTATATTTTTTACGTGTTTTCATTTGCTGTTACGCTAGTCGTATAAACCCTTCCGCGTAATGTGAGAAAGAAATACTAGGGCAATCTGTCACCACGTAAAAAAAATTTTAATAGGGGTAGTAACGATATTCCACTCTTCACCCACGATTGGCCAGTAATAAACCTAGACACTCCGATGTGTTTGGCCACGCGGCGACTATATTTCGGCAGGTCGCAGGTTAGATCCTAGCTGATTGTGTACTCGCAGTGTGATTGGCAGCGATATAGGGAAAAGCAGTTCGATGTCTTAGCTTCGCATTAAAAGTGTGACTTTGTGGACACTGACATAATTCTAATTATTTTACGTTTATTTCTGTCCTCATAGGAGAAAGAATGTGTGTCACATCAACATATTTAAATTACTAAAAATGTCACAGTCTTACTTATCGACGCATTAATAAAGTGATAGGAGCCGTGGATGTTCTAATTTTACAAACTGCGGAAAGACACGGAATGGGCAGAAAAACAGCGCCTGAGCACGGCTTTGAAAAGTGCTCAGTTAACAGCGGACATACTATATAAAGTTTATTTATTAGTGAACACGCTGTCACTGAATTCTGAACGGAAATGGGGCCATTTTTTTCTTAACGTTCTCGCTTAACTGAGATATATTCTGAATTTCGTTGGATTATTATCCTTAATGTAAACTCGTTGTGTCACAATTACACGTAATCGAACAGTCACAGCGATGTGATGGAGAAAATATCACATAACTATATGGCAGAAAAAAAAAACCAAATCAACACTTTAAACCACGTATGCTTTCATTTATACCCATGTACTTTTATTATGCCCCACTGTAATTAAATTTAATTACTTTCTGCGTGTATTTGNAACCAAATCAACACTTTAAACCAAGTATGCTTTCATTTATACCCATGTACTTTTATTATGCCCCACTGTAATTAAATTTAATTACATTCTGCGTGTATTTGTATGTATGTATCTTAACACACCCAATTAAAAATTTTGACCCATCAAATTACAGCCAACAGGAAATATTTTCAGACACTAGTGCTGGGGGAACTTGTTTCTTTGCTTTACTAAAACTTCGGATCGCTTCTTATTTACTCCAAGTGACTTCATTGTGCAGTGTGGAAATAAGTGTACTTCAATGTTACAAACATCCCGATTCTTCCTTCATCCTGCAAATGGTCTCGGCGCAGTGAGATGGTGTTTCAGGCACGTTACTTTCGTGAACATGTTCTCAGCTAGGTTCATCTTCACGCACACTGTTTTGACAGTTTTAGAAAGAAGGTGCACGTGCGCATGTATCCTTCCGCCGCACGTGGCGCAGACAATTGCGCCGCGAGTAATTTTCAACGAATTAAAAACGATTCACTTTGCAGCAGCCGGGAAAGTAGAATTCGAAACTTTTCCATCTGCTAGCGCGTTCTGGTAAACTCGTAACACCACAGTTGTTCAGCCTTCAAGTTCACAAAACATTAGTTAGTGAAGTAACAAATTTCCGTATTGGCATTCGAATACAGAAAAGATTTTTTACTTTTCCATTTACATTTTGAGTTTTGGTAGGTGTTGTAACTACCCTAATTGCAGTACGAAAAAAGATCGTGTATTCCTACTTGCTATTTCCACATACATACATACATACATACAGGGGGCCGCGGTGGCTGAGCGGTTAGCCTGCTCGCCTCCCACCAAGGCGAACCGGGCTCAATCCCCGGCTGGGTCACTCCCAGATTTTCGCATGTGGGAATCGTGCCGGACGATGCCACTGGTCGGCGGCTTTTCTCGGGTATCTCCGGTTTCCCCCTCCCCCTCATTCACCTCAATCACCCTCATCGGCTCTCAAGACCTAGCTGTTAAGAGCCTCCAAAATCTCCTCACTCACTCATACACCTGCAATTGTAAAGGTTTTAAAACAAATTTTTTTACCAATTTTTTAAATTTATCGCAAGGCTAATTTTTTAAACAATAGTAAGTCTATTATCAGAAATTGACGTAAAAGTTCACAAATTACTGGCTATAACAGCGAAGTGTAAAAAATGCATTATTTTTTTTACATTAAGCGCAAGTCAGTAATCAACCACACAGGAAGATTATTTTGTACGTATTGCAAACAGTTACATGGGAACTAGTGGCCAAAAAATAGTTTGTAACACTACAAGTAAATTATTGTGTTTATAACATTGTAAGAGGTATTACACATACTACATTAATGATATAGGCGTATCTCAATGTTTTTGATGAACGTGAGTCGACAATGCATACTTTTTAAAATAAAGAGAAATTGTATATTTCTGCATTACGGATTGTTGCGAACTTCGTTATAATAAATTTGTAGGATTACAACAAGTTTGTAGCCCTCGATAACGTAGGCCATATTTGATTATACCATGTCGGTAATTACATTGGGTAAATTAACGACAGTCGATCTGTAACAGCTTTCAAAAATTGTTTTTTATATACCGAAATATTACTCCATCTTAAAATACTGCAGCTAGTAACGGAAGATTCTACCCGTGCTCAGCCTTTTTTTTCTATCGTTATTGTTATTCGCGTTATTTCGTGTTGTTCTTGTAATTGCAGTTTTGCGCTTTTTTTTTTTTGTTTTTGTTAATGCCATCTCACAATGAGAGTAAACGCATTTACTTAGGTGAACGAATATTCTCTGCCTGTAAAAAAAGTATGAGCGAATTACACCTTAAAATATATGCACACACTCGTCACGTACACTAATATATCAATTATATTTCTCCTTGAGATATACACAAAAACACATTTCATTTAACTGTTCGAATAATAAGTGACAAAGATGCCATTTTTGTGTGGGTTGTGGGGTTTTTAGTTTACTGCTGCATTAAAACACTTGCAGGAATTTTACTGCCAAGATTTTCAGCCGAGACATTGCGTGGTCCATTTTTTTCCCCGACAGTTTCGGAACCACATAAAAAAGATACAAGAAATATGGCTGGAAGGACTGTATACATATAAAGTTTGGGAGTAACCGTATATTCGCGGCTGCCCGGTACATTGTCGGTGAAGATATATTGGTGGTTTTCCTGTATTTCACCACGAGGGACTGTAATATCTGGTTTTTTTTTTCTAGCGGGAAAAAGTGGCTAAAATAACGAACGTTACGGCCTACCTTTAACGGTTTGGAAAGTGTCCGTTTGTTATCTATGAATGTTACCCTATTGCGTAGCTTTGTTATCCTGCATTAATGGATGTCATTTATAACGTGGCGCAAAGCTGTGTGCTATTTTGTCATTTTGAATTTTGCTGTTCCGTATGTTTCGTATCGGATACAGTAGGCAATTAAATGGAAAAAATTACTGCGGACATAATGCAGATATAACTTGTGTCGCTACAGAAAACCCAGAGGACGACAAAAAGTACACAGAAAACAAGCCAGGATAATTGAAAGACAAAAATTATCTCACAAGGAATTAAATCAGATATTATGTCAATTTATGTTTTCTTTACATCGTCTTTGTATTCTGTGGCTATATAGGTCTGCAGTGGTGTTGGTATACAGTAAGTTTTTATTTACTACTTACCGCCATTATAAAAATCATTCAACGAACATAGTGGGCAATTTTGCTTTTCGTTGTTATATGGTCGTAAAATACTGAAGTAGTTATTAAACACCGCTAATTAGATAGTGGAAATTGCATTTATAGTACTTTTAATTTTACGCCGTTGCCTCTTTTGGAATTAATACAAACGAAATATGATATTAAGTTAGGTCAAATAATGTGAGGATAATGTGTTTTGAAAAATTCAATGTTATATAGGCCTACATTTGCTCTAATTAGGATGGTTAAAACTCCTACGTCGATAATTAGGAAATAACTCTGGTAGTTATTCGTACGTAACTTGTAAATTTTCGTTTGGCAAACTGTACCTTACAGAAAGTAATAAAACCCAGTTTCGTGCACGAAATCGGATACAGATTTGAATTTTATTTGAAAAATCTTCGAAATAACAAAGTGTTTATGTTATTTACGTATATTCGCCAACCTGACTTTGTCAAGCATTCAAACTGACCACGTGACTACCAAAAATTTTGAAAATGAGTAAGCGCGCTGAAATAACTTACCTTGTCAGAACAATACTAGGTGCATCAATTTTTGGTCAGCTGTGGTGTAGTGGTCAGACTACTCGCCTCCCACCAAGGTGAACCGGGATCGATTCCCGGCGGGGTCACCCGAATTTTCGCATGTGGGGGACGTGGTGGACGTTGCCGTTGGCTGGCGGGTTTTCTCGGGGTGCTCCCGTTTCTCCAGCTACATTTTCACCTCATTCCACCCTCACCGGCGCTCAATAAATGGCCATCAGATTCGAATTGATCAAAAGTTTATCAAAATTTTAAAATTATTTTATTTTACCTTTAGGGCACATTTCGTTTAAACTTTTACACCTGAAGTTGAGAAAAATCAAATTTCTCAAAGAAAAATTGATTAGTTTGAAAGTTTATCAATCTTTTTTTTCCCCATTAATATAATTTTATTATGACTTTAAAATTTTATTAAGGGGTTAGTTGTGAAATTTAATTGTGAGATTTCCGTTTAAAAATTTTTGTTGCTGTAATTATTGTGTTTTTTTTTTTTTGCACCGGATCAAGTTGATGTTTTGAATAATGTTGCCTGATTAATAGGGTAGAATGTTGATCCCTGAAAGTTTCTTTTATATAGAGGTATCATTATTAGAATTAAAATGGTTAATATTAATGCAATAACTCCGCTTGACTTTTACGAATTGTACGTAAAAATGGCGTATGCGAATCTCGGAACTCGAGTCGAGTAGATAAATTTTTGTAGTTTACTTACTTTAAAGACTAGAGTGGCATAATTGTAGCAAGTAATACTACTTGGTAAGCTTTCGGGACACCCCTATTCTATAGCTCGTCATGGATATATTTTGCACGTAAGGGTGAATCTCAGTCATATTAAGGCGTTTTTCAGAGAAGGTTGCGGCAATTGTGAAGGTGTACGTTATTGGTGCCCGTTTGGCATGAAAACCTCAAAATAATACGCCGAAGTATTCATAACTCAAGTTGGTAAATTTAAGTTTACAAGAGCCAGTGCATAGGCCTAAAATTGAATGTGCCGTGCAGTTATAAACATCTCTAATATGCTCTGAATACAATAATTGCAACCTGTATGAACGGCGTATTGCGGTTGCAAGCTACTTACATTTGTTGTGATTAAAAAAAGATGACTTATTTTACTAAATAAACTTACACGTCGTTTGCGTGTATACTTTTAAGGTTGTCCCTAGTAAAGCGGAGTTTACTCAGATTCGTCAGATGTAAATTCTTCCACCATACATAAACTTAACATTTCCGTGGGCCCGATCACTTCATTCAAGCCTCGGTCAAGTGAAACTTCGGGGTTATTAGAAAAGGAAGTATTTTACAAACGTATTAAATCTTAAACTTAAGTGCATTAAAAATCACGAGAAATAATTTTTGTATTCACAGATGTTTACTTGACACTTTTAATTCAACGTTAAGGCCCCCGTCTACCTGGAACTTTTTCCCACGTTTAGGCCGAGAAGCGCGGGAGCGATAAGGGCGACACTGCCACGCGCATCAAGTACGCCATCGCCGCTAAGCGCAAGGCTCTGAACTGGCGTGCAGTGTTCTCGTCGTGCTGCGTGTACCTATGGGACTTTCAGCGGTGACCATATTATTTTATTAGTGGGAAGTCTTTAGGAAGGTTCAGTGCAGGCCCCTATAGTAGTTTTGTATGTATCTGATGCGTGCATTTTGAGCTACAGCGCCTTGGAAAGGCCGTTTTTAGCGGTTTTGGAGTACTCTGAATTGATGTTTCTAACGTACGTGATATTTTGAAAGTACTTAACAGCTCTCGTCTGAAGTGTGTGTTCTTTTCGTAGATCAGCACGTTGGACGCACGCTTAATAGTTTAGTTGAAAAACGTGTATTTGGAACACTCTGCAACGTAGTTCAAGCGCCAGGTAGATGGGCGCCTTAAGCCGTGGAACTACTTTCCCTTCATCGTTGCTAACTTAATTGGGTGCTACCAGTCAGTGCTCCTGGTAAAATATTTGCAGGTAGAAACTGATATTTTCCATAGGTTGATTTTGAAATTGCTCAGTTAAACGGTAACAATCTACACCTATTCGTAATCTAGATAATTATTTACACAAATATTTAACTATGTTAATCATCACTTATTTTCTGCATCCCAACCTGATCCGCTGTCTGGCAGGTGCTGAATGCGTTACGTTTTTACAAAACAACAAATAATTATTTCCGAGCTGAAGCAAATACCGTCTCGTATGTGCAAAGTATTTTAATATAAAGCATTCAAGATCGCGCCTAATAATTTACATAGTTATTAACTGTAATTTTTTTGTATATTTACGAATACATTTTTTTAAAATAAAACAGTTGCCAGAATTATTTTCGTAGCACTACAAGTACATTATAGTTAATTTTAAAACACATTGCTGTAAAATGGATGAAATCAAAGTTGAATGCTATGAATGATTATAGTTCTCAAAATATAACACCGAAAAGTGGAAAATCTTGGAATATGGGAGCTTAAAGTTTCTATGCTCCTAATTAACTTTATCAAATAAGTCACATGTCATGTGATGTCATATACACAAGTTAATTAAGTATCAAGGATATTTAACAATGGGTACTCGGGTACTGGTATCCTGAATCTGAATCTATTTTAAATGAAGTATTGATATTTTGCCAACACATTTTTATTCGTCCGAGATTAAAAATTATTTTAACATTAATCATTTCTCTTGGAGGAATAAAAATGTGTTGCAAAACATCAATATCTAATTGTAAATAGATTCATGACGTCAGTACCCGAGTACCGATTGTTAAATGCCCTTGATACTTAACATGTTGCGTATATGATACCGATCACATGACGTGTGTTTTAGTTGGTAAAGTTAATTGGGAGCATAGAAACTTTGGCTCACATATTCCGAGATTTTTTACTTTTTGGTGCTATATTTTGAAAACTATAATGATTTGACCACAAAATTTACGTTTATGGAGTCCTTATAGAGATCTCCTTCATGTAATGAAATATAAAACTATCGTGAAATATGGCCTTAACCTATGTTGTTAAAATTATTCTGTACAGACCACCTACTATGTACTTATTCACTCTGAAAAAATATACTTTTACAGATGGTTTTACGCCTGTGAGAACAGGATAACTACAATGATTGCACACTCTGAGAACAACATATGGTTGTAGGAACCCAACTCGACTGTCAATATAGGGACAACAAATAGATTGGTCGTTGGTACCAACTAAATATTGTTAACGTGGATAGTAATTAACCACGAAACTGTGCGATATGGTCTCACATGTTATTGCATCTGCGATAATCAATATTACATACCTATTCATTACATTATATATATATATGTATATATATGTGTGTGTGTGTGTGNATCTGCGATAATCAATATTACATACCTATTCATTACATTATATATATATATGTATATATATGTGTGTGTGTGTGTTCTTACAGCAGAGCGTTTTGTTCTTCCCGTAGAACAGGTAGTTTTCTTTCAACAGAACCACTTCTCACCAATGTGTACTGCTTCCGCAACAAGCATAACTGTAATAAACTATTTGAACATTCTATTACTGGTTCAGAAGTTTAGTTGCCGCTACCACGAAGCCAGGTTACGTAGCTGCTCTGATGTCACTTGTCTGCGTGATTTTTTTGTCAGTGAGTGTTTCCATCAGTGTTCGTACTTGAGCGCGCGCAGTACCCTGATCGAGATGCCCATCAGCTGCCTCTTAAGAAAATAAAAATTTTGTTTGTTTCCTTTTCTTGGTAAACAGTAAACATGATAGCCAAAAACCAGTTGGCTAAAAAAAAAAAAGGGGGGGGGCTAACGTGGTTTCTTTTTTCCGTTAACGCATCGATGTTTGGTTTTGAAGAGTACAATCATTTACTAGCAATTTTTTTCTCCAAGCCGAAACTTAACGTGATTTTTTGTACGAGCGATTGTAATTTTGCAGTAAAATTCCTTTGCAGCCGAGGTATTTAATTATCTACAGTGTTGTGCATAGCATTCGTAGCCGCGTGCACCGGTATACGGGGAAGTCGAGATTCCTGAAAACTTGAATCACACCTGAAGGCCTCTAGCCACTCGGTAATCGTGAAACTGGTTCATTGACGTAGCTTCTTTTTTGTGACCTACCCAACGTGTTTGCGTGGCGCGTGAGAATTTTTATTAGCTGTCTTTTTCTACGCAAGAAATTAAAACCAGTAACTCGTTCTGCCGGCGCGCAATATTCCTTGTTAACTGGAACTCGTCTGCAACCCTACGATGTCTACACTGCGATGAGGTGCATGCATATTCGTAAATAGATTAACTTGTGGGAACTCATCAGGCAGTTGCTCGCATATAGCTATTTTATGTATGTTCTGGACACGTGCGTAAATTGGAATGTTTTTTTTTTACAGCGCGCTGCTGTTGTTTTGATGCACCATATAAAATGACTTCCGTGGCAAAACACTCCGGTAGAGTGTTTTGTCGTGCTCATTCGAAATTGAACAATTAATTAACTCTCTTTAAATAAAAGATAGGACGCGTAAAGCGGATTGTACATAAAAATATATACCGCAAAGCCGTGTACTGTTCGCTGCACGAATGCGATAGCTTGAAACCCCGCGAAATCTTTTTTCCGTAACACATTTCGTGCTTGATTGCACAGGGAAATGGAATATCTACCACGCGCTGGTTTCTATATATCGATTTAAAAACAAAGTTGTTGTGAGATCGTTAAGCTTGCAAACAAACAAACCACAGCTTAACCTTACGTCACGTAATATAATGTTGCTGGACGTAACAGATCATCTTTTTACCACGTGCCTCGAAGATTCTTTCATATTACATCCTTCCTGGTAAGTAGACATTTTCAACCATTAAATATACATCTAGGAGGGAAGCTAGCCTTCGTTTTAAACGAAACTTTGGGGTACATAGTTATTCTTAATGGTACAAGGTTACGCTAAATGACTGGAGCCGTGCCTTCCTTACTACAGTTTACATACAAGAAGTGTATTACAACCTGAAACGCAAAACTGCAGATGAAAATATGCGCGACGAATTGCAGCAAATGAGAGTGTGCGCGGTAGTTACAAAAACTTTGCTTTCTCTCCCTCCCCCCCTCTCTCTCTCTCTGCTTTCTATTGCACACCGTACGCATAGTTGGAACAAGACACCGTCCTTGGTAACTGTGTTGTCTGCGATGTAAAAACGACGTAGGGTTGAGTGATGGTGCTCCACGAGAGAATACTCTCCGGACGAGTTGCAACACGACCTTATTTGGTAGAACAGAATTTGTTACGCCTTGTGAGTTGGACTTGCCAATTATCTGCCGTAAACATCCTGGAGCAGTCGTGGAAACAAGGGCAGATTTAACCGGAAAAACAGTAGCAAGTATTTTCAGTTTTTAATTGATCTATAGTCTGTTCCAGAGTTTAAAATGAATGAGGGGATGTGAAAATTAACGACTTAAGTTAAAAAAAACTTGCCTACATAGGCACTATCGATTAATTTATTTTTATAAAATGCATAGTCGCATAAAAATTCCAGTTATTTTCCCGTGCTTTTGTATGTTGTAATCGTTCATCAGATATCAACGATGTTTTATGTTTTATTCAATTAATGCTGCCCTTTCTTGGAAATTACTTAAGGTTCAGCCAATTGAGTGTTGACTAGGTATCTCATTACGTCACGCTTCAGCAACTAAGGCGTATCATATTCGTCTAAATATTAAATTAATGTAATACATATCACAGAACTGGTATGCTTCTACCTTTCGTTTTAGTATAGCAACTGTGTTTAAAAATAAAAAATAAAAGTTTTTTTTTTTTTGTATTTCCTCTTGAAAATTGTTAGTTGAGAAAACTTGGTGTAAAATTTTTTGTAATAAATTTGTATTTAAAACATATGTTATATGTTGCTGGTCAACAGCCGTTACTAAATATAGTAATTGTCGCCCAGAACACTCACTGTACTATTTAGTTGCTATAGCAGTGTCTATTAAGACACCTACTGTGTTTTTATGGTATTTTATTTCTCTCTTTTCTTGAAACTCTTTGTCGCCTCTTATTTATTATACGTCTATAGCGTCTTGGCATTATGTTGATTATTTACATTATGCTCCATATTTGGAAGGAATTTGTACTTATTTCTCTCTTAGTTTATTTAATATACACTAATTGAACAATTCACAAGACATTGAGATAACAGTAAATAACATTGATTATTACAGTTCCCTATCATTGATGTCGAAAGTCGGTGAAGAGTCTCGCGAAGCACGTCATTGAACTGAACAACCCGCTGGTCATTGTTCTGGCGATGTGTTTGTTCTCCGAATTTGTTTCAGTTTTGCAAATCCACGCACGGGTTCCTAGTCACGAGTGTAGGTCCGTGAATTTCGTAAATCCTTCCAATGACGGGCTGGACTTGAAAAGCTAGTGACCGGACCACCGACAGCTCTTTAGCCGGCGATAAACAGGACGAGGTAATGCGACCGTACCACTCGCAACAGGGTTGGACAACAGAACAGAGCGCCTCGCAGTATTTCGGCAGCCCGACTAACAAACAATTCGGACCCCGAGTGAGTACATGCAAGGAACTGAGCAGTCTTTGGTCTGATGCTAAATGAATTTGAGAAATTCACGTGCTTCTAGAAAGGCTGTCCGGGATCAACTGAGCACTTCTGAAAGCCCTGCTTTAATATCTACTCGTACACACTTTGTGTATTCTTCCGACACGTGTAAAATCAACATTGCCATGAGCCTGCGCGCTTTATTCATGCACCAACCAAGTAAAACCGTCAAATTATTACTAACGAAAATATTTTACAAATTTGCTCATTCAGACATTTATATGCATTAAATAAACAGAAAGCAATAGAAATAATTCCAGTACTCACAAATGTTTATCTAGCACTTTTAATTCAACGTTGAGACATGGAACTACTTTCCCTCCATCGTTACCAACTTTATCGGGCGCTTGCCGGTCAGTGTGCCCGTTAAAAATATTTGCGGGTAGGCGCAGTGACATTTTTCAAAGGTTGATATCAAAAGTGTTAAAAATAGACGTGAACAGACTAGTAATGAGTGCATGATAAACCTAATAGCAGTGGCGTAGGCAGAAATATATTTTGGATGGTGGAGAGGGGAGGGGTTTCTTCATTAATAGAGCAGCTACTATAAAAAAATTTTGAGCTGAATAACGTATGCAGACATCTGTATTTTTTTTACTGTCATATGATACCGTTTTATTTACCCAATTTTGCATTGTACTGAGAGCTATATCCCCCCCCCTTTTTTT
>NQII01002309.1:170442-200082 GCA_002778355.1 Clitarchus hookeri
GGCCTTAGACCGCCCTGCCCCCGGGGAAGGGGGGGGGGAGGAGGTGCGCGGTAACACTGCGCGACACCTGTAGATGGCAGCCGGCCATTGGTTCTAGAGGTCACGGCCACCCGCGTGCTTGCCCGTCACCTTCCTTTTCTCTTTTGGCTCGAGACCGTACCCCGGTACCATCTCTCTCTCTCTCTCTCTCTCTCTCTCTCTCTCTCTCTTTAATAATAATGACAATAATAATAAAACGTCTTTATTTTTTGTGGCGAAGTTTAGTAATAAAACACTATACATAATAAAATATAACACTTATTTTTTGAAAAGAAAAATAAATTTAAAAAATGTAACAAAACGTAATGTATATTATAAAACTTGAAAGTAGCTTATATTTAATGTATAAAAGCAACACATATAAAATATAAATAGGCTGAATAGTGAACTTACACGATTTCTCTTTTGATGTCTGTTCTTATGTGCATACGTATATTCATATGCATACACATACACGCATACACAAAACCACATACACATATGACGTTTATTCACATACATATATTTGTACTGTTTATAAATATAAATACAGGATAACATCGATTAACAAAAATTCTAAAACTGCAATTTAATTTTAAGGATTTCTGAAGAAAATAAAATCACAGCAAATAACTATTTAAACACGGGAAGAAAGACAAAAAAAAAAATCAATATAAGACATTTTATGTTTGCTACATCTAAAATTATGTCAGTTACCTAAAAATATACATAAAATATAATAGTAATGCAACGCTTACTCGCACACGCTCATTCACACACGTACATACATTAACAGTATATTCAATTACTTAAACAATAACATAAGCATCAGAAACATCACGACAGTCGCATGAAGCAGAAAGCAAATAAGTTACAGGTAAAATAGGAATTATAAAATAATTATAAAATAGGAACCTCCACAATAAATATTGTTTACATCAAACCCATATTTCACGTTCATTTAAATATTTATAGCCTGACCAAGCTGTTCCGGCATTTTTTTTTTTTTTTTTTTTAATTTTTTTTTTTTCAATTTCGTGATTGAAATTGTATCTCTGGATTCCTGAGGTAAGCTATTCCAGAGTTTGGTTTTGGTTTCGATGAAAGATGAAGCGAGCAATGAGTTGTGCTTTGGTACTAGAAGTTTTTGCTGATCGAAAGAACGATTGTTTGAAGTATTGGGCGGTAAGAAACGGGACAAAAGATATCGAGGACACCCTGTTAAAAATAATGTCATAACAAGCAGATCTTTTACAATGATCGTCGATTTTTTAAATCAAGCCACGAGAGAATATGTCTGTATTTGGTGATATGGTCTTTCTTTTTAAGACTAAAAATAATGCGTACACAGTTGTTTAGCATTCGCTGAAGTCTCTGCGCTAGATCTTCATGCAGGTCACTGAAGACTATATCAGCATAATCGAGGCTTGAAATTATTAATGATTCTGTTAAAGTCTTCGTCAATGTCGTGGGTAAAAAATTGTCAAGCCTTCTTAATGAATGTAGAGTGACATTTGTTTGTCTACAGATGTAAGTGACTTGATCTCTGCATGTTAAAGTTTCAGTTAATATTACACCTGGGTTTTTTACGGACTTTGATAGCGGGATCGGCTCGCCATCAAGTATTTTATTAGGAGCGCTAGTGACGTTGCTTCATCCCCCCCCCCCTCCTCCAACGACCACTTTTTCATGATCCCACGTGCGCGCGGGTACCAGTATAACGGTTTAACCTACGCCTTGGCTCGTCATACGAAAGTCCTTGGTTCGATTCCTCTCGTATATGCTCAGACGTTTATTTAGCTACCTGAGTTTGCGATGTACCGGGTTCAAGTCCCCGGCACGGCATAAACGTATGCGCCGTTGTTAGAATTAAAATTAGGTTGGTATAATATGGAAGTCCCCCACATATCATTGGTTTGCTGGAATGAAGGAGTGTGTTAGCATAAATTAAAAATAAACAAGTATTTTATTCGTTTTTCATTATTTATTATCTTCCGTCTGTAGCCAGAGTATAACAAGACATTGAATACTCAATAATGTAAAACAAAAGTGCAGGAAACTATTATTTAGGTCTTAACGTGCCTAAAACGCAACGGACACAATTATGTGTATAGTTGTATTGGTTTCAATGAAAAAATTAAGGTAAACGTTACCAATTTTTGTCAACCCCTTACACTGTTCCTACTTCTGTTTAGTACTCTTTGAAAAGACGATAATAGTGTACTGCCAGGAACAGTAATGATTATTCTTTGTTTTGTAATGTTCTAACATAGTTCCCATTCCGAATAATTGAATTAAACCATATAACTTATAGAGCAAAAACAATTACGTTAACATAATTTTGTAATTGCCTTTTTTTTTTTTTTTTGCTGTGGAATTGTCTTCATAAAATAATTTATATTTTTAATTTTTTAAACGTATAAAAGTGTTTCAGCACTGTTGAATGCAGGTAGTCTGAAATGCTGTGTGCGTTGACTAACACAATTTCTAATAAAGAACGACTGTGGTACGAAATGTTGCTGTCGGGAAAACTAATAAATCTTCAATGACATCCGTATCACCCCATCCCCTCCTCACAAAAAAAAGAAGTGTTTTTCATTTGCCTTGTACCTTCCCTTACGTACAATTTAATTTTACTCGGCAACTTTTATCCCTGCCGTTGCCATGGTAACATTTGCTCTCCAGAATGAGCAAACATCATTGACCTGGTCTGAGAAAGTAACTTAAGGCCCGGCTTCACCCCGTCTGCAGAAATTCTTCGTTTTTGCGTCATAATTTCGGATTCATAGTAATTACTGGCAATGTGCGATTATAGAAAATATACATTTTACGAGTCGTTTAAGTAATATTTTTGTGAGAAATTTTGATCACGTGTTATCTGCTTGTAAAAAAAAGTCTAGAACATATTTATATTTTATTAATAAGTTCTTGACTTTTTACAACAAGCAGAAATTAAAATTACGCACAAAAATATTAAACAACTCGTAGAATGTAAATTTTCTATAATAGCAGATTGTCAGGAATTCAGCGGTATGTGTTGGAGATCTCTGTCGCGTTTATCTAGTAGCTACGGCGTGTCATTCGTAGGAGCTAGTAAGTACCTCATCTTGACCCATCAGTCACAGGCGCGGTAGAACATCAGTCCATAAATTACATTTCTTTTTTATAAGGCATTGCGTACCGACGACTTCGTGCATCGTGTGTATTGAGCATTACAATCGGGCAGTTTAAGTGTGTCAGGAACTAATAAAGTATTATGTAAATATGCAAACCAGATGAATACATTCAGTGCCTCGATCTTTCATTAAACATTTGTGTTTGTTTTAATTATATAAAAGGGCTTATTCATGTTCCCGTACTTTTATATGCTACTTAAATAAGAAAATCCAGAGATCACCGGCACAATAAAACAGTGCTTGCTCATTAAAGTAGTAGAGAGATGTGGACTGCTCTTAACATAGAGGTCTTCAAAGTCGATGAGGGTGAAGCGAGGTGAGCATGGAGCAGCGCTGGAATGCAAGGGCGGGCGAAATGAGAGATCCCCGGGAAAACCCTCCGACCAGCGGCATCACCCGGCACGATTCCCACATGCAGAAATCCGGGAGCGACCACGCCCAGAATCGAACCCGGTTCGCCTAGGTTGGAGGCGAGCAGTCTGACCACTACTACACCGCGGCCCCGTGGTCAAATCCGTATCCTTAGCACAAAC
The DNA here is from genome assembly GCA_002778355.1 of Clitarchus hookeri. NCBI lineage: Eukaryota > Metazoa > Arthropoda > Insecta > Phasmatodea > Phasmatidae > Clitarchus > Clitarchus hookeri. Next base: position 174,170 of record NQII01002309.1, read on the forward strand.
AGTCAAATACGTGCTGCATTACACTTGTCAGTAAAGTACCGAGTTTTTCGTTCGATTCTTGACACTTCCGAACCACTCTTAAGGACGATAGTGACCTACGATGTGCACAAGAAATCACCTTTAGTATACGCCAGCACTTGGCACGCAACAACAGCTCTCCCGCGTTACACGAAACTGTCGAGACTGTCGACTCGGAACTTTCAAAGAACTAACCGCTTGGTTGCTCGTCCGGTTTTCGTACGGCCTCACTAGGTTGTCTTTCAGAATTTCTGCCACTTTACGCACTCATTATTAATAAGGATACGTCTAGGCATTTCTGGACTGGAGTGTACATACCTTCTGACAACTCCAGATGCGCTGTCGACAAGTCCGTTGTTAAGACGCCGGCGTGGTTAGCTGCGGGTCGCAGCATACTTCGGAATGCGGGGAACTGACACACAAATGAATCCAGAGCAAAAGGGTTCACGTGATCGATCTACAGTAAGATGAAGGAACAGTGGATTTTGGAGAAATGAATTTCGGCAGAAATGGATTTTGGATTTTGGAGAAAATCTGAAAGTGATTGTCCCGAAGGTAGGATCATTGAGAATACTTCGTGAGGACGGCTGGTAGTCTAGATTATCTGCGATGACAGTTTTTATTTGTTTGTTTAAAGTCCTTGGCGTTTGAAACCTTGCCAGGTATAAACTGGCGCGATCGCATGTAGTTGAAAGGACATCCGTTCAGTCAAACTAAACCACCCCGAGCATCGCCCCTCTTGTGTTCCGCAGGGGAAGAGGACGCCATAGTGAGGTGGTCCCGCCCCCCACCGACAGCCCCTCGATGCACTGGAGTGACGTGGTCCGGCTTAGCAGGGACATGATGACCCTTGACACGTGGGAAGTCGACGTTACTAGGTCACAACAAACACCGAAACTCTCGAAAATATTCTTCCAGGTGTGCAGGTGGATGCCATATCGTATGTACACCTCCCCCTCCTTCTTTACATCCGTATATATTTTCGGAATTTTTTTCTCGGAGTGTACAAATGCAGCTTAGAAAATTTAAGAGACGTGGGGTGTGAGGAGTTTGTCGGCGCCTTATACCGAAGTGTTGAGCGCCCATACTTACATCTCGTCATAAAGTACCGTTGTAAGGTAGGGCTACTATTTCCTTGTATACTTTAGATATGAGAATCGCAGGAAGCAGTGATATGCAGTGTAAAGACGCAAACCGTCTTGCCAGTGAATTGTTCACGTGTACTTTAGTAACTGTAATTCTCATATGAGGATACTTTTGTCCACTGCTGCAGAAACGCCAGCCGAGACAGCGCTACGAAAATCGGAAGTTATGTGCAGGGAAAATGAGATTCCACAAAGGAACAGAGCCTTCTACAGTTTCGAAGATTTAATAGACGAGAAACCAACTTTAAAATTTCTGAAAGTGGTACTTCTAGCGTGGAGGACATGCCCTCTATCTGCCGTGTTCGACTCTCGGAGTAGGGAATTATGCCTAAACCGTATAACGTGGGTGTAGTGGTTCTTGCGAGACGGGAACTTCGTGATAATACAACAGAAAAATACTCTCTTGGAGTTATTCATGATCTACTAGTTCAATATGCAGGGTGTGTATGTTCCTCTTGTTCTACAAATAATAATAATAATAATAATAATGGCGTGTGGGGAGTGTACCCAGGGCAAGGCAACACCCTCCGAGTGACAGTCTATCCAGCTGGGACCCGTAGGTGACCGTCATCCCCGGGCATGGCAGAAATGAGACCCTAGAATGGAGCGGCACTGGAATGCAAGGGCGGGGGAAATGGGAGTACCCCGAGAAAACCCGCTGGCAAGTGGCATCGTCCAGCACGATTCCCACATGCGAAAATCCGGAAGTGAACCCGCCGGGGATCGAGCCCGGATCGCCGTGGTGGGAGGCGAGTGCCCTGGCCACTACGCCACCGCTGCCCCGTTCATCAAAGAAATGACCTGCATAGTTCGTGCAAATGTAAACGAGAAGCGAAAACTTAGTTGTCAGTTTATGCTGCAAACTACATCAACTGGTTTACTTTTGCTCGGCTGTAAATTATGTCACTGAAATTAACTCGTGACTTTGTGCAAATTTACGACTTTTGCTGATAAGCTTTTAGAGAAGGGGGTAATATTTCGTATCAATCTTAACACTCACTTTTAAGTCATTCTGTAATTGCTTAGGGAAGACGTGTTTGCCGCAGCTGGGTCTAGCCTGTATACATAAATGAACGCATGCTTCACGCATACATAGTTTGAGTCAGATGCGCGTTCTTCTTCCATCTGCCCGTAACTCTTAAGGCACCCGTCTACCCAGCGCTTAAACTGCGTTGCAGAGTGTTCGAAATACACGTTTTTCAACGAAACTATTAAGCGTATGCCCAACGTGCTGATCTACGAAAAGAACACACACTTCAGACTAGAGCTGTTTAGTACTTTCGAAATATCACGTACGTTAGAAACATCAATTCAGAGCACTCGAAAACCGCAAAAAACGGCCTTTCCAAGGCGCTGTAGCTCAAAATGCACGCATCAGATACATACAAAACTACTATAGGGGCCTACACTGAACCTTCCTAAAGACTTCCCACAATAAAATAATATGGTCACCGCTAAAAGTCCCATAGGTACACGCAGCACGACGAGAACACTGCACGCCAGTTCAGAGCCTTGCGCTTAGCGGCGATGGCGTACTTGATGCGCGTGGCAGTGTCGCCCTTATCGCTCCCGCGCTTCTCGGCCTAAACGTGGGAAAAAGTTCCAGGTAGACAGGGGCCTTAATGTGATTGCGGAGCCCCCCGCCTTACCATAACTTCGTGGTTTAGGAGTATCGTATGGTGGGTCGTACACCAGATAAAATGGTACCGTGTTACGGCAGTCGCGAATGTCGGCGAAGGAGGCGGGGGATTCTTGGGATATTTAGTCGTACATTTATCTCTGCCTGTCTTTGACTTCCGCGAATTCCAATTACTGAAACACCGAGGTTCTTTTCAGCGAACCGCCGTTGAGCCGATTAGGTGGATATAGTCTGTTTTGTAATATGTCAGTACCGGTTTTTGTGTTTCTTTTCTAGCGTGGTCAAGTACGGAAGGTACGACTGTTTGAAAAACAGTAAGTGTAAGTTTGCTTTTTACCCTACGCTGCTATGCGTATAGAAACTAAACATTAACAGAACCCGTTGATTTTGTGTGCTCTTTGAACATATTTTTTAACCCATGTCTTCGCTCGTCACGTCGTGCCTAATGTTGTGTTCCAGCGAACGTCAATTCGCCTTTTCCGCTCGTGACCAGTTTGCGATGACGCCTTCCATGGCTCTGCTTTTTAACAATATGAGTTAGTGAAAGTGTCGCGGAAATAAATGTTATGTCGGCACATGGTGGGGTGAATGTCTAGAACTGAATCATGCCTCTCAAGCGCAACAAGTGTTTATTGTCCACCGAGGAATGACTTTTGAAACACTTCTCACTATCTGACCAACATCCTTGGGCACGATGAGTCTCGAGGTACTCACTTAACCAAATAAGGACATGGCAGAGCTTCTTCTAGGTGCTAAATTTTTTGGGGTAAATCGACTCAGTGGTTTTAAAATTAAGAGTCAATAGATAAATGAAAGAGTACCAAAATTGTATTATAAATAATACATTTTTTAAATAACATTACATGAATAACATATGAATAAGTATTTTTAAGTGTCAATATTAAGTACCATTATCGGTTAAGAACATCCAAGTAAAAGGAATNATAACATATGAATAAGTATTTTTAAGTGTCAATATTAAGTACCATTATCGGTTAAGAACATCCAAGTAAAAGGAACGACTACCGTAAAAAGTGAATCGTGAGTCACTGTCCTGAAAAGTGTTTCATTGCGCGTAAATTGTGAGCGAGCGGAANGACTACCGTAAAAAGTGAATCGTGAGTCACTGTCCTGAAAAGTGTTTCATTGCGCGTAAATTGTGAGCGAGCGGAAGCTCCGGGACTCGGGTTCAAGTCCTACCTCGGTTATCTGCGTACATTTTTCAATGTGAGTTTTGGAACGTGTTTAAACTCTTCATTATAAGCTTCATATAAGCTGTCGACTGTTAATTGAGCACTTTTGAAAGCCTGCTTAGGATATACTTTTCCTTCTCCTTTCTGTATCCATCTGCCATATGCAAAATTAACATAGCCATGGGCATGGCCACTTTATTCATTATTTATGCACAATCCATACTTCATAGTAACATTGAAATTGGACAGAGTAAGTTTACTAACATTTCAAAGCGCGTGTTTAGTAAATACTGCGTTTGTTGACCGCATGTCCACGCCACGTTATTTTGACAGTTCTGTTGATTAAATAACCGTACAATTCTGAGAGTCAGTCTCTGCGCAGATGGCATGCTGTCTCTATCCCATATTTTCTTCGCTGTAATGACAGCCTTTTAAAAATAATAATGAAAGTAGAGTAGGGCTATGGTCCATAGGTTGGAGCTATCCAGCAGAATAAACCTAGAAATAATTACACACACGTGGTGTAGAGGTATATTGCCTTACCGCCTACTAGCTCGCAAAATGGCGTTTCGTAAGAGTCTGGTTTGCTTGAAATAAGTAAGTTAAAAGATAGTGGCATAACAAATTTAAAATATTTTTCACCGGTTTTATTAGTTGGTAGATAAGAAAATTTACAGATCTAACCATCTGGCTGATAAATTAATGCAGGTGATTATGAAATCGTAGAGTCACTGGCTGAAACCCCAACCTGCTATGCGATGGGTCATTAGTTGGAATCTCCGGGTAACGCATGGTTGTGTGTTGTTAAGTTTAATATACTTTGTTCCCCTCATTTTCACCCCCTCCCCCCCCCAAGTACCACAAAAAGAGCTTTTCGCATTAAGCAAGACCGTTAAAAAGCAATATTTAGACACAGTTATTCGAATTTACCAGTATATTTGATAATAGAGAATTACAACCCTTTAAAAGTTGTACTGTTACTTGAAATTGGCTAGTGAAAGTCGATCCCGTGTTCTAGTTATTATGGTCCCCTCTTTCGTATACTTTGTGCGCGTGTAATCCACCGGACTGTGTATATCTAGTATAAAATTACTACTATTCTTTTTCGGTTTTTAAACCAAATTTGGCAATTCATCTAACATTCTCAGCATCGTAGGTTATTTGTTAAAATATGTACTACCTAAGGTTTTCATTTAACCTGCGCATTCAACCGCGTTTCCTGGAATTTGTACTTGCACAGTTTCGTTATGTTACAGGTCATCGAAATGATCACAGTGTTATATAATGTTAATGTGAACAAATAATTAATTAGTGTCAGGAATACTTTTCCATTTTAGCTGCGCTAGCAAACTCTAGAACTGTGTAAGCTATTTTAAAAAGTCAATGTCCTCTCAACTTCGGTTTTCTTTACCGCTTCGCCACCATAAAATTGCTTATTTTAGTCTGAATAACGCGCCTAACTGTACCACACGTAACAAGTTCTGTATAATAAGGTTTTTTTTTTTTNTGCTTATTTTAGTCTGAATAACGCGCCTAACTGTACCACACGTAACAAGTTCTGTATAATAAGGTTTTTTTTTTTTAGAGTGGGGGTAACTGCTTTCGTCTCCAGAAAAATACTCCGCTGAGATATACTGGGAGATGCGTCAGCTATTTCCATTTCCGACGGCTTTCGTTATTCTTCGTGGTCGAATAGGAGTCATCTCTTTTTCCCCCTATCCTCTTTATCACGTGAGCGAGTTCGAATGCGCGGTTTTTTTTCGTGACTGGCGCCCCCTCCATCCACGACGTTCGCCGTGGTTCACAGCTGTGCTTCCGGTTAGCAGAACTTCCGGTATAGCAGAACAGAANTGCTTATTTTAGTCTGAATAACGCGCCTAACTGTACCACACGTAACAAGTTCTGTATAATAAGGTTTTTTTTTTTAGAGTGGGGGTAACTGCTTTCGTCTCCAGAAAAAGACTCCGCTGAGATATACTGGGAGATGCGTCAGCTATTTCCATTTCCGACGGCTTTCGTTATTCTTCGTGGTCGAATAGGAGTCATCTCTTTTTCCCCCTATCCTCTTTATCACGTGAGCGAGTTCGAATGCGCGGTTTTTTTTCGTGACTGGCGCCCTCCATCCACGACGTTCGCCGTGGTTCACAGCTGTGCTTCCGGTTAGCAGAACTTCCGGTATAGCAGAACAGAANCCCTCCATCCACGACGTTCGCCGTGGTTCACAGCTGTGCTTCCGGTTAGCAGAACTTCCGGTATAGCAGAACAGAAGGTCCACGGGACTTGCTGCAATTCCAGACGTTATGTATTCCTTCTAAAAATCTAAGCAGCTAAGTATTTTGTTTTTTATTGCTCGTTTCCTGGTTTTGAGCTCGGTACTAAGCGCTGATGAACAGAACCGAAATTTTACTTGCTCCTTTTATTTTTGTTTTCGTTTCTGAAAGGCAGAGAAACAACTTTCTTTCGCGCTAATTACAGTCCATTTGACGACGTTTGTGGCTTATGTCGCTAAGGCGTTACTCTCATCGCGCTTAGAATAAGTGTTGTTTCCATATTCAAACTTACNACTTCGACCTTAACCATCTACATCCTTCCCCCAATTTATGTTATGTCTGCCAGCTTGAAACTGGAGTACTAATAGTAACAGTTAAAATATTAAGATTAAATGAAGCGTAACTAAATAATCAATTTCATCCAGGCTCAATCAAGATCGGATTAGCGAAACATATTCCAAAACGGTCATGATTATCTATCAGTTTTCTATCGGTTAATTACAAGATCAGCTTTTTTTTTTTTATGACGCGGAACAATTCGATCATAGGCCGTGATGCCACCATTGATGTTTCTTGTTACTTGATTTTGGTTATTTGGTTTTATTAGCGATTTACGCTGTCCTTTACTGCAGACAACAAGATTACTTACTTGCGGTGGCCGCGGTGGCGTAGCGGCTAGCGCGCTCGACTCCCACCATGGCGAACAGGGTTCGATTCTCCGCGGGGTCACTCCCGGATTTTCTCACGTGGGAATAGTGCCGGACGATGCTACTGGTTGGCGGGTTTTCTCGGGGATATCCCGTTTCCCCCGCCCTTGCATTTCGGCCCTGCTCCATACTCACCTTGTTTCACCCTCATCGGCTCCCAAGGTCCTCTCCGCTGGTGCGTAATCGTGACTTCATGGAGATAATTATTTGGTTGTAGCAATTTGTAATTTTACATTAATAATAGTGTACAACAATTATTACCGTTCTTTAGATTTCCTACAACGCGTTAATTAAATTTTGTGCTACAGGAATAAATCTTCAGCTGTGTCACGCAGGGAGAGGGGGGAGATGGTGGTTAGAAAGCAGAAACTTTCATCATGTCTAAAGGAAACGTTTTGTTCTGCAGTGATGTACATCGTTTTTGTTTCTTTTCACGTCATGATAAAGATAATAGTCCTCAAAGTGTTGTCGTGTAAGTTGGGAGTTTATATTTACCTTTCCGAGAAAACACAGTCACCTACCTTACATTATTCTAACTCGTAAGCAGCGTAAAGCGAGTTGACATATTTTAATTTCTGTATTGTCACTTTTCGTTCCCAAGTTTCACCGCTTTGTATAAATTTCCTTCAGCAACGGCCTCCATTTCACAGCATTCTATTATGGGCTGTTCACGGTAAAGTGAGCAATTTTTATGACCTAGTTACTTTTTTCCTTTCAGACAGTTTTTATTTTTTGACGACCCTTTTAAATAAATATAGCCACGTAAGTTAACATCTAAGGCTAAAATAACATATATTTATTGGCTATTATTCAAAATGAGATGGCTTTCAAAAGTGCTCAATTTACCGGGAATAGCTTATACAACTAGTTTTGTATACATCATTTTCTATCACTTGTATAATATTAGATTTTTTCTGTAGATTTAATTTTCAAATATAACTGGAAACTACGATTCGCAAATAGAAAAATAAGTGTAACTTCTCACATTGTTTTGCTAGTCGTGGTTTTATAAAAAATGGTTTTCCGATAATGGTGTTAGAGAGGACAATAATGGATGGATTCGATTATTAGATTATTCGATATATAGAAGGCTTGTTTATAATCTGTGTATTGGGTTAAGAAATTTCTTGATGTCTGTGGCCACGAAAAGGGCGATTTGTGGGTGGCAAAGAGAAAAATAATTCAAAACATTTTTCTACAAAAATGTTTTGTTCTTGAGGACTGAAGATCAGGAAATTGATTTATTCATTCTACGACAGCCGGTCGGCTGTTCCGCTGAGCGATTCTTGAAGACAGTGAGCTGGAAACACGCAGTCAACTTCACGTTTATAATCCATTCACGACTACTTCACACTTTTCTGAAGCCCTGCTAAAGTTCTACTTCCATGATATTCCTTCGCCTCTATAAAATTACACCAAAGGACAACGCACCGAATTCGTGCGCACTCAGTTGTAATAATATTTTGCGTGAGAACTATTTATTAACTAGGCGCTACCAACACACATGTTTTCTCACTGTTTTTATTCATATTTATTATAAATAAATGTTATAGTTTATCAATAAAATATAGGTAAAAGTTCAATTTAACGAAAAATAAGATACTTTATATTAGCAGAGGTATAAAACAGTTGTGATAGATGGTGTATGTAGGAAATAACTAATCACTTCATATATGGAGTGATATTTCTAAGGTTTGATTCAAAAAAGTGTGAAGAAACCGCGAATAGACTATACTCGGTATTATTAATCTCCGACTTCTTGTTGGTCGAGCGTGTATAATTGACTGTTATAAACCTGTGCGGACAGTCTTCGGAGATTTCTCCTTACATATATGTGCTTTTCTTTTTTTACAATTCAAGCGTTCAGACTTCACGACGGCCGGCATGTTCTCGCAGCACCTGAAGTGGCGTGCGATACATCCGAAGTAGATTGGATTGGATGAGAAAGGGCTTATCAGCGCCTCCCGGTGTTACGCCTGGATGCTTATCAGCGGACGGCATACAAACTAACTGACGACCTGACTTAAACCAACACCCGTGTCTTGCCTAGTATTCGAACCCAGAACCTCCCGCAGCTCAGACCGGCGGCGCGCTTTGGAAGTATCCGTGTTGGTTACGGCCCCACGCGTGGCAATAATTCGATTCCCGTACTTTCAGTGCGTTGGCTGTACAAGCTGATGCACGCTTGAGGTACAGCCGGGAGGTGTGGATTCCGGCTAGGGCCGGCTGCATTGAGCATGATTTCCTCCTGATGGTTTGACGCCGTCATTCCAGGGAAAATCCCGGTGCAGTCGTTAGTGTTTATTTCCCCTGTTCCCCACACACCAGGGGGTAAGATCCTCTTCGATATCTGCGTTAGAAGGTAACTAGATTTTAAGTGGACTCGAATCGTTGTACTTGAACAGTACGAGTCGGCTGCCTTGGCAGTAAATTGTTAGGCGTGTATAACTTGTAAGAAGTTCGTGGATGCGCTAACCAGTACAGCATACGAAGTTGCAAAGAAGCCACGTGCAACGTGACCATGCACGCAGGTGTCCTACCGACGTCTGGAGTTTAACTACGTTTCTCACTCCCACGCCTCTAAGAACAACGTCGAATCGTTCGTTCTCTCTTTGTAAAGCCGTTTTCGGGCGAAGAGATATCTTATTTTCCAAACCAATTATAACATTTCTATTACAAATTTCTTATGCAAAGTTTTGTAGTTTACTGTTACCAAATTTAAAAAAAAACTAATCGTTTGCGAATTGTGTTGGTTGTCGTGGTTACTGTATTGTTGCTGTTAGTATCTCTGGACCACCAGCTTAGTTGCACAGTTCACCTTCCCATTTTTCTCTACAAAATAAAATAAGCGCAATGATCTAAGATTCCGACTTTATTGTCAGGTAATGCGGGACACATGCAAGCTGGCTTTCGTTTGTAAAGTCGCTCTAATTCAGGCCACTGCGGTTATTGTAATTTTTATGGCGGCAGAAATTAAACCAGGGAGCGGCCAGTTGTTTTCAGTTTTAAAATTTTTACCAATCAAGTTTCTCGGCTGATATCAGGCAGCTCTCTTACTGATATATANATTTTGCGTCTGAGTAGCTGCCCAGACCATTCCAGCGTTATTATCAAACTTAAGTTGAAACAAAGTGTGTATTTTATGTCTGGTTGCTTCAACTTTATTTGCAATTAATACGCAACATTGAGGGTCGCAAAAACTAACATATTGCACAGTTTTGCGAGCATCATATTTATTAGCAACTTTATATATCTATATTAAATTATTTAAGAAGAAGATTTTTGCATGAAAAAGTAGCGACATAGCTTTCACTTCGAATTAATTTTTCAAACTACAGTTCTTTGTTCGGAATATTTTAGCTCTCTAGGGATGGAAACAAAATGTTGTTGTGCATGGTAGCATCGTCTCGGCATTAGCTAATTTCGCCTGTAAACTACTGCATGACCTCTTAAATGACACGCTAGCAGTTTGGAGTTATGTTTATAATTACTCGTGTATGTGTTATGAAAGTTAATAAATATTGTAAATATATCTATAGCATATGCCTTCGTTGTGATGATCCCGTATATTTCGTTTTCGATAGGGAAATAGTTTCCCCAGTTTGAGAGCCTAAAAGAAAACAGGATTTTTTTTTTTTTTTGGGCTGTGTAACATGCAAAAAAGGTTTTCAAAGTTTTCGTAAATACCCCAGTAGATAGAAATAGGGGGTTCTAAAACACCTGGCGCCTAGCAGGGAGCGGGTAGCCATATATAGTATGACACAGATCGTCCATAGATAGCATGACACAGCATGCTGCGCGAGTTACAGATGTTTCCCGCTCTAGCGCTAGGTGTGCAGCGCTAGGCAAGGCTCTCATCGCTGATTGAATGTCACTTTTGTTCCTAGAAATTTCCCTAATTTCCCTCAAAATGTAATTTTTCCAAATTTTTTTTCAATGACTCCACAATGTGGCTAAATGACTCATTTTTGGGCAATGAGGAGTTGAGGAGTTTTCTCATAGTCTACCCCTACCATACTTCATGCTCTTGCATTCACAGGGTGCTGTGGTGATGCAGCGGATAGAGGGAATGTTAAACTTCACCCCCTTACATTCCAAGCTGCGAGGGTTATCTCAGAGTCTTCCCAAATACGATATAAACCACAAATAGTAATTTAAGCCTAATGCGAACTTATAAGTATAGTTGGCCATAATTCCCGAACAGTTTGAGATCTTTTTGTCAAATTCATAACATGGGCATCGACGCAGACTAGGAAAATTAACAAATGGTCATTTAAGCCCTACACGAACTTATAAGCATAGTTGGCCGTAATTCCCGAACCGCTTAAGATGTACTCGTCAAATTCATATCATAGACATCGACACAGTCAAGGAAAATAAACAAATGGTAATTTAAGCCCTATGCGAACTTATAAGCATAGTTGGGCATTCCCGAATCGTTTAAGATGTACTCGTCAAATTAATATCATAGGCATCGACGCAGACAAAGAAACGCACTTACCCAATCATATATGCGCACACACATGCACGTACCCAAACATATATGTTCACACACACACACACACACTTATACAAACATATACGCGCACAAACACGCACTTACCCAAACATATATGCACGCACACACGCACACACACTTACCTAAACATATACGTTTGTGTGCTTATATGCTTGGGTAAGTGCATGTGTGTGCGTATATGTTTGGGTAAGTGCGTGTTTGTGCTCGTGCATGTTCAGGCAAGTGTGTGTATGTGTGTGCACGTATATGTTTGGTAAAGTGCGTGTTTGTGCAAATATATGTTTGGGTAAGTGTGTGTTTGTGCATGCATATGTTTGCATAAGTGCATGTGTGTGCGTGCGTATATGTTTATGTAAGTGCGTGCATGTATATGTTACGGTTAGTGCGTGTGTGTGAATGTATATGTTTGGGTAAGTGCATATGTGTGCACACATATGTATGGGTAAGTGTGTGCTTGCATGTATATGTTTGGGTAGGTGCGTGTGTGTGCGTTCATATATGTTTGGGTAAGTGTGTATGTGTATATTGTTGAGTAAGTGCATGTGTGTGTGCATATATGTTTGGGTAAGTCTGTGTGTATATGCATATATGTTTGGGCAAGTGCATGTGTGTACGCATATATTTTTGGGTAAGTGTGTGTTTGTGCACATATATGTTTGGGTAAGTGCTGTGTGTGCGTATATGTTTGGGTAAGTGCATTTTTGTGCACGTATATGTTTGGGTAAGTGCGTGTGCGCTTGTATATGTTTGGGTAAGTGCATGTGTGTATATGTTTGGGTAAGTGCGTGTTTGTGCATGTATGTGTTTGGGTAAGTGCATGACTGTGCACATATATGTTTGGGTAAGTGTGTGTTTGTACACGTATGTGTTTGGGCAAGTTAATGTGTTTGCGCGTGTATGTTCGGGTAAGTGCGTGTGTGCACATATATGTTTTGGGTAAGTGCGTGTTTCTGCACGTATATGTTTGGGTAAATGCATGTTTGTGGTCGTATATGTTTGGGGAAGTCTGTGTGTGTCCACATATATGTTTGGGTAAGTGCGTGTTTGTGTGCTTATATGTTTGGGTAAGTGCGTGTTTGTGTGTGTATATGTTTGGGTAAGTGCATGTTTGTGCTCGTATATGTTTAGGTGAGTGTGTGTGTGCGCGCGTATGTTTGGGTAAATGCGTATTTGCGTGCGTATATGTTTGGGTAAGTGCGTGATTGTGGGCGTATATGTTTGGATAAGTGCTTGTGTGTGCACATATATGTTTGGGTAAGTGCGTTTCCTTGTCTGCGTCGATGCCTATGATATGAATTTGATGACTGCATCTTAAACGGTTCTGGAATTACGGCCAACTATGCTCATAAGTTCGCATAGGGCTTAAATGTCCATGTGTTAATTTTCCTTGTCTGCATCGATGCCTATGATATGATTTTGCCGACTACATATTAAACGGTTCGGGAATTACGGCCAATTATGCTTATAAGTTCGCATAGGGCTTAAATCACCATTTTATAATTTTCCTTTTCTCCGTCGATGCGTATGATATGATTTTGACGACTACGTCTTAAACGGTTCGGGAATTACGGCTAACAATGCTTTTAAGTTCGCTTAGGGCTTAAATGACCACTTATTAATTTTCCTTGTTGGCAGCGATGCCTATGTTATGAATTTGACGACTACAGCTTAAACTGTTCGGGAATTACGGCCAAGAATGCTTATAAGTTCGCTTAGGGCTTCAATGACCACTTGTTAATTTTCCTTGTTGGTAGCGATGCCTATGTTATGAATTTGACGACTACAGCTTAAACGGTTCGGGAATTACGGCTAACAGTGCTTATAAGTTCGCTTAGGGCTTAAATGACTATTTGTAGTTTATATCGTATTTTGGAGCACTCTGAGATAACCCTCGCAGCTTGGAATGTAAGGGGGCGAAGTTTAACATGCCCTCTATCCGCTGCGTCGCCATGGCAACCTGTGAATGCAAGAACATAAAGTATGTTAGGTGTAGACTATGAGAAAACTCCTCAGCTCTTCAACTCCGCATTGCCCAAAAATTAGTCATTTAGCCACAAAGTGGAGTCATTGAAAGAAATTTGGAAAAATTATATTTTGAGGGAAATTAGAGAATTTTCGAAGGAAAAAGGGAAATTTCGCTGGAAAAAAAGGGACATTCAATCAGCGATGAGAGCCTTGCCTAGAGCTGCACACCTAGCGCTAGAGCGGGAAACATCTGTAACTCGCGCGGCATTCTGTGTCATGCTATCTGTGGACGAGCTGTGTCATACTATCTATGGCTCCCCGCTCCCTGCCAGGCGCCAGGTGTTTTAGAACCCCATATTTCTATCTATTCACCCCACATGGTGGTCTTCCAGAAACGTGGTTACTAATAAGGTGCTTATAAATTAAGTGATGTAGAAAAAGGTGTTGGGGCGGTTTGAAAAATCTGAAGGAGGATCGCTGAAACAAGTTCTCTTTGAATTGTGACTATCAGTTAGTTAGTTAGTATAAATTAAATTGGTCAGTATAATAGGGAGGCTTTGCTCGTTAACTGGCAGCTGTTACGAGTTAATTGAGTTTCAACTATATCATTAATAAATTCATTTTAAAGAAGTTAATTTTTTTTTACATTTAATTTTATAAGAATAAAATGAATATTTTAATGCAGTTATTGGCCGCGGCCGCCCCAGTTCAATAAAAAGCCATATAATGATGATCAAAATATGTAGCTAATGAGTTAGTTATCGTTACCCAGAGCTCCTGCCACGCTATGAAGTTCCCACAAAACTAACTTCCTGGCGATAGTTACCTAGAGGTAATAAGAACAGTTTTATTATTTCTCAAGGAGATCAACTATCCTACACCTTACTTGGAATTTCCCGGCAAGAAGAGGTAAAACCGAACCTAATCCTTTCATTTGAAATAAAGCTGATGCAATCTCGGATGAAGAGAGGTTAGTTCAATCTTAACGCTTGATTCGAGTGTTTGGTCGATGAAGACATAACCACAGTTAGCGCGCGTGACTGAGGGATGAGCTTTCCTGCAATGTGACATGAAGAGCAGCAGGTGTAAAATATGCATTTGACTTCCTGGACTTCCTTCTCGTAATTAAGTATGTATTTAATAGAGTTAATGATTTTTCGGCTTTGAAGAGATTTACGGAGTGTGTTGGAATATAGATACATATTGATCCGTGATATCGAGGTTATTTTGGTCGTCGTGGACACGTTTGTAGACTGACGTTTCCTCCTTCCGCTGTCTTATCGACTTTTTTTTAATTTGAATGATTCTCATCACGGACCTTTCTGGGAACTAACTAGACTTAAGAGTAATCTTGACCCAAGAACATATTCCGATCATTCGTTGAATCAAATTAGCATCGTCATCTGAGGAATTCGCAGTTCGTAACTACGAACAGGATTCTGGCCACGTGGAGAAAACTTACCACCACGTAGAAGTTAAGTCATTCTCGAGCATCCAGGGGGCCGCAGTGGCTGAGCGGTTAGACTGCTCGCCTCCCACCAAGGCGAACCGGGTTCAATCCCCGGGGCCGGTTCACTTCGGATTTTCGCAAGTGGGAATCGTGACGGACGATGCCGCTGTCGGCGGGTTTTCTTGGGGATATCCCGTTTCGCCCTGCCCCTTCGTTCCTGTGCTGCTCCATACTCACCTCACCTCACCCTCATCGGCTCTCAAGACCTCGATGTGAATAGCCGCCCGAATCCCCTCACTCACTCAGTCACTTTCTCTCTCTCTCTCTCTCCCTCTCTCTCACTTTCGCAATGTCGTCTGCTCGCGTTTTTAATTCATGTAAGAACCGCATACATAACTTTCTCTCGGGAATGAGGACGAAAGAATGATACAAATTAAGCTGAAATTATTATCTATTTTTTAATCCCTAAATATTTAGGCAGCTTTACATTGCCACAGTTTTTTTAAATTATATTCCTTCGAGGCATAAAAGTACTTGCGTGAAATGCAGAATGTTCGCAGTTAAGTTGGCCATTTTTCTCATGCCTGTTCCAATTTCAATTTCTCAGTAGATCAAAGTTTATTACGTACTTACGA
This sequence comes from Clitarchus hookeri, assembly GCA_002778355.1. Classification (NCBI taxonomy): domain Eukaryota; kingdom Metazoa; phylum Arthropoda; class Insecta; order Phasmatodea; family Phasmatidae; genus Clitarchus; species Clitarchus hookeri. The sequence continues at coordinate 189,711 of NQII01002309.1, forward strand.
TTTATTCCATGCACACGAACGAACGTGTCTACATCTCCCAGAGACATTTATTTTTTGAGGTCATGGCGATGCCCTAGCTGTTTTCAAAGTTAGTCTCAATCACGAGCGCCATACTTTCGCAACCTGTTCCTACCACATCAATATTAAAATACAAATACGCCTGTATAACTTGAATTTCGAGAGTTTTCGTTCTGAAAAGCAACAAAACTTATCCCTGGCATTTTTATACAGCCGACGAGAATCGAACCTGGTTCGCCCAGGTGAGAGGCGAGTAGTCTGACCACTACGCCACCGCGGCTCCTGTTAATACAAAATCTCGTGGAGATTTTTCTGTTATATTTCTCAATCAATATCTCAAAAACGCCCCACTGTTTTTCCATCTTCTTGATTGTGCAGTGATTTGAGAAATGTTTCACTTTCAGGCAACCATTGTCATTGCAGGCACCTTCCTTTATTGATATTTTTTAATGAGCAGATTATATACACCAGCAAACTTATGTGCCAATTGAACGTTCATTTTTTTTAACCAGCACATCCTCATCTTAAAAGCAATTGACAGCACCCAACTTTTTTTAACCCCATTTATAACTCGGCCCTGTTAAAAGAATATGCAATTCATAACGACTTGAGAATATAGCTTTAAAGGCTATTGCCGTTTTGAAGTCAGGATATTTTTGGCTTTTGGTTCGAGACGTATCGATGTCCACAATAATTCTGATGTTCAGGCAGATGTTCCCTTCAACATTGTCGGTGTAGCAGCAACTGCTATTTCAACTGCTGCTAACCTGAGGATCTAATACAGCGCCTACCGTTACATTGGGACTTAATTCGGCTTCGATGCGGCTGTAACCTTGAAAGCAATACATGAAGTAATGGAAATAATAAACAGAATGGACACAACATATATATTATTAGTTCTGATAGATATAAGTANCCACGCATGCTGGCAAGGCTGTCAGGGAACAGCGAAAACCTTGTTTTTGTGGGAAATAGTCAATGGTGATCTTGTACCTCACATCTCATATGTTTATGTTTTAGTATTTTAATAATGTGTTTTAATAACTGATTTTATAAATTGTAAAACAAAACACAGGAGGAGCAAGGTCTGGGTGACAGCCTCCCCGTGGCTCCCCGTGGAAACAGGCTAATTGTCACCGCTCCTCCTGTCTGGAGATTCCTAAGTAATTAAACAAATTTTAACTTGGAATAATTTTAACAATTTTACTGGCTTAACTGATAATATAAGTCTTTTAATGTGTCGTGAAGTAAATATTTCAAATATGGAATTTTATTTCAAAGTTTAAGCGTTGCCTTGGCAGTGTGATTTAGCTGAAAAATTAATTATAAGATAATAAATAACTAAGATTTTGAGAAATTAAACAATAGAAACGGATGGTAGTAAAAAAGGAGACCCGGAAGGCCTAAAGGCTAAGTGGGTTAAAAGTCTATATACTTCTTTACGTAACCTCGAACCAATCAAATTTAGCCAATCGCTGCGAAAGCCCGCGAACTCTTTCTTGAGTTCCGTCAGCTGTACAAATTTGGGATTAATTTTTGGGGGAAGTATATTTAATCTTTTAATAAAATTAAAATATGAAATAACTAGGAAATTTGCTACACGAGGAAAAGAAAGCACTTTGGTTTGTTGCCGTGCACGTGGTGATGATAAAGGCATTTTATACACTCTTCAGTGTCTTCCTCGCCGNAAAGCACTTTGGTTTGTTGCCGTGCACGTGGTGATGATAAAGGCATTTTATACACTCTTCAGTGTCTTCCTCGCCGCTCAATGTAGGGTTTCACCGCATCATGAAGTAGTTGATAGCCAAGCGGCTAATATGGCATCTAAAGTCATGAACGTGACAGGCAAGAAATATTTCACCGTAATTGAATTCTAGAAACTCCGCTCGGGAAAACACGTCACCAGGGTTACCAACGGCCCCCGGAAGAAACGGAATGTCTCAGAATGCTAACGTTCGAGCGTGGCTGGTTAGGGATAAGCGCAAGGATGGCGTTGGGTTCGAATCCCGAGCGAGGCAAGAAAATGTCTGCCGCTTTAGTGGGTATGTTAGGTGTATTGTATCCCTCCCAACTTCATTTCCGATATCGAAATTGCACTTTTACTACCTATAACACCAACAATAATAATATCAGAAATAAATCAATGAATAATAACAGCAATCACATTTATTATTGTATTAATTATAGGACTATATCACGAATGAAATCAAGGAGCTCTTAATTGAGATAATTCTGAGTTAGGTGAAGTTTGGGGGGGGGGAGGCGTACCATGGAGTCACCTTGACTAATCCATTTCCCCTGCATATTTTCGTTTAGGTGCGGACTCGTACAACAGCTGGTAAGTGCGAACGTGCGAAGCTGTACCTGCTGGAGAATTTCGATCGGCATGTCTTACAATAGCTCTTGAAAACTATTTCTTCTACGGATATCGTGTAAATGAGATCGACAGGTCTTGGGCAGAAGAAAGTGCTACTCGCTTATACGACAATCGTGGCCCGGATTGTCTCGGAGAGAGTGGCGTGGGGGGTTTTCCTTCTGCCCAAAACANACAATCGTGGCCCGGATTGTCTCGGAGAGAGTGGCGTGGGGGGTTTTCCTTCTGCCCAAAACATGGATGTTTCGACAAGTGGTATCATAGCTTCATCGCTTAACAGAACTAGCCATTTAAGCTGCGTGTCCCCCCCCCCTCACGCAGTCTTGCAGATGACCAGAAAAACAATACAAACATTGAAATAGTTCGCAGGCTTTCGCGGCCGTTGTCGTCAATTTCTAAGCTCCTGGGTTCGAGCCTAGAATTTGAATGCAAACGTTGACCTAAGACCGGCTCGACCGTCTGAAGGTGCCGTGCACGCTAATGCGTAAGGACACGTCCAGTTTGCAAGCGCAAGGTGACAGAATAATTTCGATAAGAAAGTCTGCAGCGCGAGAATTATTCATTTTCCGACATGGACGCTTTGTTAATATTCATGAATTTTGGCTTTTATAAACGTTAAAAAATCACGTCTTCGTCTGCATTCTGCACGTACCGTGGTCGTGTTCGTCTGCATTCTGCACGTACCGTGGTCGTGTTCGTCTGCATTCTGCACGTACCGTGGTCGTGTTCGTCTGCATTCTGCACGTACCGTGGTCGTGTTCGTCTGCATTCTGCACGTACCGTGGTCGTGTTCGTCTGCATTCTGCACGTACCGTGGTCGTGTTCGTCTGCATTCTGCACGTACCGTGGTCGTGTTCGTCTGCATTCTGCACGTACCGTGGTCGTGTTCGTCTGCATTCTGCACGTACCGTGGTCGTGTTCGTCTGCATTCTGCACGTACCGTGGTCGTGTTCGTCTGCATTCTGCACGTACCGTGGTCGTGTTCGTCTGCATTCTGCACGTACCGTGGTCGTGTTCGTCTGCATTCTGCACGTACCGTGGTCGTGTTCGTCTGCATTCTGCACGTACCGTGGTCGTGTTCGTCTGCATTCTGCACGTACCGTGGTCGTGTTCGTCGCGTGGTTTACATAACTATAGTACATTCACTGTTACTTCACACTTTTCTGAAGCCCTGCTAAAGTCCTACTTCCACGATATTCCTCCGCCTCGTGCAAATGAAGCTTAACTGAGTCTAGAAAATTACGCCAAAGGACAACGCACCGAATTCGTGCGCACTCAGTTGTAATCATATCTTGCATGAGAACTATTTCTTACTAGGCGCTACCAACAGACATGTTTTCTCACTGTTTTTATTAGTATTTATTATAAATGACATATTATAATTTATAAAAAAAAATATAGGTGAAACTTTAATTTAACGAAAAAATAAGATACTTTTTATGTGTTAACAGATGTATAAAACGGTTGTGATACATGGCGTATCTGGGAAATAACTAAACACGTCATCAATGGGGTGATTTTTCAAAGATTTGATTCAAAAAGTGTGAGGAAATCGCGAATAGACTATATCTGTTATTCGAGTAGTTCCTCCCGAGCCCATGATGCATCCACGAGCCTCGCGCAGGTTTCAAATTCGCCTCATTACTAGTATTTGTGCTCTGGTCAGTGTCACTGTGAGATCGTTTCAAACGTTAATATGTTTCCATCACGCCAGTTGTGGCTGTGGTGTTCATAAAATAGAAATAAACATACTTCAGCAGCTACCAGTTTTGCACATTACGCACTTAGTAAAATATCGAGACGTAGAACTACTTCTCACACTGTTGTAAAAAAAATTCCTTCGTTTAACGGTAAAGTGTTGATAAAGTTAATCCAGAAGTCTCCGTAAACTCTCCGTAAAATTATAGAAACGTTGCTTTTCAATAGCAGATTTTCAGTCAATTTTACAGAACTTTTCGTGATTTCACGGAACCTATCTGTAAATTTGCTAGTTTTTTTTTTCTGTGCGTCCATATTTAAAAGATAGATAATGGAAAAAAATCTTTAGTTATTGTTACGTGGGTGTTTTACTGTTTAGAAAAGTTAATTTAGAAAAGATTAAAATATTTTATGCCTGAGCGAGATTTGAACACGAGTCATAAACTTCTGAATCCGCGACTCTAGCCACTCACCTGTGACCTGATAAAAGTTTATTGTATAACTTAGGTATTTCTAGGTTAGTCATATAAGCAAATTTTCAGTTTCTGTTAATGTTATTTATATCAAATGTTGCTAATGTTGCAGTCGTTTGATGCTAATTTTCGATGTTTGAAGAAATAGGCCTAAGTGACGTGTATAAAATCTAACTGCCGCAAAAACTATAATTTTCTGGGTTACAGTGGCAAAGAAGGCTTTGTGTGACTCGACATTGTTCGTTCCCGAAATCCGAAGCTATAGTAAATACGGAGACTTTACGTATTTTGTAATTACGGAGTTTCGCTCCGTTTTTTCGTCATTACGGATTGCGTTTCCTTATATTTACTGCACATTTCCGTAAAGTGTCCGCAAATATACGGTCATTTTGAACATTGCGTAATGTCACTGCGAACGTTGCTATAGATAGGTTAGCCGGTCTTTGCGTTGGCAGAGACGGGTCGACGCTTAGCAGCGACGTCTCGGACGCCGGTGAGGGTGAAATGAGTTGAAGATAGAGCAGTGTTGGATTGCAAGTGCAGGGGAAACGGGAGTGTCCCGAGAAAAACCCGCCGACCGGCGGCTATGTCCGCCACGATTCCCACGTGCTAAAATCCCGGTGACCTTGCCGGGAATAGAACCTGTTCCGCCTTGGTGGGAGGCGATTAGTATCACTACTACACCACCGCGACCCAGTTTACGTTGGTATTATTGCACTGCATATGCACTTAGGACCTTTTTTTTTTAATTTTTAATTTCGTGCGAACCAGCTGTTACGTGTCTAACTCGCATTGGAATGTCGATGGGTTTGAGTCAGGTAAATGCTGGTGAAGTGTCTTAAATTGGTGCGTCTACTACTTCACACTCATTCCTATGAATATTTGATTACATTATCTATGCAGTTTTAATATGCAAGTCGAGTAGGTGTTCCAACTTTTTTTTTATGCATGAATCTGAATATTTGCACTGCATGTTTAGCCAGAAATTGTCGTTTACATTTACTGCTTACAAAGAAGGGGCAGTGATGTAGACATGCGCGAATTTGAATGGAAGCCACAGAGGGGAAAAATGTATAGGAAATGTTATAGAAGTGGGGACTGAGAACTGCATAACACGAGAACAAAATAAATTCATAATATTAGATTCTACAGAGGAAAAATATATAAAATGTTATAATACCATGCTTTCCACGAGTTAAATCTTTATCTTGCCTATTTACATGTCGATAAAACAAGTTATGTACATTGATTAGTAGGTGTTTTGCTCATGTGCGTCTTATTGTAATTTGTGAGCAGTAGGAGTGTCAACTAACAAGGAAAAGCGTGCACACGGGTTTCCTCCCCCCCCCCCTCGTCAGGCATAATGAGCTACTTCCTTTTGCCTGATGGGAACTAGTAGTTATGCTCTGATCAGCGACACTGTAAGATGTTTCTATGACGCCATTTGTTGCTGTGGTGTACACGAAACAAAAATAAATATACTTCAGCAGGTTCCGGTTTTGCACGTGACATACTTAATAAAACATTTATACATACAGTAGAACTACACTGAAGAGGCCAAAAAAACTGGTATAGGCGTGCGTATGCAAATAACAGAGGTATGGAACCAATCAGAGTAACGCGATGCGGTCGGCAGCTAGATTGGTTACTGCTGCAACAATGGCAGGTTATCAAGATTTAAGTGAGTTTGAACGTGGTGTTACAGACGGCGCACGAGAGATGTGACATGGCATCTCCGAGGTAGCGATAACATTTGGATGTTTGCGTACGACCATTTCAAGAGTGTGCCGTGAATATCGGGAATCCGGTAAAACATCAAATCTTCGACATAGTTGCGGCCGGAAAAAGATCGTGAAAGAACGGGACAAACGACGACTGACGAGAATCATTAAACATGACAGACGTGCAACCCTTTCTCAAATTGGCGCAGATTTCAATGCCTCCTGCATGCCTTCAGACATTAGCCGAGTCCANGGGGCTACACGTTATTAGGCAGGTGTACCAGTTTTTTTTGGCTCTTCAGTGTACATTTCGCACTGTAAAAAGAAATCGTTAATTTGATGGAAAAAAAACTGCTGGTATAAATTAATCCAGAAGTCTTGGCAAACTCTCCGTAAAATTACGGACACGGCGCTTTTAAAAAGCTGACTTTCAGTAAATTGCACAGAACTTTCCGTGAATTCACGGAACCTCTCCTTGTTTAAATTCGTACTTCGTTACAATTACTAAAAACAGCATATTAACGGCGTGAGAGTGACAAATTGTTTAACACCGTCATTTGTGTGTATGGGGAGTACGGGGGGAGAGGGGTTAGGTAATCTGCAGCCCTCTTAGTCCCCCTTCCTGTCCTGGCTACGACCCTGGTTGTCGAAGGATACGGATAAAAGTTTGGCTAAATGGGATCCACAGGATATTATTTACTGGAAGATAGTGCCAGTGCATGAAAGTGTTATTAATCAGACTGGTGTAATTTGTATTTAGTCACCGTCTATTTTGTTCTCTCGGAAGAAGAGGAAGTTTGGGCTTGATGGGGAAATTTGGGTCTATATGATATTAATTGGTACTACTGGCAATTCGCATGTTATTGTTCACACAGAGCTTGTGTTTAACGCATGAATGCCAATAAAATTTGTTTGGCTGTAATCGGTTCAGTGGTTCTCATTTTGTTTCAAGGTCACTGTGTTAAAGTTCTAAAGTGTGCTTCCCCTCCCCGATGTATCTTTCCGGCCGACGCACAGTGGTTCAGATGGACAATCTAGCGCGACAAAAATGTAAACAATAATGTCGCCGTATATCGATTTTACACATACAAATGTGTAAACAGTGCACCGAACAACGAGAGTACAGGAGAAAATATCCCCAGTAACGTACAATGATAACCAGTTGAAACCAGTTCAAAGGTGATCGAGCGCGCGCGCTGCGTTAAAACGAACCATTCAAACGCTGCAGGTGTGCTGATGTCGGATGTTACTAGGTGGTATTTAGATAGCGTACGTGTGGAAGATATTATATGGATGAAACCCAGCAAGGCACGTGACGTATGGTGTATGGAATGTAATACTCACATGTGCGTTTCTTAATATTAACCTCACGAAATGTGCAGGCATTTGCAGGAGCTGGAACTGTAGTTATTATTTAAAGTATCTGTATAGTTAATGTCACACAAAAGAAGTAGGTGTCCATACTTGCCCCTTTACAAGTTATTCGCTCATTTCCCAGGCACAGTGCAGTCAGTATCGTATCAGAATGTATACCACGAATGGCTTAATGTTAAACGTTTGAGCAGGACAAAGGTATGTGATCATCTTACTGGTTACTTGCAAGCAACAGGACGTGTTAGTGAAAATTTGGCAAAAAAAAAAAGAAGTGAGTAACTTTATGAAAAATGTAGAACTTCGCTGAAAAAAGTGCAACCGGATAAAGTGCCGCTTTCAAAGCCAAAATAATCTGTGACTTAAAAACACATTCTGTTTTACAGTAAAATGTGCGAGAGAAAAAAAAAAACCAAAAACATCGCAAGGATGTGGTCGACCTCGCAAACCATTTGGATACTGTAGTGAGAGAGGAAAACAAATGAAGATCAAGAAACTAGTGCAGGACAAATCAGTGGACGAATTAACTTTTGCTGCAGAAGTTGGATTAAGAGCCGGTGGCAAATGAGGAGCTGCCTGTCTTCTGCATGGCATCACTTCATCGCCAAAACGAGCTGCGAAGTATAGAAAGGCATATAAGTCATTTGAAATGTCGTCCCATACACCTCGTCCATATTCTCCAGAGGAAGCTCTGTCGTTGACAATAAATGCAAATCTAAGCAAACGACAATATCTGTTACTCGGATCCGAAGCAAAGAATCATAACACGAATATCTATCCGTCTTGGCATACTGCAATGGACGCAAAGCGAAAGTGTTATCCTGAAACTGAAGTCGAAGAGAATTCCGTATCAGCTATAGTTCAAGACGCGTTGGATATTACGCCAAAACGCATTTGTGAGTTTCAGAAAGAGGTGTAAGAAACTATTCCTAATGAAGAACACAATTTAACCATGATCTGCAAATGGGGCTGTTACGGCAGTTCCCGTCAGTGTAACTGTAAACAAAAAAATGAATTACGGAGATCATTAATATATGTTTATGGTTTCAATTGTACCCCTACAGTTAATTTATTCAACTTCTGAAAAGGCTTTAGGCAAAATAATTGTGTGGCAGAATCCTAGTCCACCATCTGCACTATTCTGTCGACTAATTAAATTCGTTTTCGAATAGGAAACCTGCGAATTTATTAAAAGCGAAACAGAACTGATTCGGAAACAAATGGACGAACTATGTCCTACAGAAGTTTCAACAACTATTACATTAAATTACAAGTTAATTTTCACGATGGTGGACGGTAAAATATGCAACAGTCTTACAGGTATATCAAGTCAAGTGTGCCACATATGTAGAGCGAAGCCTACAGAAATGAACACTTTAGGGAAAGTTGTCACGAAGATTGTAGACGAAGAAACGTACAGTTTTCGTTTGTCAATTTTACATCCACGGATACGTTTCTTTGAGTGCTGTCTGCATATAAGGTTGGCGAGCACGGGGTGAAAACAAGAAAAAGGTTGAAATGAGGAAACAAGAGATCATTGAAGGATTACGACAACAACTTGGGTTACTGGTTGATCAACCAAAGCCTGGTTTTGGTTCCACGAATGATGGCAATGCGGAAAGGAGGGTTTGTAAAGATCCCAAGGCTGCTTCTTAAATCGCGGGTGTAAGTGAAGATCTGATAAAACGGTTTAGTGTCATACTTAGTTCGATTTAAAGTGGATATGCAATAAACCAGGAAAGGTTTGATAAATATTGCAAGGAAACAGCTGAGATGTTTGTGCGCAATTACCCTTGGTATTGTATGCCAATTACTGTGCACAAAATTCTTATTCGTGGATTGGCAGTCATGCAAAATGCCTTTCTTCCAATTGGACAGTTGAGTGAAGAAGCACAAGAAGCAAGGAACAAAGATTTCAAGTATGTACGAGAACATCACACAAGGAAGATGTCTCGTCTGTCGAATAATGAAGATCTGTTCCATCATATCATTCTGTTTTCTGAGCCAGTCATATCTACAATATCCTACAGACATGCACGAAACCACAGGAATAGTGTTTGTCCTATCAGCGCGGAAGTTCAGAATCTGCTTGCGGAACCTAACACTCATCACAGTGATGATTCCGAGTGTGACAGTGAAAAAGGACTCGGTGAACGTGTCACTGACGGCGAGAGTGGCAGTGATGAATTAAATAGGACTGATGTGGAAACACCAGTGTTAAGTGAAATGCGCGTGGATGTAAGAGGCATATAATTTCGAGAAAGAGTTTGCTTGAATTTTACGTGAAATGTTTTCTAGTTTCTGTAGGCTTACGTAAACGTCTACAATGGTAATAAGTGCAGATAAGTAGATAGTATTTCATTTTAACTTTAATATCCGTTTTTGTATGAAATACTGATGAGGCGCCACAGTTACTGCGTAGGGAGTATTTTTTTTCACGCCAGTCATCCATTCTAAAACACTGTGCGACGTATTGCGGAACTCCTGCTTCTGCTGCTGAGAAAACAGCATTTCCGGGAGTGACTGTCGGCGCTACTTGAGGTGTCGACTGACTCAACAAGGATGCCGTGTGCCGGGGCAGTTGTGTGAGGCGAGGGGGGAGGGGAGACGGAAGGCGAGACAGAAGCTCACGTCCAACAGGAGCCTCCAGCGTCGGAATTGCTCGCCGACTCTGGAGAATGGCGGAGTGTGTTGTACGTGTGGCGGATGGTTGAACG
>NQII01002309.1:202652-235005 GCA_002778355.1 Clitarchus hookeri
GGGCACGCATTCCGGCGCTGCACCACACCCAGCTCGCCTCAGCTTCATCGGCTCTCCAGACCGCGATGTCGCGAGCCGCCCAAGTCTCTGCTCTCCTCTCCACCACAGTTTGTGGGAGGCCGAGAGCTGTGGCCGCTGCATGGGCGCAGTTACGTTGAGGTGCGCTCAGTAACAAGTGCGTGGACGTTGAGGAGGGGTCGTCGTGTTGCAGGACACCACCCGGGCCTGCTGGCGCTGTGGGAGGACCGCTCGGAGGACATGCAGGACGTCCGCTGGCGCCTCTTCACTTCCGCCGTGGCGGCACGCCTGCCCTGCGATCACTTCCGCGGCCTACCGCCGCACCTCGTCGTGCCCGCCGCCGCCCTGCACTACCTGCACAACGTGAGTACAGCTCCGCTCACTATTCACGGCATGCCAGTTACCATTCAACATACACGATGTTTTTAAACTACACGTCGAAATTCAAACCACGCCATCTACAGACTAATATAAACAAGAAGCCTTAGTACATGCTATTCATGGTAAAGTGTGCACTTTTTGACGCCCTCTCATCGGAAATAATAGTCAATAAATATATTTTATTGTAACCTTATACGTTAACTTTCGAGTCCGGTGAAATATATACACAGTGCTTATTACTTACGTAGCAATATTTATTTTAAAAAGTTATGTAAGGGTATAAAATGACTTATAGGAATCAATAACTAGGGCCTCAAAACTGCTCACTTTACCGTGAACAGCCTATAGCAAAATGTTCGGGAAATTCATCTAGTATTTTAAAACTAAAATCGAAATCGGCAAAACAGCACTGGGAGTCCGCAACTTCACGTGCCTGCGTGCACGGCAAGTTGCATATCACGAAGGCGAACGGAGCTGACGCTCATGCGGCGACCGCGTGTACATCGACCCACCATGAAAATACGCGAAGGCCCTATGTCTCCAATACTGCTGTTTGTGTGTTGGAAATAAAATGTGATAACTTCTGGCAACCTTTACCACTCAGTTGCCAATCTCCCAATGTCCATGCAGTTTGACACGCGTGTACTAACAAGCAACAACTAGCGGCGCCCACGTACCTCGAGTTTATGGTGTCCTATGTGCAGGCGCTCTCCGCTTGGTGCGCCAGTTCCGTCCGCCTTCGCGGTATGCAACTTGTTGTGCACGCAGGTAGGTGAGGTTGCGGACTTCCCGGCGCTGTTTTGCTCATTTCAATTTAAAAATATTAGATGAATATCGAAACTTTTTGCTAATAGGGTTTCTTATTTATATAATACCATAGATACCGTGTTTGAATTTTGACATGTAGTTTAAAAACATTTTGTATAGTCCGTTTACGGTGACTTCGCACTTCTTGAATCAAACCTTTGAATAATCACCCTGAGTAAGACGTATTTTGTTGTTTCCTTAATATGCCACGTATCACAAGCATTTCATACTTCTATTAACATAACAGTATTTTATTTATGGTTAAATTTGACTTTTGCTTATTATATTTTATAATATTTGTAATATTTAATTTATAATTAACGTGAATAATAACAGGGGAGAATAGGTGTGTTGGTAATAACTAGTATGAAATAGCTCTCACGAGAAATATTATTGAATTGAGTGCGCGCAAATACGGCGTGTTGTCCCTTTCGTGTAATTTTCTACACCTAGTTAAGGTTTGTTTGCGTGAGGCACAGGAGTAGCCTGCAAGTAGAGCTTCGGCAGGGCTTCAGAAAATTTGCAAGTAACCATTAATGGCCGATAGCTGGGGGCTGGAAAATTTCGCGAATCCGTTGTAGGATAAGCTAGACTTTAGACTCACGTAACTTCCTGTTGCGTTTACAATTGAATCACCGTTTATAATACACGCCCAGGAGAACTCCGAGCCAATGACAGACCTGCAAATAAGCACCGAATCATGTGCCACCTGGTCTGAGGTAAAACTGGGTACGCGCTGGGACAGCAGCCAATCAACACAGAGCCGAGGCTCGAAAGTACATAGTACAGTGGAGTCTAGCGTGCAGGTCATTTAAAACGCAACATTTTCCTGACCCTACCTATAGGTCGTGTGCACGAGAGTTCTTCACATGCATAGAGGAAATGGTTGTATTTAATTTCTTACGCATACCCATGGGACAACAGCCAATCAGAGCATAATATAAATTTTTCGGCGAAGTTGTTTATTTGAAGTGGAGCGAAGTACTTATGGCGCATAAAATAAGAAATATCGCATAAATATAAATTTAGAGGAAGAAACTCGCGACAGTGCACAAGCGAACATTTTTTAATGGTTGTCCACAATCGCAAAAGCAAGGATTTTTTTATCATCAGTCCCTTTCACAATATGTTACTAGATCCATTTTAAGTGTGTAAAGACAACCAGAACATTATTTACCGACTCATCCAACTGACTTCAGACTGGCAACGTAATTTGATTGGTTAAAAATAATACACAAGGTTTTTGGTCGTGTGAATGTTCTACTGTTACGTCCTATGCCCTGTGCCTATTTTTTAATGCGAACAAACCCTAACCCTCACAACCTCGCAGTTTTAGCCCACGTCAAGGTTTATTCCACTCTGGTTGGGAAACTCAGTGCTCATGTTTTGGCAACTAAACATCTTCGCCGCCAGGTAGCACTGGTGCCGCGTGATTTTCTCCGCTTTGCATGTAAGCAATTGGGATAATTGCGTTTTGCACAAAAAAAATGTGTAAAATGATTTGTTTTTGGATTGTGTTAGAACCTACTAACAGAATAAAACGTGGTTCTTCACATTAAGTGTGTCTCCCGACATATTTTTTTTTATATTCTGTCATAAAACTGAATTTTGCAGAACATTTTATTTCACCATTACTTTATGTAAATATTACACCATAATCAAAAAATTTATTTTGATGATAGATATCTTTAAGTCGCCATTAATTCCTAATTTGTTTTTACTAATACAAGTTTACTTTCTACCGCGGTATTCTGACGTGTTTGGTGTAACTTGAGATGCGTTCCTTTTGTTGCTATTTTCAGCGTGGTCGTGTATTTTTTTAGAGCTAACTTATTGAACACGTTGTTAATTCCAAGTTATTTAATGGTCCAAGTGCGTCTGCAAGAATACGAATTTCAACCATTAATTCTAAAACACTTCTTGTTAGTTTGTATCAAGCGATTATCCGTCACAGTACACACAACAAAAACTTTCAGATATGATAGCCTATGGGGCGGTTCTGACGACAGAATTAAGTAACGTGGAAATAAAGTGAGTTTCGATGATACGTTATTTAAGGGCAGTGTTTGAGGACGTGGTATTGAAATTTTTTTTCTAGGTAATCTACAGAGGTTATAAGAATGGTTTGAGCCTCGGCGGAAATTTCTTTGGCGAGGGGTTTCGATTAGCCAGTTAAAGTTGCTGGAAACAGATCATGGATAGGCTGGAGAAAGGCTGGAATCGCTTTGCCGTGTCCCGAGGGACTGAACTGCCGTATTCCTCCAGCCTGGAGGATTGGGCTGAGGGGTGAGAGTCGAGCAGCGGTGAAATGAGATCAGTGGGTACTCCGACGGAAATATGTACCTCACCCCACGATGCACTCCGTTTGCTACAATCTCAAAACTAGCAGGGCGAGCTGGCGCCACAGAATACGCAAGAATACAGAAACGAAACAGCATCTTGTACCGCAAACTATAGCCGCTCACGTCAACAAAAAAGCGTTACTGGTTGCCCACATGTTGGAACGCCGTTGGCCAATCAGAGCCTAGTAGCTTACTTGACACTTGACATTACATATATAGCTTCTCAGCCGTTATGTATTTTTGTATTTTTACGTAGCGCTCTTGCGGCCATGCCAATCGAGGGGTGGGGGAGAGGGATCACGCCCTCTCATCGCAGGTGTCCCAGATTGCAGTTGACCAGATTCAAAGCCCCACCCTGATTCACAAGTACAGCAAGGGCGCACCCTACCACAAGTACTGAGACCCTCGTACTCAGCACTAAGCGCGTGGTCTGGCCAGGGTTCTGTCCACACCCCTAGTGTCTCTCCAGGACACAACCGGAGCAGTATGCCGCTCACTACCTGGCCATTCTTCCAGAGGGGGGATCTCTCCACACCTTCTCCAGCATGCGGAGTTAACCACTAGACAGCCGGCAGCCTCGACCATAGGGAATCTTCCAAGGCACTCGCTAGGCAATCAGGCTCAAAGCCTATTCCAGAGCCTCTCGCGCCAGCCAATCAGCAAAGGGTACATACAACCACATCAAAGCATTCGCGTCTGGTGGCGGATCGCATTCGGGAGGACCGTGGTTCAATTCCGGGTCCGGCCATCCTGGTTTCGGTTTCCCAGGTTTTTCAGGGAAAAAAAATTACTCTATGTGAATGCTGGGATAGTTTCGTATTACAGGCTGTGATCCATTCCTTCCCCATTCCTGAACCTTTAGCATTCCCCTACTATGGTCTTGTAGCCTTTCAGGGGCACTTAAAACACGTAATAAATAAAAATTAATAAATAAATAATTTTGGGGCGACTGTAAACGCCAGTAATCTCATGCTGTGTGCACATCCTTTCCGATTCATGTTTCCCGACGACATTTATACAATATTTGTGTTGTATTTCACAAGGAACGACTGGCATTATCCTTTCTTTTTTTTTTTAATATTAGTAAGAAAAATCCAAACGGATGAAAAGTTTTGCAGATTGTCTATGATCACACATTCCACGTGAAAACTCCGTAAGATTCTAATCCCTCGATAGTTTGGAAATACCGAGCTGAGATTGCTGTAAAACAGCCACATAGCCAAGCCTATGTCCAAACATAACATACAGCTAGCAAAAATAGACCAATATTTTTTTATAATATTTAATACGTGAAAGGAGATTCTTAAGGAAAATAGTGCACTTACTTCTTATATTTATCAATTTATTGTATTCGCAACTAGTTTTTAGAGTGCGTATCAAGTTTTGGTACCTTAAAATCTAAATAATAAGTCTCATGCAAATTTTACGTTGTTAGATATTCACTGCATTCATTATCACCTGACAACTAACGGAAGATAATATATACTTTGTTATCTACCATACTAGCCAGAGAATAATAAAGGCAGTGAGTGAATATCTAACAATGTAACAAAGGTGTAGGAGACTTATTATTTAGATCTTAATGAGCCAATTATCTCGATACACACTGAAAAACTAGTTCCGACAAGTTGGTAAATATAAAAAGTTTGTGCGCCATTCAGCTATCCACATTTACCGCCGCCTTGATCTTTCAANTTCCGACAAGTTGGTAAATATAAAAAGTTTGTGCGCCATTCAGCTATCCACATTTACCGCCGCCTTGATCTTTCAATGCCTACTTTCTCTTTTGTTTACTTTTTTTTCGTTCTTCCTCTGCTTTCCCTAAAAATAGTGCGTGAGTCGTGATGAATTTCACTGTCTCAGAATCCGTTCATGATTTGGTGCACCACGTCTCCAGAATGCCTTCGCTGTGCAGATATAGGTGTATTATTTTCCTCCTTTTATTTTTTTTTGTGTGAGTTTTCAATTACATACCTTTATTGTATAGGTTGCTGAGCTGTTGCTTTCAGGCGGCGAGGTTCTAGGTTCGAATCTCGGGTAACCACTCGATGTATGTGCAGGCTTTAGTTGTTAGTTTAAAATATTAAACGTCAGAAAGTTAATCTTACGGCATAAACGTGTAGGCGTTAATTACTAAAATAAAATGAGATCAGTTAAAATGCTGTGTAACCTACCGTTTCCAAAATATTGACAATTGCTAAGGTCGGCGAATACCGACAATGTAGTCTATAAATGCTATAGGACCGACCTTGCAGAGATTATTAACGAAAAATTAATAGAGGATGGAAAGGGTTGGGCAAATACTACCGAATATTTATGTATATGTATATTTACAATGTATTTTATAATATATGTATACACATATGTGATATTATAAAAACAGAATGTAGAGCTTACGTGGAGTAGAGTGGTTTGGGTGGCTCTTTACCGCGATATCTTGAGAGCCAATGGGGGTGAAATGAGGTGAGTATGGAGCAACGCCAGAATGCAAGGACGGGGGATACGGGAGAACTCCGAGGAAACCCTTCGACCATCGGATCGGCATCGTCTGCACGAACCCCACGTGTGAAAATCCGGGAGTTACTCTGCAAGGAACCGAACCCGGCTCGCCTAGGTGAGAGGCGAGTAGTCTGACAACTACACCACCGCGGCCCCTAAAGCTTAGGTGAAATCTTCAAGAAAATTGCTGTAGAGTCAACTTATGGTAGATGTTAACCTGCGCCATATTTCAAACATTTCGCTCCATTCGTAAGAAAATGGAGTCACGTCAGAAATCTGACCNTAGATGTTAACCTGCGCCATATTTCAAACATTTCGCTCCATTCGTAAGAAAATGGAGTCACGTCAGAAATCTGACCACAAAAATGCGCTGCCTTGCCATGCGTTCTCCTCCCAGCGATGGGGAATTGGGGATGGTGGGTAACCAAAATACGAGGGGGGTGAAAGGCGATTTCAGCATAANTCTCCTCCCAGCGATGGGGAATTGGGGATGGTGGGTAACCAAAATACGAGGGGGGTGAAAGGCGATTTCAGCATAATGAAAGTGTGGGAGATTGGTTGGAACATCAAGATCCTTATTTCCTCATAGAGGGAATTTTCCAAGTTGGGCCACTCTGGGATCAATGTATTAATCGGCGTGGGGACTGTGCAGAAAAGTTGAAATAAGAGTGTCGTCCAACGTGGGGAAAGTCTTGGCACAACAGGGTATCTATCTTACCGATCCGCCCTCTTATGTGCCAGAACTACAGTGTTGAATCTTGGTAACGTACTTAGCGTCGCAGTGTTGCTGTTTGTTGGTGTGCGAAGGGCAAGGATGCGCAGTGGAGGCAGACATCGGCGTGCGCGCGCATGCTGCCCGAGTCAGGCAATTTACCGGAATGAATATTGCATTCTGGTGTCAGATATCAGCACTATCGGAGTGCGATGTCATCCTGCTTACTAATTTTGTGGCATGGATACGGAAAGTCTGGTGTCTAAAATATTTCGAGAACCCGAAATTTGGGACAAGATATGTGAGGCATATTCGAATCGGGTTGGGTGACACTTGTNTCTAAAATATTTCGAGAACCCGAAATTTGGGACAAGATATGTGAGGCATATTCGAATCGGGTTGGGTGACACTTGTAAATATATTGCAGGGGAAATGAATGTTACAGATTAGAGGTTCAACGTATTTTATACCGGTTATTTTTAGTGTAGCAAAACATTTGAAAATACACCTCTGACCATTAAAATTGCAACACCATTAAAGACGCACCTGAAGGACCTCAGATTTGGGTAAAATCGCATAGAAGGGCAGGACAATGGCGTGATTAGTAGTTCAGTCGAAGGACGCAGCACTCGTGCCNATTTGGGTAAAATCGCATAGAAGGGCAGGACAATGGCGTGATTAGTAGTTCAGTCGAAGGACGCAGCACTCGTGCCAATGGCAACACTGATTATCAGTATATAAGTAGAGATCGGGGAGCCACCGAGAGGTACTGGCATTGTGTTTCACCGCCGTTCGTTTACACAGACGGAGTAAACATGCCGCGTCGATGAACACAACTATATGAACAGGTTTCCCCTTTGGACCGCGGGGGAATCGTGACCCATCAGAATTGTAGATTATCCTACCGCAAAAATTGGTTCGCGCATTGGAAATAATGCAATCACATTGAAGCATATATGTGATCAGTGGGTTGAAGAGGGACGGGCTGAGCGACGTGCTGGAAACCAGTAGCCCCGTCGCATCAACGAGCGCGAGGACAGACATCTGGTGCACGTGGTGTTTACGGTCCGTATAGCCACAATCAAACACCTTCGTTCAGGAGTTCAGACATATGGCACATCAACCTGTGCTTGCACCCATGGTTCGTCGCCGTCTGCAACATCATGAGACTGTGTCCAGGTGCCCATTACTACGGCTGCTACTGGCTGCATACTACAGGCGCGTGCGGCTGTACTGGTGCATGAAACGTCGGACCTGGAGGGACGAAAGGCATTCCATCATATTCTCCGACGAATTTCGCTTCTGATTGCAGCGCCACAATGGTCGATCCTTATCTGACGGCACTGTGACGCACGCCATGAATTAAAGCATCGTCATACCGTCCCAGCACCTGGAGTAATGGTGTGAGGTGCCATTGGATTGCAATCCCCCTAGCACACAGTGCTTATCGCTGGTATACTGACCAGCAACCATTACATTGCAAAAGTATTGGAGCCTGTTGTATTTCCCTTATCTTCTGGGCCAGCCTGGGGTCCGGTACCAACAGAACAATGCGCGACCGCATGTGATACACATTGTCGGACAGTTCCTGGATGACCATGCCACACTGTTTCCTTGGCCCGCGCGTTCACCAGATCATGCGCTCATCGAAAACGTGTGGTTCAAGGTCGGACGACGACTTGCCTGCTACACGACACCTGCGGCCTNCCAGATCATGCGCTCATCGAAAACGTGTGGTTCAAGGTCGGACGACGACTTGCCTGCTACACGACACCTGCGGCCACAATGGATGGTCTTTGGGCACACACCGAAGCAGCATAGGCGGAGATACCCCAGACGGACATCCAAAGTCTCTTCCTCTCAATGCCATGTTGTGTAGGATAGGTTATTGCTTCCCGTGNGAGATACCCCAGACGGACATCCAAAGTCTCTTCCTCTCAATGCCATGTTGTGTAGGATAGGTTATTGCTTCCCGTGGTAAAATTTCCCCATATTATGTACCACGTCATACCAAGCTGCAAGTGCAATCATGTCGGCTGTGTATGATGGGTATTCCGTACAATAAATCTGGTTGTGATAGCTCACGTCTTTTTTCCGGTGTTGCAATTTTAATGGCAAGCAGTGTACGTTCATGAAATATTTTGTGTTACGAATTGCATCACAATTTTTTTAGAACATAAGCTAATACTGAAGTGTAAATAATTGTGTTTACACAACATCCCTATGGCATTTCGTCTTTGTTAGTGGTGCACAGAAAACCCCAAAATACTTAAAATTATATTACCAATTTGTTTTATTGCACTTTTTACAAGTGCTGTGGAAAACTTCGTTATGTTATGCTATATACCTTGTGAATGAGTGAGTGAAGAGATTTGGACGGCTCTTAGCAGCGAGGTCTTAAGAGCCGACGTATGCCTTGTGGTTTGCAAAATAAAGTACATGAGCTGTTTGGGGTTATGAATAATTTGCATTGTTTCATGTGGTTTTATATGCAGGCCTTTTCATAACGTACATAAGATATGAACTTAATATTATCATTTGCACTGTTTATAAATTGTCAGGGATTTTATTACTTTCTGACCATTCAATTACATGCGTATCACGCTTCTTGAATTTGTCCAAGACACAGAAAATTAATANATTTTATTACTTTCTGACCATTCAATTACATGCGTATCACGCTTCTTGAATTTGTCCAAGACACAGAAAATTAATGAAAGTAACGAGTACATAACGTAACATTGAAAAAAGAAACTCAGATTTCAGAATTAGCTAACATTTTCTGCACAGTTAGTAAAAAACGGCATCTTTTCTTGTCTACTCAACTCAATGATTACGATAACANTTAGCTAACATTTTCTGCACAGTTAGTAAAAAACGGCATCTTTTCTTGTCTACTCAACTCAATGATTACGATAACAGGGTTTTCCGCGCCTGTAATCTGCCTTTACCATACCAACCCCGTGTGACACCGAGAATCTGCGCCGATCAAAACCGGTTACCAGAATTAGTGACGGGAGTATTTCAGTTCAAAATGTCAAAGAATATGATTCCTAGGAGTTCTCGAGATATCTCGAATGGTGGCCAAAGTATTCCAATACTTTTATCCGAATGAGTTCGTTACTCGCTTGTTCTCGAATGTTTGCAGACACCATTGCATTTTCCAATTGTAGTAGTTAGTTTACCGAAGCCCAAGTCTTCTCGTGTGTTTTGTGTTCCATTTGTATTTGTATCATGTAAAAAGTTTTAAAATCTGTTTGTTCTATATCAGACACTTACTTTCGTGACACTGTTTTGAATTTCCTTGCCTTTGATATACTGTAGTTTGTCTGGAATCGGCTTTCGCCGCCACTCGACTGCATATTCTAATAATACAAACAAAAAAAAAAGCATTATAACAACGTAGTGCCCATTGTGATAGACAAATACCACCACGGGACTAGTCAGTCAGTTTACAATCTGCGAGTGAAAGTTCTCGATTCTTAAAGGTATTCGAATACAAAATACTCTCCTGTGGCCATCACTAATCAGAACGGCTGCCTTTAGTGTGAGCGTGCCATTGTTGTGCAGGAGCTGGGCACGCCGGTGATGCTGGCGTGGGAGGTGGACGCCCTGATAGCTCAGGCGGTGCTGGTGGGCGGCTTCAGCACCGAGCGGCTGGCGCAACTGCCGGGACACCTCGTGGACACGCGGGCCGTGCGCCTGGCCATGTTGTTCCAGCGTGCCATTGTTGTGCAGGAGCTGGGCACGCCGGTGATGCTGGCGTGGGAGGTGGACGCCCTGATAGCTCAGGCGGTGCTGGTGGGCGGCTTCAGCACCGAGCGGCTGGCGCAACTGCCGGGACACCTCGTGGACACGCGGGCCGTGCGCCTGGCCACGTTGTTCCAGCGTGCCATTGTTGTGCAGGAGCTGGGCACGCCGGTGATGCTGGCGTGGGAGGTGGACGCCCTGATAGCTCAGGCGGTGCTGGTGGGCGGCTTCAGCACCGAGCGGCTGGCGCAACTGCCGGGATACCTCGTGGACACGCGGGCCGTGCGCCTGGCCACGTTGTTCCAGCGTGCCATTGTTGTGCAGGAGCTGGGCACGCCGGTGATGCTGGCGTGGGAGGTGGACGCCCTGATAGCTCAGGCGGTGCTGGTGGGCGGCTTCAGCACCGAGCGGCTGGCGCAACTGCCGGGATACCTCGTGGACACGCGGGCCGTGCGCCTGGCCACGTTGTTCCAGCGTGCCATTGTTGTGCAGGAGCTGGGCACGCCGGTGATGCTGGCGTGGGAGGTGGACGCCCTGATAGCTCAGGCGGTGCTGGTGGGCGGCTTCAGCACCGAGCGGCTGGCGCAACTGCCGGGATACCTCGTGGACACGCGGGCCGTGCGCCTGGCCACGTTGTTCCAGCGTGCCATTGTTGTGCAGGAGCTGGGCACGCCGGTGATGCTGGCGTGGGAGGTGGACGCCCTGATAGCTCAGGCGGTGCTGGTGGGCGGCTTCAGCACCGAGCGGCTGGCGCAACTGCCGGGATACCTCGTGGACACGCGGGCCGTGCGCCTGGCCACGTTGTTCCAGCGTGCCACCCGCACCGTGGTATTCCTGCTCGCCGTCTGCGGCTACCCCGTCACCCCGCTGCAGGTCACTTCACCTCACCTTTGTTGCACACTAACAGTGCTCAGTGAATCGTCCAATGAATAGAAGTGAATGGATCAATAATTGAATGAATTGTAGAATAAATAGACGAGAAAATGAATGGTTGAATGAAGTGTTGAATAAATAGATGAGAAAGCAAATGGTTGAATGAATGGATGGCACAATGATCAATGTAAATAATATACACGTGGCCGACCTCCCGTGGCGCAGTCACTTGGTGCGCAGCTGGGCTGGGGTGCGAGAGGTTCTTGGTTCGAATCCCAGGTAAGGCATGGGTGTTAGTTTGTTAGGTCATATGTTAGTTAATAAGTCGTCACCTGATAAGCCTTCAGATATAACACCAGGGGATATTTATGTTTGAAATATCTTTTTGACAACAGTTAATCTTGGTATATCATTTGGGGTTTCTGTAGTGACAGAGGTCTGCGCTATGGTATGTGCACAGTAATTTTTCATTTAATTGCTTTTTCCCATTCTAAAAATTATTCAAAGAATATGTAGAATGATGTGATAAAATGTTGGTATATGATTATTTGCTCATGTAGGCCTTACATAAATAACAATTTATAGCCTTGTGGAAGGCCAGATTTAGTGTGATGTTAATTTTCTTTTCTGATTATTTTATTCTTGTTCTTTAGAAACCATTGGTTTATTTTCAAGTATTAAAACTGTCATGCTAAACTTATCTTCTTCAAATATGCATACAAACCATCTTGATACTCAGGTTGACATTAGTTATAATTTTACTAAGTTTTTGATAGTAAATAATTAACATAGCTTTTGTTTGATATTTAAAACCTAGCAATTAATTCAAGCAGTTTGTAAAAAGACTGCTTTATGCTATGTAATAAAAATAAAATAACAATTACATAACGGTATCTAGCATATCAGTTATAATGCACAACTGTTGATTGTTTGTTTCTATTCGTTGTAGACTATGTCATGGCAGTACTTTGATGGAAAGCTGTTCCAGGCAGCATATCGCTTGGCCAAGTCTGAAGCCAGTGACAGTAGATTATGCGACAACATGGTAAGTACTTATCATAGGAGCTTTTCCAAGTGTGTTAAGATTACCATTATCTTGAAAGTAAGTTCTAATTTTTTTTGAGGAAAAAAAGTGGTGGTTAACAATAACTCTTATTTTCTACACCAATGTTGAACTGTACCATCTTTTAACGTTAAATAACTCCAATAAAAGAATCTGTGCAAGAACCATTTTTAGAAAGGTCAAGAATTAAATATTACAGTTCAACAGTTTGGGACCCCAATTTGTAGATAAGTCTAACCATATGTAAAAAAATTTATTAGTATTTCTAATTTTTTTAAACCAGAAATGGTGACAAAAATTAAAATTTTTGGGCACTACTAAAATTAACTTTTTTAAACAAAAACAATAACGCCCATATACGAATTTTAGTTTGTATCTGAATTGGAGATTTATTACAAAACTTTCTTCAGTAAAAGTTTTTTTCAAGTCAATATGCAATGTGATACAAACAAAATGTTTTGTCTCTTGAAATGCAGAAATTATACTACATACTGTAGTTCTTTTGTTAGCTGCTATAATGTATACTGATAGCAGTACATAGATTTTAAAAGCAAATCCTGTACAGAGGGATGGGTGGTAATTTTAGTTACAATAATGTAACTTAACAGTATGAGTCCTGTTGACGTACACTATAAAATGTGTTTTAAAAACATTAATCTATGTGGATTTTCATTTCAATAAGACATATTCAGCTACTGTTTTACGGCATCACAGTAATATTTACATTACTTAAATATCCAGACAAGTTGCACTTGACTCTCTCTTCAAGTAATATTTCAGAAAATACACTGCTGAACATTAAAATGGCAACACCAAGAAAGATGCGTCTGAAGGACCCCAGGTTTAGGGGAATGCATAGAGCAGTATAGGACAGTGACATAATTAGTGTTCATCTAAGTAATGCAGCACATATTCTTATGGTGACACTGATAAGCGGTATATAAGTGGAAGTAGGGGAGCCGCTGAGGAGTAGTGGAATTGTGTTCCCTGCCATTTGTGTGCACAGTCGGAGCAAGCACGCCACATTGAAAAACACAACCACCATACAAGCAGGTTTCCACCCACCTTTCACCAAAGGTAAATCACAAAATTGGTTCTCACGTTGGAAGAAATGCAGCCACGGTGAAGCACATATGGGATCATTGATCGAGGAGATATGGGCTGCATGATATAGAGGAATCCAATGGCTCTCCATCTCACCAATGAGCATGGAACAGATACCTGGTGCACATAGTGATTATGGACCGTACAGCCAATCAAACACCTTCATTCAGGAGTTCAGTCATATGGCACATCAATCTGTGTCTGCGTGTATGGGTGCCATTGGCTTTGAGTCCCACTTGCGCCTAGTCTGCATCACTGATACACTGACCAGCAGCTGTTACATTGCGGAGATGTTGGAGCCTGTTGTTGTGTTCCCTATCTTCAGGGCTAGCCGGGGCCTCTGTACTGACAGGACAATGCGCGACCGCATGTGGCATACATCGTCCGATGCTTCCTGGGTGACCACCATGTCACACTGCTTCCTTGGCCTACACGTTCGCCAGATCTCTCCCCCATCACAAACATGTGGTCTATGTTTAATGGCCTGCCACAGGACACCCACGACCACAGTGGATGAACTTTGCACACGCATTGAAGCATCATGGGCAGAGATACGCCAGATGGACATCCAAAGTCTCTTCCTCTCAATGTTGTGTTGTGTAGAAGTGGTTATTGCCACCCGTGGTGGGGCCACACAGTACTGATTTCCTCTTGTTCTCTACATCATACCAAGCTGTAAAAGCAATAATGCCCCTTATGTATGACTGATATTTTGTCCAATAAATCTGGTTGGGTTAAATCATGTCCTTGGTGTTGCAATTGTAGTGACCAACAGTGTACATTAATTTATTTTCCATACATCATGCTCCCCTTAAAAATATTTCCAGAAATTGGGAAAATGTTGTAAAAAATTATAGTTTAAGGCTTTACAGTAAGAGTTAATGCATTTGTGCATAGGTGTGTTTGTGTGTATTGACATAGTAAATTATTCTATAGTGGAAAGGGCAGTGAAAATCAGTAAAATTGTTGGCTCAATATTTAAAAAATTACATAAAAAATGCTTAAAACTACATAACATAAAAAATTCAATGACCTTGTCTAGCAAACTAGTTACAAGCAAATCTGCACCACTCTGCTTTCTGGAGTGCAAGAGATATGAACACAGAGGGTACACTCGCTGACCAGTTTCACATGAAGCAGGTAAATTGGTGCACCCTCTATGCTTGCTTTACTCGTGCCAGCAGGAACCAGAGTTGTTCAGATTTGTGTTATTATCAGTTTGCTGGAGCTACTTAAATAAATGTACTGGTAGATAATATTTAGTATAACAAATTTCATTGATATTAGTGGATAAATGGCACACACACAAAACCCACCAATGCACAATGTTGAAGCATGCACAGTGATTTATTCGATGTTGTGTAATCACTGCTGGTTCAATAAACTAAATCAACCTATTTACACTGCACCTTTTTGTATCTCTTGTTCCGACAGATTTCCTCACAAACTGTTAACAATTTCAATAGTGTATAAAACATGTGCTGATGAATAGACAGAGTAGCTTTGTGCACATTAGTGCATGTTTCTGTCATGCATGAGTAGATTTTTTCACACAAACAAACTGATTTATCAAAAAAAAGCATCACAGCTAATATTTTTTGTCAAACGTGCATTTGGTGGACATCATTAGACTTCACACTCATGTCATAAAAGCATCTAATGGTGATGTTTATGGATCCATTTTGGACAGAATGCAAAAATTTAGGTACTGAGTTTGTACATACATACACTGTCTGGATACCATTAATAATTGTGTGATTTCATCTCCTTTAGCATTTGTGTAAGCCTTTGTAAAATGTAAAATGTAATCCTACACACTTCACATTTTTTTTAAGTTTCCTTATCCTCAACTTACACTGACTAGAGAAAAAAAATTGCATCAAGTGAGTAAAATTATCTTAGAAATACATCTGTAATTTTTAACTTATTGCATTGTAAGAGCATATTTGCTTGTGTACAAAAATTATGTGAGTTATAGTAAATGTAACATGATGCTTCTTTTTTATTGCACATAACATCAGCTATCTGTATCAGAAACAAAATAGTGAATTAACATGAGAAATACACCTCTTTCCCTTCTGAATCTGTGTCCGTATGCATGGCAGAAATTAGAACAAATTTGGAGGTTTTCACTTTTGTCACCTAATTGTTTGTCTGCAAATGCTAATAGGCAGGATTTGTTAATTTTATGTAAATTTGTGGTTCGAAATGTTAGTAACAATTCTATTTTAATCAGGCAGTTCAAAATTGTTTTTTCTCATTGCAAAAATCAAATAATATGTAAAATAGAATTTTTTTAAATTTTATATTCATATTAATATTTTTGTATACATGTAACTAGCATACTGGCCTTTGGCTTTAATTAGTGCATGGAGTCAAAACTGTACATTTGTTCTCTTAGAATGCTCCTGTTTTCCCACCATTGCAGTCTGTGATTTCTGCATTGGACCCTCATTTCACCACATTGAGCCAAGATTACTACCCAATGGGTCCTTCTTTCACATTTACACAATTTACAATCATATGCTTGTTAACTTTTGAAGGAGATATCTAAAATTGCAGTTTGGCAGCCAACAAACTAAAGTAGTGGAATCCAAGTGCTGGTGGAAAATTTCTAAAAGCATCTTTAACTGTTAGTCACAGATAAATCTATAATTTTAGGCATTGCAACATACAAATTTATTTGTTCAGAACTGTACTGATATCGATACAACGTTTTGTCATTCATCGGAACCAATAAAAATATGTCTGCGCTTTATCTTAGTGGCAGCATCGGTTTATACAGCTATGGAATGTAGTTTCAACAGCGACTGATGTTTCCCACACGTAGGGAACCTTTCTCATTGGACAGTGTTTTCTACTGTGTACGGTGCAGACCATTAAAGTCACTTATATGCAACATCCCATTTAGAGGACACTGGGACTGAAAGGGTTAAAATGGGAAAGGTGTATGATCACAAGGTGCATTTTATGCACGTGGAGAAATGGAAGAAGACCTTTCGCAGTGTATAAGTGCAACCTCGCTTCTTAATCACTTGTGTTTCTTTCAGGTGGAGGCCATGGAGCAACTACAGCAGATCAGGAGAGCAGTGTTTGTCCAATGAGCTCACACTGACGGCATACATGTATGAGTTTCCCAGCCAACTATGCTCTGTCGCTGTAGTTCAAGCTGCTTCAGGTCTACCAGTGGCAGTGTGTAGTGACAGTGCTTCTCTGACATTCACTCTGTATGGAAGTTGTGCGTTAATATGCGCACACAGAACAATCTCATGGGTGTTTTATACTTGCTGGGATTTTAAACTTGCATTTTCAGAAATGTTTCATGTAATGTGAAGTACATTCATTTTTAAATAGTTTTTTACGTGAACAATAACTAAGAATCATCCTCATGTTGGTTAAATCAGTATCATTTTTAAATACGTAGGCCCGTCCGCACACGAGTTGATAAAATCGGATCCATTCCACATTCCGTTGTTCAAGGTGATGTATAAGCAGGTACGGGTGCATACACAATACAAAAATGATGGTCTAACTTGATGTCTGATAAAAATGTTGGTACCTGCAGCCCGACAAATCTGTCAGGTCGAAGGCCAGACAGACATATTGCATTATGTAAAGTTATGCGTAAGCGCACACTTTCTGGGAATCATCATACGATTTGCCGTATGGTGTTGTCATTCCACGGTCTTTGCAGTTACCTCGTAGCTCTGCATGCGACATGTCTTCAGTAACCTCGTGGTGCATTTTGCGATTGTCGGAGGTGTATTCATTGAACACTTAAATATGGCATTACGTGGTTATAGGAAAAGTGTTGACTGATGTCTTCATGAATAAATTATTCTTGTACCTCCATATTTGTGTAACTTTATGCTAAATAGTGCAGTATAATAGTAGTATTGATGTTATTTTGAATTTACTCGACGAATTAATTTTTTAGTGCTGTGTGAATGTTTTATACTCTGCCAAATCCTACAGTGGATTCCATTAGGCAAACCTTACTGTTGTGTTTTCCATTCCCATCCCCCCGTGCTGATAAGAAATTATTTTTGTTCTACTTTGATGTGATCTGCTTTTACTTATTTTTTTTCTCTAATGAAGACTGTCTTACGTCATTTTTATAGCACAAATACTGCTATTTCCATCGAAATGTGTGAGATTATGCAAACAGCAATCTCAGTAAAGCCCAAAATTATCTGAAATTATTTTTGTGGTATCTAATATGAATTAAAGGAGTTCTACAATGCATCATTCATTACACAAACAAAAAATAATTACAATAAATCTAAATTATGGTTTTTTGTAATGCGTTTTTAGCTACTTGAGCTTTTGCTTACAAATGAAATATTCCCAACTAATATACAAACAATTTTAAACTCTTTTCTCACATGAAAAGTATGTGAATGCATGTGCCTTATGTTTGTCATGTTACTTTACTTGCAAGTAACAGAAATACATCAGGTATTATCTCCAGTTAAGCATAAGGCATATGTTTCTTCGATAGTCAACAACCTCAGTCTGGAGGAAAAGCTAGCAACACAGGCAATTATATTTTGGATTTGCATAGTAGAAATTGTGACAGGGATGCTCCCATCCAATCCGATGTCATAAGAAAAGGAACAGAACCAGTGTGTGTGTTGTATCCATATGGTTCCAATGAAATCAGAATTGGATTGGAGTCCAACAATGGTCTGCTCATGTGTGATGGGTCCTACACCTAAAAGTATTAACCCTCATAGACATTTTAAAATAATTTGACTATCAAACTGTAATTGAATGGAACATTTTACAAAATCATTGTAAACTTCACATAGATTTGTGAAGTTTGTTATTGACATTTTTACTCTTTCTAAAAATGAAC
Source organism: Clitarchus hookeri (assembly GCA_002778355.1). Lineage (NCBI taxonomy): Eukaryota > Metazoa > Arthropoda > Insecta > Phasmatodea > Phasmatidae > Clitarchus > Clitarchus hookeri. Next base: position 221,060 of record NQII01002309.1, read on the forward strand.
GTCAGGCATTGCCCTTGTGGATCCATTCTTTAGACTGGATTTCTGTCAGATGGATGAGAGTTAGACATTTTCATGGTTTGTTTGTAATTGCACCTGATTCACTTCAAGATAGTGTGCTGATATTTAAACCAAAGAAATTGGCAAGTGAAGGTGTAACTGTTGGTCTATGTTCATGTGAGAGAGAGAGAGAGAGAGAGAGAGAGAGAGAGAGAGAGAAAGAGAGAGAGAGAGAGAGAGAGAGAGAGAGAGAGAGAGAGAGAGAGAGAGAGAGAGAGAGAATATATATAATTGAGTGTTATAGTATTTTAAAATTTCTAGTAGAAAAGTAAATTCTAGTCAATATTTTTTCACCTTTTTTATTTTCGGTTTCAGACACATTCATTCAAATTCACCTGAGTGTAACTGAACGTTAGAAAGTCATAACTATAAGTACAGTAGTTTTAATTACAATCTTTTAGTTCTGATGATCAAAAAAGTATGTACACAGCTGTTCATATTTATGTGAAGTTATTGCAAGTTCAGTACCTAATTATGAATTTGCTCATAGCTGCTTCTTCTTAGGCTATTATAATAATTTTATTAAAATTATAAATTTTTTGCTAATTTCTTTTTTAAAAAATAGTTTAATGTTAACTAGTTTTTGCCAGAGAAATTTTTATTTTAAATTAAGTCATATGTTTGTTTTTTTGAGAAAACGTGGTGTTCTCTGTATTTGGCCAGTAGGAACTTCCTGAAGACCTTGTTCTGGTATTGGGTCCCGGCTTCTTGTTGTCTTAGATGGTGTGTTTGAGTGTAGGTAGACAACGTACCACACAAGGAAACACCACCTTGATCTTACCACAGACCTTTTTATCTTACCAAATATTATTTGCAGCTCTGGAACGCTTGCAACAAACAATCTCCGTAGGCTACCAACAACATACAGACACACTAGGAAGATGCAAATCAAAACTACCATAAGCTACTGATCAAAAGAATATTCACAGGGACTTGAGCCGAAGTAAATATCATTTAACTGGAAAATAGATATTTTGGTTGATACATCATGAATTAAATAAATATCTGTGCAAATACTAAATATCATGTAGCAGCTCTTTTCATGTTTTCAAAATTTACTTTACTTTGTATGGCCGTAACTATGAGTGTAGCCCTCTTGTACGTATCTCTTATTTGCGATTTCAGTTTCTTTAAAATTATTTCAAAATATGCAAATTAAAATTAATAGATAATTTTCTCACGCCAACTCAGTTAGGAGAACATTAGAACTCAGTTCAGGGGCTCCGTAGGCATATAGGTAGAGCAGCTTTGATTAACTGATGATTCAAGATGGCATAACGTAAGCCAGATTACTTTCTCAAAAATCATTAATCATTTTACGGGCGTTGTCTCTGTGTCAAAAAGTCATCATACATAACTTAAAATGTATCTTGATTACTGCAGCAACTCTTGATATCTTCTGTAGCTGGTTCTACTCATCGTGGGCCTTAGTCTTCCCTCACTAGGCTTTCGAGCCGTAGGTACTCACTAAGAATCTTTGCCGTACCACATGCAATCGCAGTAGCTCAAACTTGGCATTAAATACAATCCACGTCGGTAGCGCGTGCAGGCCTTAACCAGCAAATTAAAAATGTCACTCAGGCCGATGACCCACTAGGTCATTGCCTGCCTGACGGAAAAACCAAGATGGCTAAAAGCCTTAAAAACTGCATACACAAACGACGCCTTTAAACATTGGGCCAATCACGAGACGGCTACATCATATTTTACACATACGTCTTGCGGTACCATAGCAACCAATCAACAAATTCCTCTAAGCAAAGCAGCCCACATAAAAATAACTACTTTGTTACTGAAAACAGAAAGACTTACAAACATAATTATGAGAAAATATGTTACCTGGCGTTAAAACAACTTGCAATTAATAATTTGATTTAGAGCTGTAGTAAATAAAATATGTCTGCCACAAAATATTATTAGTCAAATAAATAAATATTACGTTAGCATACAAATTGCAAAAATTAACTAAGATAACTGTGACAGGAATAAGTAGCAGTTATTTGAGGCGTTACGTTTCCCCAAAAAATGTATATACCTAACGACGATATGATTACACTTTGACAGATATCTGTGCCTGACTCTCTGTATCAACGTATTGCTACAGGGTTGGGATAGTTTTCTCTTACAGAAAGACTTTCACGTTTTTTTTTATTGAAAATATGTTTTGTTTTCGTAAAACATTTGGGTAGTATAAGTAGACAAATAGGCAGTTGCTCACTTATCTATTGCGTGAAAAATCTTGTCACATGTGTGTTCACCAAGGAATGAAGTCTGTCTAACGTTATTTGCAAGAAATCATTGCAGACATTATGGCAAACCATTTCCAGAAATGTAAAGGCATGAGTTTATCAAGTGAGTGAAGAGATTTATGCGGCTCTTAACAGCGAGGTCTTGAGAGCCGATGAGGGTGATTGAGGTGAGTATGGAGCAGCGCCGGAATGAAAGTGCAGGGGAAACGGGAGATCCTCAAGAAAATCCGCCGATCAGCGGCATCATTCAGCACACGATTCTCACATGTGAAAATCCAGGAGTGACCTGGCCGGAGATTGAACCCGGTTCACATTGGCTGGAGGCAAGCAGGCTAACCGCTCAGCCACCGAGGCTCCAATAGGTTATCAAAATTTCTGGTGCTCACTCCAGCAAATGTTGAGTTTGTGCTAATAAGGTTTGTTTTGGAAGACAGTGCACTAAACATAGGAATAAACCTCTGCATTTATGAATAGCTGCCGGTGACTGGTATCCATTTTGGTCCAGGATTAAAGATGGTCGCTGGTCCTGCAGTAGACACAGGTGCTGCCAGTGTCAAGTGCTTAATGGAAAACAACGTAAAACTAAATCATGCATGACACTCATAAAAAAACAGGGCCAGAGCCATAATCATTGAAAATAATCACTAGAGATTTTTAAAGAAAATCACACCTTATAGGGTTAGTAATGTAGGCAGTGCCCTTCTCGGCACATACTATTTTGGGCAGTTGTTTTCTTTTGAGTGTAGAGGCCATGCTTATCTGTATATGTTGCAGCTTTCTGTGAATAAATAAATATATTAAAATATAATTATTTTTTGCTGCAAAATGTATACTATATTATTGTGTGTTTCACTCAAGGTATGCACAATTTTTTGCTTTAATTTGAGTTTGGATTAACCACAATATATATTTGTTTGAGTGGTTGTGTACATAAGGGATCCAGGATGGCTGTGCTTATAGGTAGGGACATGAGACAGGTCGACGTGTCTTCAGGAGGGACTATGTAGTTTTACTGTGAACCAGGTTTCCGAGTTAGGTAATGGAAAGTTCATACGGAATTTTTAAGATAACTTAGGATGTTGTATTTTACTTGCCCGGAGCACCAGTAGTTGTAGAGCACGAGTTGATGGCTGGGTCGTGGGCAGACGGCTGGGTATGAGGTGTCCTCTAGTCAAAACAGAAGTTCAGCAGAAGTGTATCGCTCCGTAATGCTTACCCAGTGGAAGTGTAGGCCCTTCTACTGACAGTAAAACCCTAAGATGAGATTGTTTTGAAGGTCACCTTCTAAGCCCACAGAAAGATCCGGTTCAGGAACATATTATGTTACACTTACGTGAGCTGTGGTAGGATCCAGTTCCTAAGTTTGCTGAAAGGGGCCGGGTGTGAAGTGATGGTACACTGTCGTCAAGATAACGTGTGGTTTATCTACCTGAACATTTCACACGTTATCCCTTGATCGAGGTACTTGTGCAGTTCCAGCCGTCTGGCTTACTGGTAGCCTATGTGGCAAAATGCAGCATCAAGCTGCACAAGAGAGTTATATGAGAAAGTAAGCTCTTAGGCTTGCACTATGAATGATAGCGGGGAGAGGGGGGGGTTGACTCCGTGGGTACAGTAATAAAAAGACTTAAGCTACTACCACTAAAATGGTTGGTGAGAAATTAAATGGGTACCCGAAAGTGTCCAAGGAGTGACACTCTTGCCCTGCTAACCCACCCAACTTGTTGATCAGAACTGCCAGCATGGTATTGCACAGTATATAGTGGTAACCGAGGGTGGTGCCTGATTCAGGAACTGAAACATGACAATATTAAGTGGCATAAAAAAAATACAGTAGAACTCCTCTTGTTACCCCCTCTGATTATACGCTTTCCTGTATTTTTTATTTTCTTTGATTCCATGTATTGCATATACAGCATAAATTTGCTTCCCTCCTCCCCTACCCATGAATTTTACAATATCATTTCCTGGGTCGATTAAAATTTGTATAAAATAGGTTTCACTGCAACCCTTTATTACTTAAAAAAAAAAACACCTTCACAAAATAGAATTATTATTTTAGCTTCATGAAATTTAATATCTTGGCATAGCTTTATTGCAAACAAGTTACTTAGAAAGAAATATAAACCGTTTTTTCCATTCCTTTATCAAAGCTCTGTATGAAAATAAAAAAAAATTAAATAAGAAAATACAAAAAAATAGAAAATTTAAATGCAAATGCATTATTTTTGCATTAAGTTTATGATTTCACCATTATGCATGTCCATTCACTCTCGGTTTTGGTCTTACATGTCTAAATAGCATAAAAATAATTACTTTAATTAAAAGTTTTTTCACCCGACCCCTTCCCTCGGCCGGCGTAAGGCAGCCGCGAATCGCTCGCGCACGAGTCTTTTGCGTGTGGTGCGGTTGGTACTTGCGTTGCGTGAGCGCCAAAGCCCCTGAGGGCCCACGGGGGACGTTCCAGCATGTTTTAATTAAAAGTATACTTCTCGGTATAACAACATTTTCTTGCCCGTTCTTCAGGCTCACGAACGACAAAAGGTCTGACCACATCTCAGCCCTAACCTAGGGCAGCCATGGTGCCAGCTGGTGTTGTCCCTGTTTTGGGTGAGAAAAAGTTGCACATGTAATTTTACATGGTGTTGAAAATTGGTTTTTATATTTGTCCATAACTAGTAGTAAGTTCGAAAATATCTCAACTTTTATAAATAACAAATTATCGTAATCCTTAGATTTTATGTTAGAAAACTTGGAAAAAAATTTGGCTTATAGCAATAAACACTGCATATGTTTTAAGTTGTCTACCTAGCTGCAGTTATATTTTGCATTCGAGGTATACAAGCAATGGAGCAATGATACATGCATGCGCATCAGGTGCCCCACGTCTGCTACAAGCGGTGCGTTGAACATGGGTGCAGACATTTCATCTTGCCGCATATCACTATAGGACTTTGAGCAGTGGTCTGTTATTCTTCGGGAAGAAAGTTTCTAACGTAGGTGTGACCACGAGGTTGTCCAGGTACGCACCGAACCATCCAATTAGGAAAGTGTTAAAAATACACTATAAGCTGTTCACGGTATCTTTACACTTTTTGAACCGAACCTGTGAAAAATCTCCCCATTTTTGATGTGTTTGGTTGTTTTCAAAATATGTTGTGTATCAGAAGCATTTTATACTTCTGTTAACATAATAGTATCTTCATTTTTGGTTAAATTGAGCTTTTATTTGTGTGAAACAGAGAGAAAATACTGTAGGTATGTTGGCAATGCCTGGTAAAAAATTGTTCTTATGTAAAATATGATTACACTGAGTGTGCACGAATGCGGTACATTGTCCCTTTGGTGTGATTTTCTGGACTCGGTTAAGCTTTATTTGCACGAGGTGGAGGAATAACCTGACAATAGAACTTNAACCTGGCCATAGAACGTAGGAAGGGCTTCAGAAAAGTTGTGAGTAACCGTGAACGGACTGTAATAATTTTCCCTGTGACTACAACCTCAGGAAAGTACTTGGTAAATACATTAAGAAAGACAGTTTTTTTTTATTTGTTAGTTTCATTGTAGGTAATAGAAGAAGGTCAGTTCCAGCATTCTTGAAGAAAACATTGCAGATAAATCTGTGCTACCCTTGACCACAATGCATGCTAATGTTGGCTCGTGAGTCCTTAGAATGTGGCCAACGCACTACCAGAGCACTGGCCAGCTCTGACCTCACGTGCGGTTTCCAGCCAAGTCCAGTGTGAGAGCCCTGTACAAGTTTCACAGACATTCCCGTAGAGTATTTTGAACATGTAACAGTTTGGAAAATNGTCCAGTGTGAGAGCCCTGTACAAGTTTCACAGACATTCCCGTAGAGTATTTTGAACATGTAACAGTTTGGAAAATGCCATTTTTATTTTGTTGTAGGGCTTTAGAATAATATTTGCAGTATGTGTATGAGCTTTTACCTACAGAATATTTGCAGTATGCAAGCTGCATTGGAAGTTTTATTCTACACTGAGGCGACAAAAGTCATGGGATACCTCCTAATATCGTGTCGGACCTCCTTTTTCCTGGCAAAGTGCAGCAACTCGACGTGGCATGGACTCAACAAGTCGTTGGAAGTCCCCGGCAGAAATATCGAGCCATGCTGCCTCTATAGACGTCCATAATTGCGAAAGTGTTGCCGGTGCAGGATTCTGTGCACGAACTGACCTCTCGACGATGTCCCATAAATGNTCTCTGTCATTAAGTGCAGGCGGTCGGCCACTGCATTGTCCATGGTGGGAGGTTATGCCTGAAATTAGGTATTCTAGGCACACTCTTGACACTGTGGATCTCGGAATTTTGAATTCCCTAACCATTTCCGAAATGGAATGTCCCATGCGTCGAGCTCCAACTACCATTCCGCGTTCAAAGTCTGTTAATTCCCGTCGTGCGGCCATAATGACATCAGAAACCTTTACACATGAATCACTTGAATACAAATGAAAGCCCAACCAATGCACTGCCCATTTATACATTTTGTACGCGATACTACTGCCACCTGCATATTTGCATATTTGCTATCCCATGACTTTTGTCACCTCACTGTAGAGCAGTGTGAAATGTGGTTTCTTTTTGCATGCAAACAGATTGCAAACTGGTATAATAGTTTGTGTTGAAAATATGTGTTTCAAACACATTGTAACATAGTTCTGTAAATAGTAAGCAGGTTCCTTGAGTTGAATGCTGAGCTTTATAGAGCGAAGTACTATTGGCCTATTACAAAAACTATGGATTGTGTTACTGACAGCTGTAAATATATGCCTTTTATAGTCAATTCATATTTGTAACTGTTAATTAATTAAGTACTCTCAGTTGTATGGGTAATATGGTCAAGGATTTTCATATAATAGTTTATTAAGTAATTGAAATGGTTTAAGTTTGTTTCAGTAGTCTTTACAAGCTCTGTTTCAAATGGCAACAATATGCACTCATGCGATGGCATTTGGAGGTAATATATGCTGTTCCAGATGTTTTGTAAGTGCTATTGTGTGTTTCAGAATTTGAGTCATCTCATCGTTGTCGTATGATACTAAGCCAATTTTATCCTAGAAGGTTTTGCAGTGCCAAAGTCACACAATCTGTCATCTCAGCTAGTCAAAATTATGAAAGTAAAATTTTACGCATGGAATAATATATACTGCTGAATTTGAATGGGAAAGTCACACAAAATGGAACTAACAGAAATGTTTATGTTACACGGCAGTGGCGTAGGCAAAAAAATGATTTTGGAATGGAAGGGGAGGGGGTGTCCTTGATTAATAAAACAGCTCACATAAAAAATTATCAGCTGAAGAACAACAGTAAATGTGAACACATATAGGCCCCTATTTTGTATTGTGTTTATTTTTTATTTTACTTATTTTTGCTATTTTATTAAACCCTATTATGTACCTAATATTTCTCATTTTATACATTCAAAAATCATATTAGCATTTCCTGAATGCTTGTCTAGTTTGACCTTCTCAATAGAGCAAGGATACAGCATACGAACTTCTGATCTCATTCGCTCATGGGTGGCGGAACCCGTGGATCAGAGGGTCATTTAACCCCCAAATAATCTGCTGTAAGGGTCAGTTTCTTAGAAGAAATAATAAACTCACACTAAAATTACTACTCTTATTGTGTATATGTATTATGTAAATTTTGAGTAAACCTCAACAAGTCAGTAAGAATTTCACTGCGATATTGTGACTTGCTAGTGTTCGTTTTAATTTTAATTAATTTTTTTTTTGTCTTGGCTTTTGACTCCTTAATGATGAACACCTTCAGTTATACCTGCATTTCCTTACACTGGCTTTGTGTACATAGCCGAACGCATGCAAGAACCGAAACCCTCCTTTACTATTGCCCCCTTTACTTTCTCTTATTTTAAAAGGAAATTAATGCAGATTTTTCTCACATTGTTTTAGTGACATCAATACAAATAAAAATGGTCTGTTGATTACTAAAAGCATATGCCTACCCAGATAAATGTGTTCTGTTCCTAGCCTGTCTAGTATTCACATGTGCGTTTGCACAAATGGAATATATTTTTTTTTTTTACACTAGTTTTATTTTTAAAGAGATGAATTTTTTATTCATAGTGTTGTTAGATTACCATATATTAAACTGATAAAATTTGTACAACATAACCAGTAGAGTATTTAAGAAATTTCTAATATATTTTTCACTTTAAGTTAATTTGTGAATGACATAAATATGTTTTTCCATATTCTGAAAGATGTATTGTATTTACTTGTAGCTACATATTTCAGATACTAGGCAGGAGAACTTGATGGATTGTATCCTGTTTTAAGTTAGTTTTGACAATGTTTGTTACATACTGTTTTTCAATGTACACCTGTGTGAGGCCGTGTTTGCTATGTTACATGGTTCCTAGTTCACAAACTCTATGTCGACAACCAGCAGTGATGTCATGTTGAACTTGAGATAGCTGAATGTGTAGTGTTGTGTATTGCTGCAGAGATTGTGGTGAAAGGTGTGCATAAATAAAATATTAACATATTTTGCAGTATATAAATTGTTTGTTTATTTTTTTTATGATTAATAGAATATGGTGAAAGGCTTAGAATAACAAACATGAAAATAATACTATACATACAAATGCAAATATATACAGTATTGACCCAATTGTAAGACTGTTTTATTCCAATATTTACTTCCATTTAATTGAGGGTCACCTAATTTAGCATACTAAAATTTGTGAAGTCCCTGTTTTTTACTTAAGTGGTAGCAAGTGATAGTCAATGATTTTTCAATAGGTATATCTGTTTTATTACAATACAAGTAACTTAATATAATAATAAAAAAATTTACAGATTGTATATTATATAATTAGAAAAATGTAATGATTGACAAATAGTGTGACTTACTGGTTTTAATGCATTTAAGGTGTAGTATATATTGTACGTTATTAACTAAAAAGTATTTTTCTCTGTTAAACCTTTGAATGCCAAGATTAATTAGTCCTGTTAAATTGCTTGCCTAAATAATTTGTGGAGGTATACATTTTCCTGGACACCAAAGGAAACAATGCGGTGTCATCTTATTTTCAAGGTTTTCCTAAATTTGGATAAATATATTACAAATGGCATACAAAATAATAACTGAAGATACTCCAGTGGGGGAAAACATGAATCACCGAGTCTACTACAGATATGATATCAAAAGCCACCAACACGAAACCCTTACATACAGCACACATTTTAAAAATGGGCTTGGACATTTGACCAGCTGCGATCTTCACTTTCACACATGCCAAAATGTTAGGTCTGGGGCACGCCATTGACATAACACATAACATGGACATAGGTTTTTGCTATACTGGAATTTTTTTTTTTGTTTTTTAAATTATTGTATCCTGAATTTGTGTTTCAGTGAATTAAAATAAAGTATTTCTCTATTTGTAATTCTCTTAAGAAATTTAAATTTGACACACTGTCTAAAAAATGGGAGAAGAGAAAATTTAAGAATTCTTTTGAAATGTAGTGTTATCCATCAATTTTGATTTCAACTCTTAATTAGTAAACATACTGAATTAGTGCAGTATAATAAACAAATTGAAGACATAATTGCATTGGGAAAATAATTTTTGGCCTAGAATTTCATTGTGTTTGTAAATAGCTAAGAGAGTAGTATAATAGTTGAATACTTGTCGTGTATACAAGTCACTCTACAGACACATGTGAAACTTCTTTGAGTAGTGCATCTTGTGGCTTTTAATTCGTAGTGCATCCTGTTGTGAACATTTGCTTGCGTTGTAAATCAAGAATCTCAAGAAAATCTGTGCCATAACTACTAGCTGATCAAGTGAATGTGTCATAAGAAATATTCATTTGACTATGTTTTGAAATAGCTCATGCAAGGTTGTAATGAAGAAAATGAATTCTAAGCTTTGCCAGTGTGTCCAGATTTGCCTTCGTAATTTCTTATCCACCAGTTCAAGGGTTCATCAAATGTCACTACAGCCAGATTCTCAGTGTTTCACTGTTCAGTAAGCCCATTTATATGTGATGGTTGATTGAGAGCAAAATGTTTATCAAAAATATTAGCTAGGAACATGTTATGTAGGTTTTATTTTACTTTAATGCTTATCACACAGGCCCATAGACATAGTTGCATTTAGTAAAATCTAAGTGAAACTCAGACTAATATATTGTTATGTGCTCACTGCTCTATTCCACACGAGCGAGTGGAAGTGAAGGATAGAGCAGTTATATGATAGCGGTGGTGGCAAGTCAATGGAATGTTTTGAATGACAAGTGCGCAATACCCAGGAACGGCGTATCTGTTACAAAAAGCTAGCTGACCCGAGTATCCTTTTTACGGCGCACTCTGCTGACCTTGGTTGTATTGATTTCTGTAATTTATCTGAAGAATTGTCTAGTGGTTTGCTGCTATAGTTTCTCTAAGCGTGACTCGGGGTGCGTCGAACTTTCCAGGCCAAGGCCAGCAGAATATAAATAGTACGGTGGGCCTCCAGACCGGGAGTTGTTGAATGGATGAGTGATTGAGTTTCAGCGATAAACGTCGAGCGGCGAGAGAAGCGACCAGCGGAAGGGAAATCTGCGACTGCGAGTACCAAGCATGTATGTCAGCTTGTATTCATACAATGTGATCTTCGGGGTTCTACTTCTGTGGCTGCTGCTAGGGGATATTTGTTTACTTATTAACCCTTTCATTCCCAAATTATGTTATAATTTCNTCTACTTCTGTGGCTGCTGCTAGGGGATATTTGTTTACTTATTAACCCTTTCATTCCCAAATTATGTTATAATTTCTAGTGCTGCAAATGAAACTTTTTTGTTATGTGTGCTTTACCTAAGCCGGTAAAGAACTTGTTTCGTTGTCGCACCCAATTAGCTGTAGTCTTTGTGCTTGGTGATCAGTGATATTAACCAGTCATAACGCAGCGCAGTGGCATGGCTTAGTGATCAGTTACCCACAAGGAACATCATNCTACTTCTGTGGCTGCTGCTAGGGGATATTTGTTTACTTATTAACCCTTTCATTCCCAAATTATGTTATAATTTCCAGTGCTGCAAATGAAACTTTTTTTTTATGTGTGCTTTACCTAAGCCGGTAAAGAACTTGTTTCGTTGTCGCACCCAATTAGCCGTAGTCTTTGTGCTTGATGATCAGTGATATTAACCAGTCATAACGCAGCGCAGTGGCATGGCTTAGTGATCAGTTACCCACAAGGAACATCATTGGTCACTGAGTCTTGCGGAGTACAGTACCAGTCAAATATAAGCTTACTGCGCAACACGTTGACCATTGTCTACAATGACCGTGGAATGGTTTGTACCTCAACACAAGGGCACGTATTAAAAAGTATATATGTAAAAAAAAAACTTATATTAAATTTTAAAAAACTAAATTACAATAACAGTTATATGCTAGACAGAAGTAAAAGGGAGCCTACAGATGTGCTACGAAAGTGACCACCTCAGTCACCTATTTATGTGCAATACAGTGATTTCACTCTTAAAATATTACGTATCACAAGTTATATTTATAAAAGTTACTTATCTTTACAGTCCACTCACGAGCCTTTATACCTTGGTGGAGGGGGGAGGGGTGTTCTGATCCCTTGGACGTGGGCACGCACCTGCTTGATTAGGCTACAAAGACAAGGATTATTATTTCAGTTCCCGGTTTTCTCGCTCCGCTGCGATGTCGTGGTCGACTATCTTAGGAATACGCGGGCCCGGTATTTCCTTCCCGCGTTCGAGGCGCAGCGATAGGGCGACGATAATACGCGGGCCCGGCGTCCCGTCGCTCAGGCTGTGCTGTAAATCACCGTAGCGCTTCAGTAAGAAAGTAACAGTACCGTTGACACGTGAGCCTGAGAAAGTATTGTCTACAACCACAGTAAGAAAACTCTTACGCGGCCAATCAGAAACGGGCAGGCCATACATGCCCACATAGATATTTAGATAACTGGCTAACCTGATATGAAAATACGTTATCATTTGAATATATATGTGTGTATGTATATATATATATATACATACACTGAAGAGCCAAAAAAACTGGTGCACCTACCTAATATCGTGTATGACCACCGCGAGCACGCTGAAGTGCCGCAAGACGACGTGGCATGGACTCGACTAATGTCTGAAGGTATGCATGAGGCATTGAAATCTGCGCCAATTTGAGAAAGGGTTGCACGTCCGTCACGTTTAATGATTCTCGTCAGTCGTCGTTTGTCCCATTCGTTCACGATCTTTTTCCGGCCGCAGCGATGTCGAAGATTTGATGTTTTACCGGATCCCCGATATTCACGGCACTCTCGTGAAATGGTCGTACGTGAACATCCAAATTTTACGGCTACCTCGGAGATGCTATGTCCCATCTCTCGTGGGCCGACTATAACACCACGTTCAAACTCACTTAAATCTTGATAGCCTGTCATTGTAGCAGCAGTAACCGATCTAGCAACTTTGCCAGACGCTTGTTGTCTTATATAGGCGCTGCCGACCGCATCGCGTTACTCTGATTGGTTCCATACCTCTGTTATTTGCATACGCACGCCTATACCAGTTTATTTGGCTCTTCAGTGTAAATATAATATACACATTCATATATTACGAAATCGTTTATATTTCCAGTTTTTTTCTTTTAAAATGTAAAAGAAACGGAAACCGGAAATGAACCTTGCAGTACATTGACAGCCATCATCTTTGTAACATGTTCATTCTACACCGACTTGCGCAGCTGAAAATGCGGAATTGTGGTTGGCCGGAATCGACCGCGCCGTAAGAAAGTAGAAAGTTTTCTACCCTGCTTGCGGGGAGGGGGCGGCCATTCCACGTCGCACGTAGCGCTGCAGCATGCGCCGTAAAGGGGCGCGTGTCCTTATTTTCTACGGCTACTTCTTACTGTAATTGTAGCACGGCCTCTTAACACGCGCGAGGCGCGCTGCACTTCCGTCGTAACGCTTTCCTGTGCAGATGCGATCTGCGGCAGTGGGATTCGAACCCAGGATGTTCATTTGCCGAGATACGCCGTCAACGCGCAATGTAACGAACGCGCAGGAAATGTGTCCCGACTACTAAAACTCTCAAGAGTCTGAACTTTGGGATTTCCACCGGTTGCCCACGGCGGTGAGAGCGTGCGTACATTATTAAAGACGAACCAAACGAAGCTGGCGAGTTTTATTTCATCGCATCAACTTTATTTTCATTGAAGTGGTAATTAACCCTGGTGGTATTTACACTACGCAGTCCTTGACACAGGCGAATGGCTAGCGCGGGTAGGTGGGGGGTCTGAAGGGGGGAAAACCAGGATGATGTGAGAGGCGACCCGGAAAAAAACCCCCTCCGGAGGCGAGGCCCAACATCTGTTAGTAAGGCACGCGGCTAGTTCGAGGGAAATAAGATTAGTGGCGGCAGGAGGTACCTGGCAGTCTTGTCAAGGAGTTGTGCGGCCAGGTAGAGTGCAGGAAGGGGGTGTCGAGAAGGAGGGAAGTCCAGTGTTTTGACAGCTGACGCTGTTATCCGCGTGCCTCGCCTCTGGTCGGAGACGTTGACAGGCTGGCACTGCGGCGGTTAGGAACTCCCCACTCTACGAGTGACGGCCGATGACACTCGGTTAGAGTCCCAGGCG
>NQII01002309.1:240989-351013 GCA_002778355.1 Clitarchus hookeri
TGCGCCAGCAACATCTCATCGCCCTCCTTTAACGCAATAAAAGCCCAGTGAAACAAACTATAACTCAAAGCTCAGCATCTGTCCTCTTTCTGCACTTTCTGTAGAATTTGTAGTGTAGAGTGCGTGGAGAGATTTAGGCGGCCCTTAACATCGAGGTCTTGAGAGTCGATGGGGAGTGAAACGAGGTGAGAATGGAGCAGCGCCGTAATGCAAGGGCGGGGGGAAAACGGGAGATCCCCGAGAAAACCCGTCGACCAGCGTCATCGTCCGGCACGATTCCCACGTGCGAGAATCTGGGAGCGGACCTTCCCCAGAGAATCGAGCCCGGTTCGCCTAGGTGGAAGGCCAGTGGTCTTACCACTACACTACCGCGGCCCCTGAGGATTTGTAAGTTGCCAAGTTGTCCCCACGCGCACGCAAGTTCTAACGACGCAGACGCGCGCTGTTCGGTGACTAAGCGTTCCGCAGAAACTGCGTACCCGCCTCCACACCACGTAGATATTTATGGCCGGCTGCAACGACTGGAACTCTCAGTCACCGCTGCTTTTGTTGACGATAACTGCTCTTTATAACCGTTAGTGAATATGCAATAGAGTAAGCGTACAAGCTGTGGACTATTCACGGTAAAGCGAGCACTTTGTAATGCCCCTCAACAGGCATTAAGGTGCAGAGCCCCAGCAGAAAGTTTTATTAAAAAACTGTCCAACGTTTCTGAGTGATGTCAGCTTACGTATAACAATTAAGAAAAATTACGCGTCTGTATACGTTTTTCAGTTCCTCCATTTCTCTCGAAAGCATTATTTTGTGATAGTGAAAATGGCTCAAACAGGTATTTTCACGGTCATTTCTAGGTGTTAACTTTCCGATACAAAACATTAAAGAAAGGAATAGCGACGTGCATCAAACCTTTGTTTATTATTACGTCAAAAAATGGCAGGGTCTCCGCTGAAAGTCTCATAGAGGCGCGTTATCAACGGCAAGGCTCTACTTAACGTGCATTGCGCGTAGAGTCGATGAGAGAGTCGATGAGCATGTCACGGTCGCCCCTAGCGCTCCCACGCTTTTAGGCCTAAGACATGAACAATTCCTTCATCAAGGCGTCCACCTCAACCACTAGTAAATGTATTTTATTACAGCTTCAGACGTTAACTTCTGAGAGTAGTGAAATGTATACACTGTGTTTATTAGTCACGTAGCAGCATTTATATTAAAAAGTGGAGGAAAGATCAAAATTTGCTGAAAGTAAAAACTTTGCAGGGTCTTAAAGTGCTCACTTTACCGCGAATAGCCCATGCGCGGTTGTGTGTTTCAACACTGACCGGTTGTTTTGCCCACGGATCCACGATGGCTTTGACCAAGTTTAGCACGCCAAGTCCGCGTTTTCTTATGTAACGTAGTTACGCTCACCAGATATCTAGTGCAGCCAATCATATATAGGCTGTTCACGGTAAAGTGAGCACTTTTGAGGCCCTAGTATTTTTTTCCCTCTTTCAACCTTTTGTTATTCTTTGACCACTGTTTAAAATAAATATTGTCGTTTAAGTAATAAACACAGTGTGTACATTCCACCGCACTCGGAAGTTAATGTCTAAGGCTATAATGCAATGTATTTATCGACTATTATTTCCAAATGTGAGAGGGCTTTCAAAAGTGCTAACTTTACTGTGAATAACCTATATATGTAATCAGTATACACATAAGCGTAGATATTTTCAAGAACTAAATGAAAACAAATGTCAAGTCACAATTTGAAGGCATTATTTCGACAGAAGCAGAAAATTGCGAGGGCAGTGTTGGAGACGTGCGCAAAAATTTAAAATCGGTCTATCTTGTTTTTTATCTACGATCTTAACGACTTCATTGGCGGGTTCACGGTGGTAGCGATGCTGAGCTGTCGCGCTCGTGATGGCTCCAGTCAGCGGCGTGTGGTGAACTGTTGCAAGGAAAGCTGTGTTTTGCTCTGTGCTGTACCTAATCGTCTGATGGTTTACATATCGGCCACTTAAAATCAGTAGTGCAGTTGACGTCACAGTAAGTGTGTAACGGGTGCCTCGCCGCTCTCTCGTGAGTGGCCGCAGTACATTCTGTTTCTCCCGGCTCCGCTCTGATTACTGGTTCCTTCTGTGTGCGTCGAGTGTGTACAGCACTGAGCAAACATCAGCGTACCTTGAAACACTTATCTACACGCCACTGGCTCCAGTACAACTACCTCGGGCATGATTAAAACTTTTCTAAGCGCCGAGTCGCTGCAAAGTGTTTTGGCTGTCCAGTATATGATCAGGGCAGCCTGCGTCTTTACCGCCATTGTAGATGCATTAGTGCAGCAAATATCCAATTAATGCATCTGTTCGATTATTTTTTTAAACTGGTCCAGATTTCTTTGACGGCACATCAGTCTAGGATTGACTAAGTACCGGGTGGAAAATCCTGTTCTTTCAACGATGATAGTTTTATGGTGNCCAACCCGTTCACGCCTCCAACATCTCATCGCCCTTCTTTACCGCAATAAAAGCCCAGTGAAACAAACTATAACTCAAAGCTCAGTATCTGTCGTCTTTCTGCACTTTCTGTAGAATTTGTAGTGTGGAGTGCGTGGAGAGATTTAGGCGGCTCTTAACATCGAGGTCTTGAGAGTCAATGAGGAGTGAAACGAGGTGAGAATGGAGCAGCGCCGTAATGCAAGGGCGGGGGGGAAAACGGGAGATCCCCGAGAAAACCCGCCGACCAGCGGCATCGTCCGGCACAATTCCCACGTGCGAAAATCTGGGAGCGAACCTTCCCCAGAGAATCGAGCCCGGTTCGCCTAGGTGGGAGGCCAGTAGTCTGACCACTACACTACCGCGGCCCCTGAGGATTTGTAAGTAGCCAAGTTGTCCCCACGCGCACGCAAGTTCTAACGACGCAGAACGCGCGCTGTTCGGTGACTAAGCGTTCCGCAGAAACTGCGTACCCACCCGCACACCACGTAGATATTTATGGCCGGCTGCAACGACTGGAACTCTCAGTCACCGCTGCGTTTGTTGGCGATAACTGCTCTTTATAACCGTTAGTGAATGTGGGATAGAGTAAGCGTACAGGCTGTAGACTATTCACGGTAAAGCGAGCACTCTGTAATGCCCTCCCAACAGGCATTAAGGTGGCCACCTTGGTATGCCGCCGACCTCTGTGCAGAGCTCCAGCAGAAAAAGTTTTATTAAAAAACCGTCCAACGTTTCTGAGTGATTTCAGCTAACGTATAGCAATTAAGAAACATTACGCGTCTGTATACGTTTTTCAGTTCCTCCATTTCTCTCGAAAGCATTATTTTGTGATAGTGAAAATGGCTCAAACAGGTATTTTCGCGGTCA
The DNA here is from genome assembly GCA_002778355.1 of Clitarchus hookeri. Classification (NCBI taxonomy): domain Eukaryota; kingdom Metazoa; phylum Arthropoda; class Insecta; order Phasmatodea; family Phasmatidae; genus Clitarchus; species Clitarchus hookeri. Next base: position 244,337 of record NQII01002309.1, read on the forward strand.
TTTCTAGGTATGAACTTTCCGATACAAAACATTAAAAAAAGGAATAGCGACGTGCATCAAACCTTTGTTTATTATTACGTCACAAAATGGCAGGGTCTCCGCTGAAAGTCTCATAGAGGCGCGTTATCGACGGCAAGGCTGTACCGTGAACGTGCTTCGCGCGTAGAGTCGATGTGCATGTCACGGTCGCCCCTAGCGCTCCCACGCTTTTAGGCCTAAGACATGAACAATTTCTTCATCAAGGCGTCCACCTTAACCACTAGTAAGTATATTTTATTGCAGCTTCAGACGTAAACTTATGAGAGTAGTGAAATATATACACTGTGTTTATTAGTCACGTAGCTGCATTTATATTAAAAAGTGGAGGAAAGATCAAAATTGGCTGAAAGGAAAAACTTAGCAGGGTTTTAAAGTGCTCACTTTACCGCGAATAGCCCATACGCGGTTGTGTGTTCCAACACTGGCCGGCTGTTTTGCCCACGGAACCGCGATGGCTTTGACCAAGTTTAGCACGCCAAGTCCGCGTTTTCTTATGTAACGTAGTTACGCTGACCAGCTATCTAGTGCAGCAAATCATATATAGGCTGTTCACGGTAAAGTGAGCACTTTTGAGGCCCTAGTATTTTTTCCTCTTTCTACCTTTTGTTATTCTTTGACCACTTTTTAAAATAAATATTGTCGTTTAAGTAATAAACACAGTGTGTATATTCCACCGCACTCTGAAGTTAATGTCTAAGACTACAATAAAATGTATTTATCGACTATTATTCCAAATGACGGGGCTTTCAAAAGTGATAACTTTACTGTGAATAGCCTATATAAGTAAGGAGTATACACATAAGCGTAGATATTTTAAAGAACTAAATGAAAACAAATCTCAAGTCACTATTTGAAGGCATGATTTCGACAGAAGCAGAAAATTGCGGGGACGGTGTTGGAGACGTGCACCGAAATCTAAAATCGGTCTATCTTTTTTTTGTCTACGATCTTAACAAACTTCATTGGCGGGTTCACGATGGTAGCGATGCTGAGCTGTCGCGCTCGTGATGGCTCCAGTCAGCGGCGTGTGGTGAACTGTTGCAAGGAAAACTGTGTTTTGCTCTCTGCTGTACCTAATCGTCTGATGGTTTACATATCGGCCACTTAAAAGCAGTAGTGCAGTTGACGTCACAGTAAGTGTGTAACGGGTGCCTCGCCGCTCTCTCGTGAGTGACCGCAGTACATTAAGTTTCTCCCGGCTCCGCTCTGATTACTGGTTCCTGCTGTGTGCGTCGAGTGTGTACAGCACTGAGCAAACATCAGCGTACCTTGAAACACTTATCTACACGCCACTGGCTCCAGTACAACTACCTTGGGCATGATTAAAACTTTTCTAAGCGCCGAGTCGCTGCAAAGTGTTTTGGCTGTCCAGTATATGATCAGGGCAGCCTGCGTCTTTACCGCCGTTGTAGATGCATTCGTGCAGCAAATATCCAATTAATGCATCTGTTCGATTTTTTTTAAAAACTGGTCCAGATTTCTTCGACGGCACATCAGTCTAGGATTGACTAAGTACCGGGTGGAAAATCCTGTTCTTTCAACGATGATAGTTTTATGGTGGTACCGAATTATTTTCTGCTTGCATATCTTAGTTTATTGGCACAAATGATAATTCAGCTGTAATTTTCGCTATTTCGTAACTAAAGTAATGGCACAGCTTCATTTTCAACGACGTGTTAACTCCCTTGGGATTCAGATTATGCTAAATTGTATATACTTCCACTTGGTTTTGTGAGCTGAATATCCACCTAACCAATTTGTTGGTATAATTAGGAGTTCTGCATTTACATAAATTTTTACATATAGGTTGTTCGGAAATGAAACGTTCAAACTGCGGGAGGTGTTTCCTTATGAAAAACAAAGTAGAAAATATACAGGACATCATTTACCTAACCAGAATATTAAAGGAGATATGAGCCTGTAAGAATTGGGTCTTGAAAAAGTATTTTCGCTGAATGCCTTGTACTTTCTGCCAGCGATAGGGATGGCGGCGATGTACCCACAGTACGCCCCACACGGTTGAATGGGGCACGCCCATTCGGCGCGCTATGGAGCGTGTACTAGTGGAGGGCGCGTCATTGATGTGCTGAAGTATCACTTCCTCAAGCCGAACAGTGCGCACAGACCGAGGACGGCCAGCATACACATGTGTATCTGCCACATGGGANGTATCACTTCCTCAAGCCGAACAGTGCGCACAGACCGAGGACGGCCAGCATACACATGTGTATCTGCCACATGGGAAGCATAAGTCACCTTTCTGCTGCGGACTTTGTAGGCGTTGTACAGGTCATTCGGCAAAAATATGTTTTCCAAACCCAATTTTCGTAGGCTCATATCTCCTTTGTTATTCCGTTTAGGTATAGGCGTCCTATATATTCTCGACTTTATTTTCGTAAGGAATCGCCTCCCACAGTTTGGGAGTTTAATTTCCGAACATCTTGTATATTCGTAATAGTGTTATGAACGTATATTTGGATACTCATGTATCTATAATTATACTCATATACACGGATATTTCTGACGGACGATTATGTAACGTCTGAATATGATGATTATTTATTATTGTTTAATTTTTTTTCTTAGTGTATAATTTCTATGTATAAAATGAAGTGTCCAACCAAAGACTACTACTCTCTGTCTCATGTAACTTGGCAAGATTTTGACAGTTCAACGAAAGTAGTACCAATGTTTACTTTTCGTTTATGTATCATTTCGCCATCAGCTGGTGCGTCAAGTGGAGGCTGTATTTTTTATTAACACGCTGTNGTTTATGTATCATTTCGCCATCAGCTGGTGCGTCAAGTGGAGGCTGTATTTTTTATTAACACGCTGTCAGCTAATCCACTTGCCATTGTACTGTAATATTATACTATTTTTAAGATATTTTAGACTGACATCTGTCTAAAATAAATTCGTAGGTTATAAAAGTAAAAATATAAAACCTTGCAAAAAATTTAATATTTGCTAACCCTTTTTTAATTTGTCCGAGACAGCGAATTTGGGTTAACATTTGCGAGGCGGTAGTTGTAGCTATTATCACACTTTGGACGTCTTATTTAATATAACTGGAACTAAAAATAATTCGGGAAATTTGATTGACAACGCACTTCTATTTGCCAACAATTCACCAACGACTATTTATTGCAACCGAGTAATTCTGCTAATACTGATACTAAACAGTTCGAGTTGGAAATATGTGGCGTGGAATACCGTAAGAATTACTTAAAAACTATTCACGCGTGTCCCAATTTCTTCGTTTTATCAATACAATATAGTAACAACACGGAAACAAGGAAATGGGTTTTCGGGAGAACAATATGGCGTATAATTTACGTAGACAAACGATTACCGGCACAATAGAAATTACTAGTACTCAAAATCGTTGTACACGAAATATATGTTACTTTAAAAATTATGCAGAGCTCGCGGAAAAATAAAACTATTGGTATCTGTTCGTAAATTTCTTATATATCACATATGAAAGCTATTATTTTCTGGCTGATAATGTTTCGGGAAAGAGTGGATAGATGGTGCGCATGACATACCAGGGCGGGGTTGAGCCGTTTGCATTACCCAACAGATAGCAGCACGGCCTGTCTCTTGTTCCCGTTTTTTTTTTTAAGTTGACTGTTCTATTACTGGCTCGGAACGACACGAATTTGAAATATATTTCGTCAAATTATTATAAAAATATATCAACTACATTATGCAATATTTCTGTATGCTTTTGGAATTAATATCCAGCAGGTATGGAAAGCATGGTTGGAGACGTGAAAAAAGTTTTGAAGTGGCGTTCCATTTGGATATGGATCGTTTTATTGTGCATTTCTTTTTGAACACCTATACATTACTACTTTATCACGAAGTTTAGTATGTAACACTAACAACCACTGTATCGTGACCACGTAAAATAAAATGTATTAATTAATCTAGGAACTCTTTCTTATCGCGTATTTTCTGCTTGTCTAATGTGCGTCGGCAGTGCACCCAGAATAGCCAACGTAATATTAACTTTTGTTCGTTCGTGCATCAGCTGATACAGGATTTTGTAAATGGCACTTTGTTTGTTTCGTATACATCAAGTTGCCACTTACTGACTGTCATAATCTCGCCAACTTATATGAGACAGACCATAACTGATTGACTCACTCACTCATCAACGCACTACTCAAAACACTGGATGCAAAAGCATAAAATATTAGGGATGGCGTCCCCTTAGAGAGTGGAGAGGTTTGGGTGGCTCGTAACATCAGGGCCTTCAGAGCAGATGAAGGTAAATCGAGGTGAGAATGGAGCAGCGCCGGAATGCAAGGACGGGAGAAACGGGAGATACCCGAGAAAACCCACCGACCAGCGGCATCGTCCGGCACAATTCCCACATGCGAAAATCCGGCAGCGACCCCGCCGGGAATCGAACCCGGTTCGCCTACGTTTGAGGCAAGCAGTCTAACCATTACACAACTGCGGCCCACGATTCTCTGAGGCACTGCATATATTTCTTTCGAGGTTCAGTAGCTGATCGATGGTGAACTGTGGCTACTTTCGAGAAAAGATGAATAAAGCTAAGTTTTATGATCCAATACCGCTGGCAGAAAAGTCCCCTCGTTATTTTTGTTAGCCTTTTTTGATGGGACAACTAAAGCAATTTTTGCTCACTGTCTTGCTGAGTCGTTTAATGAAATGTTATGAATATTTATTTTAAGCATTTTTCTACTTTCCCCATCTTGAGTACAACTTTTCGTATAGGTACCTCAGGCTAATGTCGCACGCCAATTTTTACCAACTAATATTTTCACAGTGCTATTGATTTTTTTTTATATCCTGATAATTTTTCCTTGCCACTGAAATTAATTATTTCAATTAAATTCTTTTAATATTTCTCTGCTGGTTAGATTTATTTCCATAGAGCTTATCTAGTTTTGACGGCTTTTTGTGAGTTTCTGTACTGCCAGTGTATCGTGTGTAATGCTTTTAGTAGAGGGATTATGGGGACATTGGCACATCGGGACCTAAGACAGGAGCGTCGGATCTCTTCGTGCTCTCATTCCGGTCGGCCGGCGGCTATCTTGGATACAGGTGAACTTCACCCTGACCTTGGCCCCGGTGAACTTAACATTGAAAACCCAGAAAATCCAAAATAATAGAAATTCTCAAAAATTATATAAAAAATTATTTTAAAAAACTTAAATTTCCGGAGGTCCCCCACACCCCTTTCCTACCATACTCATTCCACCATCTTGGTAGGTGTAGTCCACCATCCTGGAAGGCGTCACTGCCATCGTCCGCCATTTTGGTCGGTGCAGTCCACAATCTTGATAGGTGCAGTCCGCCATCTTGGTAGGCGTCACAGCCACCGTTCGTCATCGTGGTAAGTGCAGCCATCCGACATTTTAGTCGGTGCAGCCATCTGACATTTTGGTGGGTGCAGTCTGCCATATTGGCAGGTGCAACCTTCCGCCATCTTGGTTGGTGTCAAAGCCACCGTCCGCAAGCTTGTTTTTTTTTCGTTTGTTATTTGTTTATACATTACTGGAGTTCGTCTGTCGCCTCCATTCGACCGCCATATTGGTTTTTTTCGTTTGTCATTTGTTTTACATTGCTGGTGCTGTCCTCAGCACCGCGCCCAGCAGATGACTGACTCACTCAACTCTCCCGTCCAATATATTTAATTGACCAATTGCCCCACCCCTGATTCTCATTGACTAATTGCCCACCCCCCTGTCGATATATTTAATTGCTCCACCAATGTTTCTTATTGGCTAATCACTCGGGTGTTTTCGGAAACCTTCGTTAGACAAATTATTCGGTTCCCCTCCACCCCTGTTTCTCATTAGCCAATTGTACCACCCTCATAATCCCCTCCACCAATTATTCGCCTTCGTTCGACCAATTAGTCTGCAGGCCTCCAACCCCACCCCTAATTCTCATTGGCTATCCACGTCGCGTGACAATCTCTTGGATTGGATCATTGCTCGTGCATTTTCGGAAACCTTCTTTCCGACCAATCGGCGGTCTACTTTAATCTCACGAGTGCGGACTATTTTTTCACCTTAGAAAATCTCTTCATAAGATGCACCCTTAGCCCCCTCGGGAAATAAGTCATTTTTCTTGCTCATAGAAATGCACGCGTGTTGTCCGAGCGGCCAATAAATCCTTTCGGCCATTTTGGCATTTGGAAGGGTGTGCTCGCTTAGTGCCTTGGACAAACGGGACGAGTTACCGTACATGCCGAAAGAATTTCTCCTGATCTACGCACCTTAAGAAATTTCGACTGTATTCAAGTAACCGTATCCAAGTATTTGCCGGCCTACCTGCAGCAGGATGAAGACATACGGGACTGCCTCCCCTGCAAGGAGTGTTTCGAGGGCTGCACCACCTCGGTTCTCGACACGCCGCATCGCAGGGGTTGGTGTAAGACCCGCCGAGCCGCCCTCGCGACGTCTGCGCCCGTGGAAGACTACTTCCCCGTAGAAGACGCCCTCCACGTAGAAGACGCCCTCCATGTAGAAGACCACGTCCCTGTGCAAGCTATCTACTCGCAAGCTGTACTCGTGGAAGATGCTCCTCTTCAAGTAATTTACTGGCAAGCAATACGCGGTGNTATCTACTCGCAAGCTGTACTCGTGGAAGATGCTCCTCTTCAAGTAATTTACTGGCAAGCAATACGCGGTGAGGAAACCAACCCAGAACACAGGTACCCGATGTGTATGGAGCTCGATAAAGTTTTAAATGACTTTAAAAAATTTGTGAAACTATGTGTGTGCATAGGAACCTAAAAGTTTTGACATAAAAAATATATCTAGTGAAACAAAATGTTTTGCAATATCCAAGNAGACTACTTCCCCGTAGAAGACGCCCTCCACGTAGAAGACGCCCTCCATGTAGAAGACCACGTCCCTGTGCAAGCAATCTACTCGCAAGCTGTACTCGTGGAAGATGCTCCTCTTCAAGTAATTTACTGGCAAGCAATACGCGGTGAGGAAACCAACCCAGAACACAGGTACCCGATGTGTATGGAGCTCGATAAAGTTTTAAATGACTTTAAAAAATTTGTGAAACTCTGTGTGTGCATAGGAACCTAAAAGTTTTGACATAAAAAATATATCTAGTGAAACAAAATGTTTTGCAATATCCAAGNTGTGTGTGCATAGGAACCTAAAAGTTTTGACATAAAAAATATATCTAGTGAAACAAAATGTTTTGCAATATCCAAGGTTCTCGCTTGTTGGAGTCGTACATCATCAAACAGATTGCCATCTCATACAGTGGCGAAGATGAGAAAACCAAAGTTTTCACTTTTCTACCGCCGTGTCCATGGCAGCACCTCGATCGCACCATGCAACAAGCGTATCGCCTACAGACGTACAAAACGCATGGACTACGGTGTGACGAGGGGAATATTTCGTACGAGGAAATTACGGCAATGCTGGACTCTGCCATAATTCCCTATTATCCTGTGTATGTGTTTGGAAGACACCAAGAGTCGGCGATTCGCAATGCGTGCCCCATCGAAACGAACTTTGTAGACCTTCACAAGCATTGCCGTTGCCCACCGTTTCGACAGCTCGTCGAGACGTACGCCACAAGACTTCACGAGCGCAAAAATCAAAGATGTTGCTGTGCCCCGTGCAACGCCGAAGCCCTAAGATTGTGGAGTTATGATAACCCGTGGTACATAAAAAAAATAATGATATTAGAACCCATTGTATATTTTAGAAAAATATAACGTGTGTAATGTCCTCCAAGATTAGGAGACGAAACACGTATAACAAAGTATTCCTTGTATTATGCAGAATAATAATAATATATTGTAATAATATTGCAATGAGTGTGAATAAGTAAATGTGTTTAAAACAATATATAGGTTTTTATTTTATCTTGAGTCATGTCCTACTCATTTAAGTTTTAAAAAACACGGTTGGTAAAGAAAATTTTTTTAGTATATCAGTTTTGTTATAATTTAAAGAAAATAAAATATGTAGTATATCAGTTTTGTTAAAATTTGAAGAAAATNTAGTATATCAGTTTTGTTATAATTTAAAGAAAATAAAATATGTAGTATATCAGTTTTGTTAAAATTTGAAGAAAATTTTTTTTAAGACTCTAGCTGCCACTTACATAAGGTATATGCATATATTTTACGTGTGCAAACGTAATTATTTAAAATAATAAATTAAGAATTAGGAAAAAACCATGTGTTGTGTGAGGATGCGTTATACTGCTTTCTATAAAGTAATCGTGGCTTGAAAAACCCAACAACAGNATGTTTTTTAAGACTCTAGCTGCCACTTACATAAGGTATATACATATATTTTACGTGTGCAAACGTAATTATTTAAAATAATAAATTAAGAATTAGGAAAAAAAAACCATGTGTTGTGTGAGGATGCGTTATACTGCTTTCTGTAAAGTAATCGTGGCTTGAAAAACCCAACAACAGAGTTGAAACCACTTCGCTACCCCTCGCGGTATACGATACGCAAAGTGAAGGATCCCTTGCATTTCCCTTAACCCTGGCACAGATGCTCATAATTAAAAACATTCATCCCACGTTTAAAATCAGTCCATCAGGAAATTTAGGCAGCGGGAAAAAATTACCCATATGGTTACTTCACGTGCGGCGATTTTTCTAGCACCGATTGTCAGCATATAAAACTCTTTATACGCACAAATAATACACATATAGTAAATTTTGCAGGGAAAAAATTACATACCGCGGAAAAAATTATATACCGCGAGGAGACACTAGCCTGAAGGTACACCCACCACAAGTACAAAATCAAATTTCTGTATTTTCATACATTCGTGTGCTCGCTCCATTAAGAGATGTATCTGATCCGCGGTAAAACACCCCTATCTCCCACCCCCCTGAGAGACCCAACATACTGCTACGTGACTTAAGCCGAATTAAAAGTGACATGCGAACATTTGTATGTGTTCGGCCTCTAATCCACCAGGCGTCAATAGTGTTCACGCTTTATGAACTACGCGAACTAAAACATAGTTTTAGTCATGCTAGTCCACCATGCCCATTTATACCACAATACGAATTCCAGCAAAGACACGCGCATGCAGCTCTCATTCACCACCCTTCAACCTCGTCGAGACATATAAGGAAAGACTTCAGAAGTGCGAAAAAAAAAATTAGAGCATACTGCAGCCAGTGCATTACAGAGATCATGAAATTTTAGGTGTCCCAGAAGGAACCATTTATAACTACTTTTTAAATATAATTTTTAAATAAATGTTTTGGATTTTTTTAGACTTTTGGGGTTAAAGGTCATCACATGATCCAAGATGGCGGCCGACCGACCGAAATGACAGAGAATTAACAGCTCCGACGCCCAGGTCCCGATGTGCCAAAGTCCCCATAATCCCTCTACTGTTTTTGACCTAAGAAGTGAGTTCGAGCATTGGGAAACCAATAAGAGGGTTCAGTGTATGTCACTCGAATGTCTGTTATACTCAATCCATGGTTACCTCCAACTTTTCTGAAGACTTGCTATATTTCTACTTCCAGGATATTTCTCCGCATCTTTTAACCAAATCTAGAAAATTACACCTAATGGACAACACACCGCATTCGTCCGCCCTCAATTTAATCATATTTAGCATTATAACTATTTTTTTACTAGGCATTACTAACACACGTATTTTATCTCTGCATTTATACATATAAATCATAAATTAAGTTGTGTTATTCATAAATAAAATATAAGTAAAAGTTCCATTTAATAAAAAAATAGATACATTTGTGTTAAAAATAAGTATGAAACGCATATTTAGGAAACAACCAAACAAATGGGGTGATTTTTCAAAGTTTAATTAAAGTGTGAAGAAACCGCGAATGAACTATAGACTAAACGTAGTCTTTAACACTCAGCTATGTACGTATGAGCCGGGCAAGCGCACAATATTGTCTGTTCCTTTCGCTAGCCAACACCACTAGCACAATAGTTCTGCACACTTCACCTCCATTAACTGGAAGAATGAGAATATCCGGACAACCTACAAACTGTCAAATGTTGTACAGACTTGAAACATCTGTACAAACTTGAAGCAGTCTGTACTCATTTCTTTACTACTTCGAAGGTTTAATAAAACACACGTAGGAACACTGAAGCGGTGGAATTTTAAAACTTAAGGATACTGCCTACCGGCTGGCAGCTGCGAAAATGAAATAGGAAATCCTATGCTAAGTACATTTCGTCTCAGTCCATTAATTTTAAAGATATGCGTTTCAAACAAGCTGTATTCTCCGCGAATTTGTAGGCGAAGATCCCTACGAGCGTATATTTTTAATATAGACAGGCAGTATGCACTTTAAACAGGTTATACGTCATGGAAACATCTCCGCTGTAGGGAACATCTCCAAAAAAAAAAATTCGTGTAGAGTATATTTTTGTTTGAAAAGCCTATCGTTTGAAATACTCACCGAGGCGAAATTTCCTTATCGTGGGATTTGCTATTTTTCCCCAGTGGGTTCACTCCCGGATTTTCGCATGTGGGAATCGTGCTGGAGATGCCGCTTGCCAGCAGGTTTTCTCGGGGTACTCCAGTTTCCTCCGCCCTTGCATTCCATCGCCGCTCCATTCTAGGGTCTCATTTATGTCATGCCCGGGGATGACGGTCACCTACGGGTCCCAGCTGGAAAGACCGTCACTCGGAGGGTGTTGCCTTGCCCTGGGTGCACTCCCCACACGCCATTTATACATTTTTTTGCTATTTTAAACGTCGCAGCTGCCAGCTGGTAAGCACTGCCCTCGACCTCTGGAGGCGTTACCGCAGGTGTTCCCGTCGTCAAATCTCTCGGCTTACTTATTATTTCCCCCGTGTTGTTGCTGGAGGCGTGTTCGAGGACCGGGACCCGCGGATACGAAGGAAGTGCGCTGGGGAAATCTACCGGCGCGCGAAACCGTCACGCAGGCCGAGGCGGAGAAACCCACCTCTGGAGCGGCTTTGCGCTGACCCACAGCACGCACGTCGTGCCCGCTGATATGTCTGGCAGGACGTGCTCAAGTCGTGCCCGCCACCTCTCTACTAGTTTATCCTCTCCCAATAATAAAGAGCATGGTACCCACCTATCTTTCTCCTGTAGCATTTTCTCATAATGCATGTAACAAATTTTAATTCTTTCCAGTCGAAAGGGTTTTTACGGTGTCTTTGCCGGTTTTTCCCCTTTCTCTTCTAGATGTAGTTAGTTAACTATAAGTAAATTAGGGAGGTTTTTCATGCCCAAACTCGGCCATGGGAAACCCAATCCCTCTTTGCCGCGATGCACGTCTCCTTGCNGAGGTTTTTCATGCCCAAACTCGGCCATGGGAAACCCAATCCCTCTTTGCCGCGATGCACGTCTCCTTGCATGTTCTTCCTTTCTATTGTAAGCGTAAGGGGTTAGCCCTGAGACGCAATAATCCCGTCCCTACCGCGGACTAACATATAACAGTTAGTTTTAGAGTAGGTTAAAAAAAAAAACGCTCCAAGTCGTGGGGAAGGTACGCACTTCCCACTGGTCGCCGCTTAGCTTGGGCGTGCTTGTCGAAGAGCAGTGCTAATGCCGTGCTACCACCAACATGACCATAANCCTTTCTATTGTAAGCGTAAGGGGTTAGCCCTGAGACGCAATAATCCCGTCCCTACCGCGGACTAACATATAACAGTTAGTTTTAGAGTAGGTTAAAAAAAAAAACGCTCCAAGTCGTGGGGAAGGTACGCACTTCACACTGGTCGCCGCTTAGCTTGGGCGTGCTTGTCGAAGAGCAGTGCTAATGCCGTGCTACCACCAACATGACCATAANCACTGGTCGCCGCTTAGCTTGGGCGTGCTTGTCGAAGAGCAGTGCTAATGCCGTGCTACCACCAACATGACCATAACAATACCAATATCGTCTATTCGTTTTTTCTTCAACACTTTTTGAATCAAACCTTTTAAAAAAAATCACTTAATTAATTATGTGTTTGGTTGCTTCCTAAATATGTCGCTTATCATAAGCGTTTTATACTCGTGTTAACATAGACGTGCCATATTTTTGGTTAAATTGAACTTTTGCTTATAATGTATCTATAGATTAATCCTGCTTTTTCCCTTCCCGTAACAAGATTTTCCATCCCAGACCCACCGAACGTGATAGGCTTGATATGGCTGTTTTACGTAGCAGCGGAACGAATCAAGAGTTCTGGGCGTGGGACATTATGGTCATGAATAGTGGACAGTGGCGAGTTGAAAGTAATGGAAATTAGTGAAAGCATAAATAATTTAAAGCACGAAGTCATTTATATTGTCGTATATTTGTTACGTCTCTTTCAACTATTCGTTATATAATTACACATTAAAGCAGTATATGTTTTAAAAGCATTTCCATAAAATTTGTTACATGAAGGTGAGCATCTAATTACATGCAAACATATTTACACGTTTACAAGTGCGTATATGTACACAAATACATTTCGGTCAACATTTTTTTTACAAAAGTACCTTTGTCTTTTGAAACAAGACATGCGATTTGGTGATTTAGCTACAACTTAATGAAATACTGTTTATTTAAAAATGATTGAATATTTTTTTCTGGTTTCTCTCGTCTTATACGGTATTATTATATATGTATTTTAAGTAGCAAAGACAATTTAGGTTTGTTTTACTCCACTACATACGCGACGGGCCGCATTTAGACACATTGTCACCATAGGCAGAATTATTGCTACTCCCTCCCCCCTCCACCATGGCAAAAGCACTCTTCCATAATAAGAAAATGTGCAATTATTTATAATGAAATGAGTGTAACACTACAAGAAAAAACAGAACAATTGTAATACATGCATGCATGCATCTTAATTTACACGTCACATTTTCTTCTGTGCAACTAATACCATCTCCGGTGCATTTTTATATGTTTCTATTAAGAATTAATATGCTCCGATTTGTGGAGTTGAAAGTACGCAAGTTATTTTGCAAAAAATGCTCCTAGTCCTCTGGCCTAAATCCGGCCCTGCATACGAGTAAACACGATTTGATTTATTGGAGGATCAAAATGTGGGAATTATTACTGTTGGATGGTAAGTTTACACTATTTATACTCACACCATGCTTTTCACTACTGTACAAACAGCCATATTACGCAAACGTAATTTTGTTTTACCGTAATCTGCTTTACAGAAAATCTTTGTCTGGACATAAATCTACCTACTTCAGATGTTTAACTTACGTAAATAGAACACGTAAGGCTTCGCCTTATAGTAACGGTTAGTATGCTCCTTTTGTAGTCAGCATATTGGCGGCATATGAAACAATGTGGCCCAGCCTATTATGGAGTGACGTCTGAATGAATAAAAGTTTACAATATAAGCATTGAAATTGCCATAACATATAACAATATATTCATACAAAATACATACACACACACACACACACACACACACACACATATATATATATATATATATATATATATATANTCATACAAAATACATACACACACACACACACACACACACACACACATATATATATATATATATATATATATATATAAACCTTGATGTAGGCATGTAACCAAATGAATGTTTAAAAATGTTAAAACTGTTGTTTAGCGACCTAGAACATAATAAAATGGTAAAACTGGAAATCGCCTCTCTGTATGATGAGTTGCGCAAAAACTTTCAAAGCTATGCTCGGCTCGTATAGCTTTTAAACATATCGAACATATTTGTAATTCCCATTTTCTTTTGTTGTTTGAGGCAAAGACACCTGAAAAATTGTATAATGCATGTATGTCTAATCAACTTCTCAACTTATTCTCGCCTAACTTGGTGCACCAGTAGTGAATGCTAAGGAATGTTTATAAAATTGTAACCAAGCAAATCGTTATTTTCAAAACGACAACTGTAATAAGATTCTTGAGGAGTATACGTCGTAAATTTGGGAAAAGTAGATATACTCATACGAATTTAGCAAAATAAACAGCAACCAATGTGGTCGGAAAATTCTTTCACAGATAACTTTTTTGACCAACCATTTAGGCAGGCAGTGTCGCCTTTGAAGGTCCCCAAATTTCACACACGAGGAATGCAATCTCCATGGGATGCTACAATTATCAACAAATTTTGTAACTGGTTAATTTTTGTTAGATTTCCCAGCTAATCTTAAAAATCAGAAAATTTAGCGTAGTTATGGACAAGAACAATACACGGAACAAAATGTGCAAAAACGTAATTGTTCCAAGATAAATAGTACATCTGGCAATCCTAATAAAATCGGGTGTGTACAACACATGGAGCTTACAACACGTCAAATGAGACGTTAGAAGATCAACTTTAATAATAATAAGTAGGTACTGGCTGGGTTTATAAAAAAAGCAAGCACGTAAAAAACACGACGCAAAATGCGACACGGGTAAAATAATTTAATTAATTTATAAACATTGCAAGGCGCTAGCTATCATCAACCCTTTAACTTAAAATTGTAAAACTGCCAGAAATAATTGTTTTTCTTAAGGTTTCTGTTAAGATCATGATGTGTCATATTTACCACGCTTATTTTGTTGTTTTGAAAATGAAAGAGTATTTTTCGAAATTCAACATCTCCGAATTATTTAANAAAAAAAAAAAAAAAAAAAAAAAAAAAAAAAAAAAAAAAAAAAAAAAAAAAAAGCGAAAACGGGGTAATCAGAGACTTATGTGCACATTAGGTGTGCATGTAAAATGATTTAGGTGAGTGTTGTTAAAAATATAGAAGGCGGAAGCACAATCCAAAACGCAAGAAGTTGAAAGTTGAGCAACTTTAGCGTTCCGTTATTGCGTCATTGCGTACTTTTTTTTTTAAACCTGGCCTTCTTAACGGCGTTAAACAAGCTTGACTTTTATAATACAGTAATTTTGCTTATCAAAGGTTGCGTAGATTACTTTTTTTTTTCACTTCCGGCTAAGCTTTGTTTCTGTACCTAATACTTCATCACGCGTGTTACGAATATACGAATTCCCGCCAGAATTGCGCCACGACAGTAACGGCATCTAGCGGCTCTATTACAAACTCTTCTTCGGATGATGTGCCTGACATCTACCAGCGGAAGGTTGAACTAGCATGAGTTGCCGTCTGTCGCATCCTTCGTAAAGCTCGAAAACACAACTGTTACATAATTTTAAAACTAAACAACATGAAATACAGATATAGGTTTTAAGTTACACCGCACAGTATTCTTCAGAATCGTTAGATTTGTGAAAAATATAAATTACATATCTATATCAAAAATGAGTACAAAATAGTTTTTTACTTTTAAATTAGAGATTTTATTCACATATTTGGGCCGTAGTAAATTAATGTCAACGCCATTAGAAAACGCAGTTTTATTTACAAAACCGAGCAATAATATTTTTCTACCTATCACGTGTTGGCAGTTAAAATTAATTCCCCAAGACGGTGCAAAACTGACTCTTCACCTTAAATAAATAAAATAATTTAAATTACATTTCCTCCCGCAAATAATTAAAAAATATCTCCTTTAGCTTTTTTTTAGAATAAAAAATAAAACATAAAATACGGTTTTAAAAATGGTGTTCTTTATTTAGAAAAAATAACACGAAAATGCTTTTCTCTGTGTGTTTACGCAGACTGCGACCGCCAGGTAGCTCACGACACTTGTTTTTACTATAATATAAATTATTTCTGCACTCTACGTAGTCTTTATTGGCGTTATATAGTAACAACCATTTTTAACCATTATGCACAAACGTTAAACAAGCATACAACGGCGCTAGCAAAGCGCTCCTCCAAAAACACTGAGAAGGNTTTAACCATTATGCACAAACGTTAAACAAGCATACAACGGCGCTAGCAAAGCGCTCCTCCAAAAACACTGAGAAGGATGTTTGGTTTCGCTGTGAATAAATCACCGCTCGAGTTCAATTATATGACACTTCCCGTTCTACAATGCACGTATACGTAAGAAAACGGACTCGGAAACGTAAGCGGAACAAGCCGACGACTCGATGAATTTTAACCATTCAACAATACGAAGAAACGCACAGTCGTGCAACTTAAGAATTCAAAAATACTCCGCCGTTGTAAATTACTGATAAACGTTTCATAATATACACATCTCATTTTGCATATTTTTGCAGGGTTTAAAACTGCGTAAGTACTACTGCCGAACAACTTCCACTTATTTATTAAAACAAAAATTATAATCGCTTGTTGCCATGTATATTGCAATGGCCACGAAAACGAATATCAACAAACCAAATACTCTATTCCTATTGGCTACACGGATTCACGGACACGGAAGAGTTGGGAGAAACCCAGCTTTCTTGCGTGTATTCGTACGTTATGATATCCGCGTCCGCATGCGTGTCATTGTAGATTGCAACGGAGTGTGTCACGCGTGCACTTTCGTGATCCGTGATCCGTACCCGCGTGTGTGTCATTGTAGAACGTGCCTAAAGAATCGGGAGTTTTCGTATCTGACAAACGTGGCGGACCGTGGTTTCGAACATGGCTCTCTCACACTTCTCTCTCTCTTCTCTATCTCTCCCTCTCCTTCTCCCTCTCACTCTCCCATCCCATCGTCAACCACCAACATTCTGTCTCTTCTATCCCGTAACACCTGGGGCTTTGAAATACCGGTTTTCCTGACGAAACTTAAGTGTGTTGTTACGCTTACGAACGAAAAAATAAAAATTAAGCTTTTCAAGATAAACTGAGCACTTTTGAAAGCCCTGCTTAAGATCTACTTGCAATCGCAGTATGTATTCTTCCGCCATATATAAAATTAACATTGCTGTGGGCCTCCCCACTTTTTTCGTGTGTCGGACAAGTGGAACTATGAAATTATTAGAAAAAGAAATATTTCACAAATTTTTCTATCGTTACATTTATATACATTAAAAATACAGAAAGCGAAATAATTCATTTCGCTATTCACACATGCTTACACAGCACTTTTAAATCAACGTTAATACACGGAAATACTTTCCCTCCGTCGTTGCCAACTTAACTGGGAGCATGCCATTCAGTCACCAGTTAAAATATGTGCATGTAGGGACAGTGACATTTTTCAGAGGTTGATTTCAAAAGTGCTCAGTTCACCGTGAACAGCCTTTAACCAAATAAGGTCCGGAATTGTACTTTCATGATATCACATATGCTATAAGTGTTATTTTGAAGCTTTCTAATACCATTGAAAACAGTTTTTTTTCCCCAGACAGCTAACATATTAATAAAACATGCTATCCAGACACGAGTGAAGCTGATACAAGTTTGTACCGAACTTCGCTACAGGCTTCCAGTAGAAGGGTTTCAGCTTATAGTCCCATAGGTAAACGCAACACGAAGAAAACACTGCATATCGTTTAGAGGGGGGAGGGGCGGTGGTGTAGTGGTCAGACTACTCGCCTCACACCAAGACGAACCGGGTTAGATTCCCGGCGGGGTCGCTCTCCGCACGTGGATCTCGCGCCGGACGATGCCGCTGGGTGACGAGTTTTCTCGGGGATCTCCCATTTTTTACCACCCTTGCATTCCGGAGCTGCTCCATACTCCCCTCTAAAACTCTTCTCTCTCCACTGTAACGCCGGTTTATAGCCCTGCGCGTAGTGGCGCTGTGGCGTGTGTCAATGTAGCCCTTATCGCACCAGAACTTTTGACAATCAAAACGCGAAAACAGCTCCAGGTACTATCACCTTAAATGAAATAAATGTTGCTGCTTCTTTCTATATCTTCTCATATGAAATAAAAATAATACATAATTAAGTTATGTTTAATTATGATTACAGACACGACAACAATAACTGCAATTGCGTGTAAACTATTTTTGAAAAAAAAAATNAGTTATGTTTAATTATGATTACAGACACGACAACAATAACTGCAATTGCGTGTAAACTATTTTTGAAAAAAAAAAATTACTTTTGAGACATCTCCTGCACCCTCACGAGCTCTGGTTTAAAATACTCAATCTGAAAAAAAAANAAATTACTTTTGAGACATCTCCTGCACCCTCACGAGCTCTGGTTTAAAATACTCAATCTGAAAAAAAAAAAAAAACCAATGCTGGAGAAACATAAATAAATCCAAAATTGCATAAACATCTTCCTGAAGGGCAGTCNAAAAAAAAAAAAAAACCAATGCTGGAGAAACATAAATAAATCCAAAATTGCATAAACATCTTCCTGAAGGGCAGTCGGTAGGTATAATATAATGTCTTTTCTCCAAGGGGTACACTTTGCCATGCAAAGTTACAATTTATTTTGAGCAAACGTTTCCTTTAATCAATGAAGACCGAAAGAACGTCATATGATTATTGAATTTGTATTCTAACCGAAGTACGGGTGGTTCTAGACATTCAAAACAAAATTGTATTTTGCGATGTTGCCCAAGTAAATCTTTGAAGAAAGAATGTATTCCCNAGCACAGCTAAAAACTGACTAACAGTAACTATTGGCCAACTTGCGCCTACAGCTGTGCGTGGCCGAGTTGGTTGGTTGGTTGAAGTGCTACTTAAACGCTCGGCTCGGCGTTGCGAAAGGAAACCGGCGAACGTAAAATAGAAACAGCTGTGGCGGACTATTGTTCTTCGTGCCCTGAGTAATATGACGATCCGCAGCTGACACATCGTTGGTTTGCGTTGCATTGGGCCTGTGCTGCCGATTATGCGAGGATCTGGTTTTCAACAGCGACGTGACGGAAGAAAATCTAACAGATGTGACGTCACGGGTAGAGGTTGTTATTGCAGATGCATGAAAGCCCGCTTACGTTCTAGACCCATTTAGTACTGTCCTTTATGAGGCTTACAAATATAAATATTCATTTAGAAAGGGGGTGCAACGCACATTGTATTGTAACCGATTATAATACGTCTCATACCACTACAAATTTATTTTACGAAACTTGTAATGATCAAACCTTTTGTAGCAAGAAAGAAGTTATTTTTTAATCAACACAATTAGTTTAAAATACAAATAATTTTATGTTTTAAACATTAAGGTATACATTGAAAACTAACACACGTAAAATAGATAAGCAACAAAATTGCATGTGACTGCAGTATGGATACATAAAGCCCCGCTTTATTGCCTGTCAAGACAAATCTAGTTTGTCAGTTAAACCGCCTATAATTTTCAAATAACGCGACGCTTCAAGATTTGTCAGTTAAACCGCCTATCATCTTTTAATAACATGACGTTTCAAGACTTCTTCGACCGCGACTTATTTAATTGCTTAGCATTTTCTTGCTGATGGCATCCCATTATAATCCTTCTCAGTGTGACGTGGTTAGTTATATCTCGGCCATGAGTTCAGGTTTGCGTCTCGCTGCAGAGAACATAATCCGGCACGATGTCTGGACGATGAGAGTGAAGCGAGGTGAGTATGAAGCAGCTCCGGGTATGCAAGGGGGCAGGAGGAACGAGAGACCCCCGAGAAAAGCCGTTGATCAGGGGCATCATCCAGAATGATTCCCACATGCGAAAATCCGGGAGTGATCCCGCCAGCCATAGAGCCCGGTTAGCCTAGGTGGGAGGTGAACACTCTACCCTCCGGCAACGTGGCCCCTCCTGGTAGTTGGAATTCCCTTCGGAAATGTTCATCTGTCACCAGAGAAAACTTTTTCTTGACTTGTAAGATGCTATTACAAGTCTGATGAATTACTGCATTTAAGGGTTGTATAACATTTTTTTCCTGCAGTGTCCTTTATATAAATACTAGCTGTGCCCACGGCTCCGCTCGCATGGACTACGGAGTTATAGTTTAGGTTTTTTTTAAAATAAGGTTCCCCCCTCCCCCTCTGCTAGATGCATCCATTCGTCACCACCATTGCTCTTCACGTCCGTGTACGGTAAACCGACTCGCGAAAGTGAATATTTTGAGATATTTTCTCGCGATAAATAGTAGCCAATATCAACTTTCAGCCGTCCAACTATTTCTGTTCAAGAAATTACGTCGATCTGTTGCTAGGTTGCGACGTTGCATTGTTATTGCGTTTGTGTACTTTTTCATTTTCCAATAAGAATTTCCCCGAGGGAATGAGAAATTTTCTCGGGGTAAAAAGTAGCCTATGTCACTTCCCGGCCCTCCAACTATCTCTGTGCAAAAATCTACGTCGATCCGTTGCTCCGTTGCGACGTGGAAGGACAAACAAACAAACATACTTTCGCATTTATATAATAGTTAGGCTATATATGGCAAGGACCAATATATTTTTCAGTTACATATCAATCGATCGACATATCTATAAGTATCGATATATCGAGCATTGACGCAGCTTTGTACCCCGAGCGTTAATTTTCCAAAAAATTTTTTTGAGGGAATGAGACATTTTTCCGGGATAAAAAGTAGCCAATGTAAACTTTTACTGTAGTACAGAAGCGCAGCCACCGATATTTCATGGTACGGCCTGAGCGAAGTAGCGCAGGGGCAAGCCAATGCATTCGCATTCGGGAGGACCGGGGTTCGAATCCCAGTCCGGCCATTCTCATTTTGGCTTTCCATGGTTTCCCGAAATCGTTCCAGGCGAATAGAGACACGCGCCCAGTAAATTTGGCAATGAAGGAGGGAAAAGTTTTATCTCTGGTGAAAACACTTATTACTATTTCTCTGTTGTAGATAGATATATTCTACAGCGGAGTTTTTTTTATTGTCTTTTTATTCTACACAATTCTTTACTACAGGATATTGTACGATCTTAAACGGTTTAGACAGCCCATTGCAAGAAAGCGCGCTGGTGGCAAACTTTTTTCCTACTTGATTCACTATTATTATTGTTTGTAAATTTAAGATATTTTCTCACTATAAAAAGTGGCCAATATCACCTTTCAGCCTTCCAACTATTGCTGTGCAAGAAATTACGTCGATCTGTTGCTCGGTTGCGACGTTACATTGTTGACGTTGCATTGCTGACATTGCATTGTTATTCCGATTATATACTTTTTTCATTTTCCAATAATAATTTTAATAACAAATTTAAATAGGAAATTTTCTCGGGATAAAAAGTAGCCTATGTCACTTCCCGGTCCTCCAACTATCTCTGCGCAAAAAAATCACGTCGATCCGTTGCTCCGTTGCGAAGTGGAATAAGGACAAACAAACAAACAAACACACTTTCGCATTTATGAATATAGATTTCCACCCAATCTTGCGCAAAAAATTTAACTAAAAACTTTTTTTTGTGAATTTGCGAACATTTTTACTATTGCAAAAAAATGTGTTCATCTCGATTCATTTTTTATATACCGCGCAGCGCGTCCTTTCGTCCCGGAGCCCTCATTATCAAGCTAACGAGTGACACTTGAAAATTCAATTAGGGTCAAATTGCCTGCGTCAGGGCTGGACACTCTTCCGCACGGAGCGGCATTTCATTCCCCTCTAACAAATAATGCACGCTTGAATTTCGGCTCTGGATGACTTGGAAATGTAGAAAGTACAGTCCCAGCTAGAATTCATCTACGTCGCCACGGCGTATACTATTTTATGAAAATTAAATATCTTCAAAAAATGACATGCGTTGCAACAAACGTTTCTAAATGGCATGTTACCAGAGCAATACATCTCTTCTCTAAATAGTATAAAAGAAAAGTCGCTTATCCGCGTCTGTCTGTGTATTCGCTTAGTATTTCTAAATTACTTGTTGGATTATGATGCGGTTTTCAACATCATTTAGAGAATTTCCTGAGGAAGGGTTTGATGTATAATGGATATATATTTAATGTAATGATAGTAGACAAATGTCGAACCGTTTGTAATCAAGTCGTAAAAACCCGCTTTTAAGGCGCTTACATGGCTTGCGCTGACAAAACATCAAATTACAATATATTATTAGTTAGTATACATCAAATTAATGTACTACAGAATTGTAGATCTCTAAAATGTCTACAGAAAAGTCCGCAATAGCATTATGTTTATCTTTTAAGGATGACCCACAGTAACCATTTTTGTCTTTCAAAGTATCGTTGTAAAAACTAAATTGTTACCGGGCGAAGCCAGGCCGGTTGGCTAGTTAAATATAAATGTTAATGTTGCCAAAATAAAAACTTTGAAATTATTATTATGAACCGATGAACGACAAAACACAATATTGTATTTGTCGTTAAACTGGCAGCGTTGGGAATACAATCCTGGACTCACTAAAATACGCGCGTTGTATACATTTGACATTAACTTAAATGTAATAAGTGATAATACGCAGAAAGGATAAGCGAAATGTTGTAAACATAGGACATATAAAACTTTTCCAGCAAAGTAAATAGATGGGATGCTTAGAATTTTTTAGAGGGCATGGAAGGTATGTTCTAGAAGTTCACTAGTCCACATAGATTCGAGTGAAAAACCTACTTCTTTACTTTGAAAAGGGCCCGAACGAAAAGCGAAGTTTGCAACTTGCGGACATGAAAGGTTGAAAAGAATGATAAGATCGAAGGCACGAGATTCCTTTTGAATTTCGTAAACTTTTCGTTGGTCGTCTCTTTCACACGAAATTCATTAAACAATTTCTAACTTTCTCGGGCGTAAAAAGTATTTTCAGTATCCGGCAGATAGAGATCTCAAATACAGAGCAAACTACGCATCTCAAAAGCACTCTCTTTCATGGAAACCTCTTCACTCGCTCTTGTGCGGGTGAAATTATAACAATCGTACGGTTTTTCTCGCAGAAAGTTGCGACAGCACTCGCCAGAGGTCGTTGCGGTAAGTACTCACTTCAAACGGCATCAAATTCATTGCTTTCTGAAATGTGAAAATTTATTTCATCGTCTACAGATGCCTAAGTTTCACAGTAAAATTTAATTAATCATTACTTAAATATAGCAATATACATTCAGCTATCAAAAAACATAACTTATAAGAGATTTTCAAAGCGTTCCTATGATTTCGATTCCCATCATATTGTTGTTAGACACGAAAAAAAAAACGTATTTTAAATGACAAGGTGAAAAGAGTTATTAGTAATTCGGAACACACATTACTCTTATAAAAGCAGTGTGACAGGAAGAAAATTTATTTTCTCGTAAATAGGTATTTTTCCTGGAAAATAAATTTCACCTTTATTGATGCCATTAAAATAATTACTGTATATAATAATGCTGGGAGAAGTACTATCTCAGTGTGCATTTTTTTTCTTCAAAGTATCACGCTTTGAAAATGTAAAATTTTTCAACTCCTTTGTGAACAATCAAAACTGTGTCCTATCGCTTAACGCGTGTGTGACGTAGTTGGCTCGCGCCATTTCACGGCCAATGAATAAACAACGTGGCCCAAAAATGTAAACGACTAAAAAATCTAGACTGCTATCGAATGAATTCGTAAAATCAACGTATCTCTGAGTATACAAAACCAGAAATAAAACAATACGATTTATACTGTCCCCTGATAAGCCTTCAGGCATAACACCGGGAGACGTTAATAGGCCCAGTACAATACCATTTATAACCTACGATAATAAGTAATGAATGGTATATGAATTGGAAATATAATTTTCAAATAATTTCAAACATTAGAGACTACTTGAAATGAAACAACAAAGTCCCATGAAAAATTATTTTTTTTAACTGTGGTCTATAAAATGTGAAATGTTACGAACGTACAAAATGTTGAAACTCTGTGCTAACAGCCAAGTTTTTATCATGAATATGAATTGTCCCGTTTAAAGTAGAAAAAAATTTATCTTAGTTTTATTTTCCCGAGATAAACTTTTGCATTGTTTGAAATAACGTGGCTTGCCTGCCAGTTATGCAACCTTGCTCCATCAAAAGTGGCTACTAGTTATTAAGAAAAAAAAAATTAAAAACCTCTACTTTTAAGGAAACCTCTAAGTAAAATCACCTTCCTTAATAAACACTTTAGGCTGTAAGTCGTAAGATTTATTTATCATTTGGCGTTACGAAATATTTCACACTGTTTTAACCAGCAATAAACGCGGGTTTTAAAAGATATTTCGAAATCAATATTTTTTTTTTACGAAAACTGAGGAATTTACGCCGGGTATATTTGAAATGTTCCTGAATTTGAGCGGTATTCGTAATTGGAGATTTCTCGTTCCTATCTACGTGATTTGGGTAGACAAAGTTTTATACGGCCACGTTGAATAATTGATATTAATTTTCATTGGATGCTTAATGTTACTGGCCAACAATGCTCGGTTATTAACAATCCACCAAGCGTGAATTGGAAACGTAAATAGTTACGGAACTGTCCCGACAATTGCGGGGAATTGGATAAAAAAACTAAAAGGCGGAAAACCATTTTCCACTGCCGAAAACGAAGGTGAAACTTCTCGAACGCAAGTCTGGCACAACACTGCATAAGAGAAAACGCTTGATTTGCATAATACACATGCGAAACACGACAAAGTTTCTTTCTATACGCAAGGTGTGGTTGTTTCATCACAGACCGTCAATTCATATTTTTTCGTTATTGCTTTTCAAAGTCCTTTCTTCTTGCTGAGATGTCATCCATGGAAAGCTCTACACGTCAAACTAATATAAACTGACATCTGGAAATGGCCCACACATGCCTACAGGCTCGAGTCTAGTTGATGAGATCTTGAGCGCTAGTGTGGGTAGATAGATACGTTATAGGCGCAGCGGGGTAGTGCCAGGGCTAGGGGAAGTGGAGATACGCTTACCAGCGGCATCGTCTGGCACGATTCTCACGCACGATGGCACTTTCAAACTGCCACATATTAGAATATTACCAGAGAAAGTAAAAATTAAAAGTTACGCCACTGAATAATGACGCAAAATTTTCCAACAATAACTTATAACGCAACTTGTATTGTTTCAGGAAGGTTATAAATAAAACAAGAGGTAAACCTATTTTATTGTCATAATTTACAAAATCCATTTACACTCATTCGGTGTTATCACCGTTGAAGTCCTAGACCTTCAGTTGGATATCTGGGAGCGATTGGATGCTGTCAGTGAGGTAGCCTCGGTTGATCAGAGTCAGAGTTGAAGCGGCTCATTTCTGACAGCGCTGGTGGATTATCAGGATTGTGAGGATTATCAGGAGTAATATGGAGGATGTTATAAGAGCTCGCAATGTGACCGGCACAACACGGTGGTCGCTGCTTGTGTTTCATGGCAATGTGTGTTGTAATGTAAGATGTGGCGTGGTGGATTGTACCGCGGCAAGTACAACTGCACCATGGTGGTACTCAAGGCAATCGCTCTAGTTCNTATGGTGGTACTCAAGGCAATCGCTCTAGTTCGCTGCATTGACATGAAGCGATAGTTGGAGGTCATTGGAGTGCAGCATTATGAATGATGGCGCCGTCACACCCCGTCATTGTCGTTCGCCACGACCGACATGGCCTTCGCACTACAGGGTTTCTTTTCAAATTATCTTTCGACCCTGTGACCTTTGCTGGCGCAGTTCGNAACTTTCTCGGGCGTAAAAAGTATTTTCAGTATCCGGCAGATAGAGATCTCAAATACAGAGCAAACTACGCATCTTAAAAGCACTCTCTTTCATGGAAACCTCTTCACTTGCTCTTGTGCGGGTGAAATTATAAAATCGCAAGGTTTTTCTCGCAGAAAGTTGCGACAGCACTCGTCGTAGGTTGTTGCGGTGAGTACTCACTTCAAACGGCATAAAATTCATTGCTTTCTGAAATGTGAAAATTTATTTGATCGTCTACAGATGCCTAAGTTTCACAGTAAAATTTAATTAATCATTACTTAAATATAGCAATATACATTCAGCTATCAAAAAACATAACTTATAAGAGGTTTTCAAAGCGTTCCTATGATTTCGATTCCCATCATATTGTTGTTAAACACAAAAAAAAAACGTATTTTAGATGACAAGGTGAAAAGAGTTATTAGTAATTCGGAACACACATTACTCTTACAAAAGCAGTGTGACAGAAAGAAAATTTATTTTCTCGTAAATAGGTATTTTTCCTGGAAAATAAATTTCACCTTTAATTGATGCCATTAAAATAAGTACTGTATATAATACTGCCGGGGAAAGAATTATCTCCGTGTGCATTTTTTATTTTTTCAAAGTATTACGCTTTGAAAATGTAAAATTTTTGAACTCCTTTGTGAACAATCGAAACGGCGTCCTATCGCTTCACGTGTGTGTGACGTAGTTGCCTCGCGCCATTGCACGGCCAATGAATAAACAACGTGGCCCAAAAATGTAAACGACTAAAAAATCTACACCGCAATCGAATGAATTCGTAAAATCAACGTACCTCCGTGTATACAGAACAATATATAAAACAATACGATTTATACTGTCCTCTGATAAGCCTTCAGGCATAACACTGAGGGACGTTACTAAGCCCAATACAATACTATTTATAACCTACGATAATTAGTAATGAATGGTGCATGCATTGGAGATATAATTTTCAAATAATTTTATTTCAAACATTAGAGACTACTTGACATGAAAAAACAAAGTCCCATGAAAAATATTTTTTTTTAAACTGTGGTCTATAAAATGTGAAATGTTAGGGGGGCAACCTGTTACGAACGTACAAAAAAAGGTTGAAACTCTGTGCTAACAGCCAAGTTTTTATCATGATTATGAATTGTCCCGTTTAAAGTAGAAAAAAATTTATCTTAGTTTTATATTCCCGAGATAAACTTCTGCATTGTTTGAAATAACGTGGCTTGCCTGCCAGTTATGCAACCTTGCTCCATCAAAAGTAGCTACTAGTTATAAAAAAAAAATTAAAAACCTCTATCTCTAAGGAAACCTTTATGGAAACTCACCTTCCTTAATAAACACTTTAGGCTGTAAGTCGTAAGATTTGTTTATCATTTGGCGTTACGAAATATTTCACACTGTTTTAACCAGCAATAAACGCGGGTTTTAAAAGATATTTCGAAATCAATTTTTTTTTTTACGAGAACTGAGGTATTTACGGCGGGTATATTTTAAATGTTCCTGAATTTGAGCGGTATTCGGAATTGGAGATTTCTCGTTCCTATCTACGTGATTTGGGTAGACAAAGTTTTATACGGCCACGTTGAAAATTAATATTAATTTTCATTGGATTATTAATGTTACTGGCCAACAATGCTCGGTTATTAACAATCCACCAAGCGTGAATTGGAAACGTAAATAGTTACGGAACTGTCCCGACAATTGCGGGGAATTGGATAAAAAAACTAAAAGGCGGAAAACCATTTTCCACTGCCGAAAACGAACGTGAAATTTCTCGAACGCAAGTCTGGCGCAACACTGCATAAGAGAAAACGCTTAATTTGCATAATACACATGCGAAACACGACAAAGTTTCTTTCTATACGCAAGGTGTGATTGTTTCATCACAGACCGTCAATTCATATTTTTTCGTTATTGCTTTTCAAAGTCCTTTCTTCTTGCTGAGATGTCATCCATGGAAAGCTCTACACGTCAAACTAATATAAACTGACATCTGGAAATGGCCCACACATGCCTACAGGCTCGAGTCTAGTTGATGAGATCTTGAGCGCTAGTGTGGGTAGATAGATACGTTATAGGCGCAGCGGGGTAGTGCCAGGGCTAGGGGAAGTGGAGATACGCTTACCAGCGGCATCGTCTGGCACGATTCCCACGTACGATGGCACTTTCAAACTGCCACATATTAGAATATTACCAGAGAAAGTAAAAATTAAAAGTTACGCCACTGAATAATGACGCAAAATTTTCCAACAATAACTTATAACGCAACTTGTATTGTTTCAGGAAGGTTATAAATAAAACAAGTGGTAAACCTATTTTATTGTCATAATTTACAAAATCCATTTACACTCATTCGGTGTTATCACCGTTGAAGTCCTAGACCTTCAGTTGGATATCTGGGAGCGATTGGATGCTGTCAGTTAGGTAGCCTCGGTTGATCAGAGTCAGAGTTGAAGCGGCTCATTTCTGACAGCGATGGCGGATTATCAGGATTGTGAGGATTATCAGGAGTAATATGGAGGATGTTATAAGAGCTCGCAATGTGACCGGCACAACACGGTGGTCGCTGCTTGTGTTTCATGGCAATGTGTGTTGTAATGTAAGATGTGGCGTGGTGGATTGTACCGCGGCAAGTACAACTGCACTATGGTGGTACTCAAGGCAATCGCTCTAGTTCGCTGCATTGACATGAAGCGATAGTTGGAGGTCATTGGAGTGCAGCATTATGAATGATGGCGCCGTCACACCCCGTCATTGTCGTTCGCCACTACCGACATGGCCTTCGCACTACAGGGTTTCTTTTCAAATTATCTTTCGACCCTGTGACCTTTGCTGGCGCAGTTCGATAAACTCTCTATCTTTTGTTAGGTTTATACGCCCGTGCCCGCGTCTCGTCAATCCGCCACAGCATGCCACAGGAATGCATCCCTTTCGCCGCAGTATCTGTCCAGATGAACACCAGATACTGTGTACCGGAGTCATTTCTGTACTTCTGTCAGATTATGGAGAAGCCAGAATGCAACGATTTTCTTCGTGTTGAGATTTATTCTTCATTGTATGCCATACTATTTGATGACTGTGACCAATTTACAGGGATAATTCTCGGAGATTCTATTGACGGTACATGGAAAGGAGCCCCCCTCACTATCCATACACGGTCACTAATGATGGCAGGTCAATCTGTGCTGGGTAAATCTAGTGATACATCCAGACCCCCGCGAAACGCACTTACCTATTCATGTAGTCAACCTTCCTTAGTAACATCCACCATCTTCATCTCTTGGAATATTGGTGATTGCCTAAATGTTTGCCACTGTTGTTATACACAGAGTAGGTGGCCACTCCAACGTTGGCCAACATTATGACGGGCTAGAGAGTAGCCATCTTGCCAGTAGCCACAATTATCATGGCCATCAAAGCGGAGAGTGAGGAAGACTGCTTAGGTGTCAGTCTTCGTCGCAAACAGTGTGTGGAAGGCAGCCCTGACGTTAGGCATAATCATGGATAGAGATTGGGTGGCCACTTAAACATCCAGAAGTCTTATTTATTGATGGTAGACCAGAGATAACAGTCATTCTTGTAGAGTTTGGAATAAAAATGCAGTAGCTTGGGAAATTAATCATACCAACACTTGTGGTAAGATTTGGCTCTTTAGTATACAACATATTTTCTCTCAAGTCTTTCGCATTTCCAACTGCAGTGAATGCATCGTAGTCCCAGGCATTGCATACACCTCGACAAAACTCCCGTTCATTTTCGCCACAAGCCACCTGAAGTCTGATCCACGATCGCTACATGCTCAGTTGTGTACGCTGCACCGACAGTTGTTGCTACTTCAGGCAGACAGTTGTTGCCACTTCAGGCAGACAGTTGTTGCCACTTAAGGCAGACAGTTGTTGCCACTTCAGGCAGACAGTTGTTGGTACTTCAGGCAGTCAGTTGTTGTCACTTCAGGCATTGACGCTGGCTCGATCTGACGCTGCTCACTACCTGATAATGCCCTCACGCCTTCCCTACAGCGCTGCCGCCGTTGTATTTACAACCCTCCTATGCATCACAAAGCTGGCATTTTTTGACGATGTGCACTGTGATTTTCAGGCGATTATTTAAATGATCTATGGGCGTTACTAACGATCAGCTCCGTCCCTTAGAACACCATTTACGGTAATCCCTCAACCTCTAAATTCTTTTACCCATTGTTGGTTTCATACACCTCCTAGTTTATAGTAATTATTGAAGAACAGGAAAGCGTTCACCAACTACTATGCTTACTATAATGCAAGAGAAAACATATTTTAACCAAGTTAGCACTTAAAATTGTTTTTGTAAAAACTGTTTAGGTCTGAGTTTTCTTTCTTAAAGATGCGTGTAATATGTTTGGGTTCATTTTTTCACAATTTTATTGCTTCGAGCAAATTTTTTGTATGAAATAAAAAACTAGAAGCGAAAACGAGAATTTTCCACAAGGCCTTAGATATATTTACTTACAACACAAAGGTAGTGCCGAAAACTGAAATCTGTATAATATATAAGTAAATACTGAAACGCGTATAAAAACGGTTATTCGCTGCTTGTTTGCACTTGACTTTTACAAGAACAATAGCGGAGACTAGAAAAGTTAATATATCACAACGGCTATAATACAAGCCCTTGTATTTTAACCTCTAACATAGCCGGTGGCCATTCACATGACACAAGTTCGTTTAACTTGTTGCTCACGAAAAATGCTAATGTATAATACAATAACAACATATCCAATAATCCCCGATCAATGCATTCCTCTGTGATTGCAAGAAATGCATGTAAAGTTATAAAGTTATTCTCACGACGTGTTTCGTAGTGCTCGACCATTTTTAAGACTAAGAAAGACTGTCTGAAACGATTTTAACAGTAGCCTTGATAGCCGAGTTTATATGAAACATCGGAACGATTAGTGCGATTTGCAAGTTCTCTTCATAATTTAGTTATTAATGCTTGTTATATTTTACTGGAAATTGTCACAAGAATCCTGAAGGTCATTATAGTAGTTGTGAAATACCGAGAGCTATTGTACTGACATATATTGTTTTTGGTCACAGATGATGCGACTAGAAGCACTGCTTCTTCTTTGGGCGCCGGCGACTATGTGCCTGTCTGCATTAGAACCACCCGTCGTACGTACACCACAGTGTGAGAACTCCATTATACCTCATGTTATACAATATGGGAACGTTCGAGGGTTGAATATCGTGGCGAGGAATACTGAAGCTTTGGTTGAGAGTTTACTACCATGCATTCCTGTGCCGGTAACTGTTTCATTCTTGGAAATATTCCGAGATAAAACCCCTCTGGTACAATCACAAGACCTGTTCAACGACTTGGACTCTGCTTACTTCTTTCTCGTCCGAGATGAAGATACCCTCCTCGAGGATTTGGAAAATTTACGGCACAGGCAGAGATTTTTGACAAAGAAGAAAACTTTTGTAGTTTTTTCTGGTAAGGACATATCGCAGCAGCACAAAATTTTTCACATTCTGTGGAACACTTTAGGAATTTCGGATCTGGTAATGCTCCACGCGTGTCCACATCAAGGATCATATCCATTGGAACCAAAATTTACCCTTTTCAATCCGTTTGCCACTGGAGGAAGAGGCATGAACGTGTACGCACGTGATAACGTGGAGCAAATGGATATAAATATCGCCAAGAAGTTTCACGATATGAAAGGATACCCACTACGCGTGAGCATGTTTCCTAGGAACTACACAGCCGTGATTGTCTCCGGTAACGNTACGTGTGAGCATGTTTCCTAGGAACTACACAGCCGTGATTGTCTCCGGTAACGAGAATATGTACACAGGGTCAGACGGGGAAATTTTGTCAGACCTGGCCCGCTATATGAACTTTAGTCCACTGGTCCGCATGCCATCATACGGACATGAATATCGTCAAAATGTGGAAAACGATGGCTACACGCGAGGTGTCGAAGACTTGATTTCTGGTCGGGCAGACATGGTTTTCAACTCGTACTTTGTGAAGGACTATGGCACAAGAGACGTAGAGTACACAATGCCGATCGGATTTGATAGCTTGTGCGTAATTGTCCCGAAGTCTCTTACCGTTCCTCGTTGGATGTCGATCGTGTTTGGTTTCAGTCCTCACATCTACCTAATTAATGCAGGAGCTTATTGCTTATGTGTTATTTTTCTTCGTACAGTGAAGTGCTTGTATCGGAAGAAAAGTGTCATGAAATTCTCCAAAGCACTAGGTGACATCATGCTTATATACATCGTCACACCTGTCCATTGTATTCCTCGCACCATCTCGGTAAGGATTCTTTTGTTCGCTTGTCTCGTCCACAGTCTAATTATGACCAACTTGTTTCAAAGTCATCTGGTCACACTCATGACGAAACCTTTCTACTACGACAACATAAACACCATCAAAGCTCTCGAGGACTCGGGCATTAAGATAGCTAACGAAGCAGAGAATCTTGACGATTGTTTCGGTCCGGAGTCGTCGTTGTCTACAAGGATCGTTCATGTGGACTGGAGGGTTGGAGCGATGCGGTATGCATCAGAACATCAGAATGTGGGCGGAATTATACGGTGGAGCGACTGGAAGAACGAGAGGGACATGTACGTGAACCTTCACCTCGTAGAAGAGTGCCCTCAGCAGTTCTTCCTGGCCTATGTCCTGCCAAAGAGCTCTCCTTTCTTGCAGACTATCAACCGGTATTTGGCACTGATTTCACAAACAGGATTAGCTGATAAGATTTCTCGTGATTTCCAAAGGATGTCTCGAAACTCAGAAACTTCTGCCAACGATACATATAAACAGCTATCTCTTGAAGATCTTCAGGCAGCTTTCATCATTCTTATCGCTGGTCACTTAATAAGCTCACTTGCATTCGTCTTCGAGATACGGAAACCTTTGTTTCTTAAACTGAAACAGAAATTTGTCAAATTCAGGAACATAATATGAAAGACACAAATTACAGGAACACGTGTAAATAATTTTATTGATCATAAATATAATACCCAATTAAAAAGTATAAATATAATTTCTGCCCAGTGAGTTTTTTTGTTGTCGTTTTTGCGTATTAGGCGCATTCATATAATGATTAATTTTTTTAATGAAAGTATGATGTTTATTAGGGTATATTAGTATAGCGCATTCATAGTTACTTCCAATTTTTCTGAAGCCCCTCTAAAGTTATACTTTCAAGATATTCATTCGTCTCATAAGGGCCGCGGTGGCTGAGCGGTTAGCCTGCTAGCCTCCCACCAAGGCAAACCGGGTTCAATCCCCGGCCGGGCCACTCCCGTATTTTCGCATTTGGGAAACTTGCCGGACGATGCCGCTGGTCGGCGGGCCTTCTCGGGGATCTCCCGTTCCCCCCGCTCTTGCATTCCGGCACTGCTCCATACTCACCTCACTTCATTCTCATCGGCTCTGAATACCTCAACGCCAAGAGCCGCCCAAATGTGGGAATGTTCNCACGACCTTTCAGGGCACCGTCAAACATAGGGCAGAGGGTCAGTCGTATAATTAATCATTTAAAACTGTTCGATATATTTTTTTAGCGGTGTCTACGTAGGAAAATCATTTAAGAAATGTTTAATATCCGAATACCAGTTTTCGCTATTTCTATTTTAATGCGTATTTATTTTTGAGTTAAAAAAAGCTTAATACCAGTGTTTTACAATCAATTTTTAAATATAATCCTTTCACTTTTACTTATTTTCCTGAAGCCCTGCTAAAGTTATAATTCCAGGATATTCCTCCGCCTTATGCAAACAAAGCTTAACCGGAGTCTAAAAAATTACGAAAATTTCACCAAATGGAAAACGCGCCACATTCGTACGTTCTCTGTATAATAATATTTCGTATAAGAACTATTTATTACTAGGCATTACCAATGCACCTATTTTCTCCCTGATTTATTCACATTACTTACACGGAAATTATTGTAATTTATAAATTGAATATAAGTAAGATTTCAATAAGCAAAAAATAAGGTACTTTTATGTATGTTTCAACACAAGTACCTTTCTTACTTCTGGTAGTCGCAGTTGTCATCCAAAGATGGCGTTAGTTGTATGTCCAGCACAATCGTGTAGCTTAATAAGCTAAGCGGCATCAACCATTTTATGTTTTGGATGCAGCCATAGTTGTATACAAACTGTTGATGTGTGCATTGCAATGGCGGTGGACGACGAAAATGATCTAAACGGTAGTGCTTTTGATACAGTAGTACAACAACCAGGTGCGTGGGAATCAAAGCATCGTGCTGCACGAATACGTGGAAAGTTGTACACGACTACAAGTAAGGAGGAAATTCCAGCAAAGTTTCCACCTGAGAATTACGCAAGTAGTGCGACTAGCACTCTGTCAGTACATTTGTGTTACGTTTTATTTCTCTATTGAGGTTGCCAATGTACAGTGCACAATTTGTATGATGGTTACTTTACGAAGTTATGCAAAAAAAAACTGCCTTAAAGTATTAGAACAGGAATATAAAGCGTACAGAAATATCATGTTCGTGCATTTTAAAGAAATTGTCAGAAATAACGTCTTAGTACAATGTTGCTATTTACAACCTCAGTTTAGAAAACTGTCCTTGAAACATTTGTACAACACGTCTCCTTAAAAAAAAGAATACAATGCCTGTGCATGTAGAATAATTCCCCAGTCCGTAACAAGTAATTTTATAAAGTTTATTCGTTCTGAAATTGACTTGTGAACTCACAAGAAAAGCAGAACAGTAGAATAACTTTTAGTTTAATGCGCTATATTCCCCTTTTAGGTTGTATTATTGAAACAGCAACAGGGCTAATATTGTAGCATGCAAATGCCGTTATGAATGCAAACAACTGGTGGATTTGAGAACCAAGTTGTTTGAAGGCTACCATGCACTAAGCAGGAACAAACAACGTACCTACTTGATGGGATTTATAGATATACTGCCAGTTCAAAGGACGCCGCCATTTCAAATACGACCCGTGTGGGAGTCGAAGGCAAACCACTGTGACGCTATTCCTCATGGTCGAGGGAGTCAAGAGAGGGTATGTAAAAGCAATTGTATGAACATTTTCGGTGTGTCCTCCAAAAGGATTGAGGCATTAGTAAAAAAGGACAAAGAAAGCCGTAGCTGTCTACAAAGACAATCGCAGTGGCCTGAGAACCTTCAAGTTTATCTTTCAAGATAGGGTTTTTGTTGGAGAACACATTAATCGTACACCCAGAGAACAAAGCCATTGCAACAGAAAAAAAACCATCAGAAAAGGAGTACATAAGTGGCGATCTGAATGTAAATAAATTATACACCGCCTTTAAAATACAGCATCCAGACAGTCTTGTGACCTATACCTTTTACCGTAAGGTTTCCTTAGAAGACTTTCCAAATGTATGTTTTAGGAAACCTCGTGTGTTGTCACGTGCTAAACGTGTGATCGGCTCAATGCGGAAATGAAAAACAAAGTTGACGTGACGACAGAAAAAAAAAACAACTAGAGATACACCACCGTAAGAGCGAAAAGGCTTTCTTAGCAATGAAAAATGACTTTATCAGCAGCTCTTTAGCTGGTAGCGAAATTTATACCAGTTCAATAGACTTGCAGAAAGTGTTTGAGATGCCCAAGCTAACCCACACGAACATGTGCTATTCCCGACAGTTAGGATGTTACAACTTCGGGACTCATATTGCTGATAACTCTGATGGGATAGTGTGTGCGGCGTGAAGGCCAGTTGTCGTGGGGAGGGAGTCAGATGACTTCCTGTCTCCTGTGTACTTTAAATGAACCTCAGCTGTTCACATCTACAAAGAAAAAAGTTATGCATTTTGGAGTGACCGCTGTTGCGGTCAAATCAAAAACAGAATGCTCCTATTTTTGTATATTTTTCTAATCGCTGCTGGACATTTTGAAAGTATAGAACACAAATTTCTAATGGTGGGGCACAATTTTTCTGCCTCAGACAGGGATTTTGCACCTATAGAAAAACGATGTAAGTGTTCAAAGGTCCAGATGGTTGTGAACATAATAAGGATAGCAAGACCATATAGACCATTCCGTATGCGGAATATGTAGGGAAAGTTTCTTGACTACGACAACGCTGCAAAAAAAAAAATAACGCCATAAACACTTCAAAACTAAAGATATCCTAGGCAGCTAGGCTACGCATAACGAAAGACAATCCTGGGACTGTGAAGCATAAAACAGCCTTTGATGACATTGAAGGCTGGGAAACCTTCCGTGTTTTGAACATAGGCGTTACAGTTGAAGACATAGTATCCACCGAGCTCAATGGCTTATGAGAGAGAGAGAGAGAGAGAGAGAGAGAGAGCGAGAGAGAGAGAGAGAGCGAGAGAGAGAGAGAGAGCGAGAGAGAGAGAGAGAGAGAGAGCGAGAGAGAGAGAGAGCGAGAGAGCGTGTGTGTGTGTGTGTGTGTGTGCCACTGTCTGATGCTAAAAACCGGGACTTGCTCACTATGATTGACTATGTCGATGAAGAGAACAAAGAGTTTTACCGCAGTGTTTGTGCATAAGTAAAGCTAAGGCAACAATGTGTTTCACTGCAATGGTTTTGAATCCGTAATACGGTTGAATTATAAAATAAAATAATTTCTTTAATGACTTTGATGTTTCTGTATTATTATGGTATTGCATAACATTGGTTTTCAACATAACTGCCTTTGTGTGTAAGCTAAAGTATTCAAGTATCAGTGGCGTAATGTACAATGTTTTGTTATGTACAGCAATAGGATTTTGCCTACTTACAAACTGCAGATGCAATGTGAGACATTTTTGCATTATTATTTGGAAAGTATTACATTTTGTGAACCTTAGTCATTTATAAACATTGTGTTTTATTTTCGGAACAAAATGTCATTTAAATATGTAATACAAAAGAACCAAGGCTCAAAATTTACATTATTTTCAACAAACATTACTTTGGCCCTTAGCTCATTTAGATTATGTTATAACACCTTTTGCTCGAAATGTATCGTGGCACTTAGCTTTTTTACAATGTTTCAACTGTAAGCTATTTGTTTGATTTAGTGTTTGCAACTATCTAACACTGTACACTTATCAAATTGGTTTAAGAATTGGGTATTGTATGTCACCTATGTATTCAAAAGAAAAAGCCACAAAAAGCATAAGACAATCTATTTGTTGGTCATTATTCTTAGCACACTTAAAATTAAGGTACATAGCACCCTTGGCAAGCCTGTTGTTGTGGCACTCAGCTCTTTTCCATTTTAACATATTTTGTACATACTTTTTTCTGAAGTATGTAAGTCTATATCATGTTGTAAACATATTAGGTACATGTATGCATCTGCTAAGATACGATATAAAATTATTTTAAAGGAATAATACCATAAATGGTCAAAATAAACAGTTTTTACAGCATATCTTAAAAACTACTTTTTTGCACATGCCTCACTTAGAATTTCCAATCTACATTCGATCTCGAAGAGTCTCTACACAGTAGAAGAATGTTGTGACAAAAATAACATGTAAGTGTGAATAATTTTGTCCTTAGATTTATATGTTATGGATGGTAGATATTAATTTTTGGCGTAAAAAATATTGCAGTACAGTCCTTCATGTAACGTTTACGTATTTACGTTGCGAATATTGTGGAACAGTATTGCTAGGCTATATATTATAAGTAAAAATGCCTAATGTCATTGTATACGGCATCGTAACAGTTATAACATTATGTGTGTTTTTGTATATTATATTGTATTATTGTGGATTATTGTGGATTATCTACTGTATTCTTGTAAATTAATTTGAAAGTNATATTATATTGTATTATTGTGGATTATTGTGGATTATCTACTGTATTCTTGTAAATTAATTTGAAAGTTCACTTTCAATATGTATTGGAGTTTATGTAATGCTATTAAAAAGTAATATAAAAAAAATGCATAAACACACTAATATGTACAGCAGTGTTGGCAGTAATTCTATAGAGCGTTCCACGTTTAGATAANAAAAAAAATGCATAAACACACTAATATGTACAGCAGTGTTGGCAGTAATTCTATAGAGCGTTCCACGTTTAGATAACATTGGGCAGCTAATCACATAATTCTATATTTATACACTACTATACAATATGACAATTATTGTTACTTATTTTTGTAAGCATGTACTAACTAATACAAAATAGCGTAATTTCTTGACCATTTTAATGGGTAGTAATCTGGCAACAGAGCGTGTCATGTACTCTTTACTGCAATGTAAGAGAGAAGCACGCTACAGGCATTAACGTTTAATTAAAATTGCTTTGTCAAGACTTGGTGACAATTGAAATCTGTTTTCTGATACAACGCGAATCACCACAAACTGGCACCGCGAACATTTCGGAAATGAGAGATGCTATTAATGTGCTGGTTTCACGGAAGTGAAGTTCAGACAAGGGCTCGTAATTGCAGCCCACGCACAGATTGTAATAGGCCTGCATATTATAATGCATATTTTAAATCAAAGCTAAATTTTCCCAATAGAACAATGTCTATTCACATCAAGAATAATAAAACTAGAATAAATTAGAATGTTCATGGTGTTTGTTACAGGATTCTAGTGTGAGCAGTTTACGTGCGCTCGTGATATGATAATTCGAAATACCGTCAGTTGTGTGCTCAATTTAACTGCTTGGTCATTAGGCTACGATGTTGGTACGTGTGTTTAGATTCTGCTTCCTTTACACTGATTGCATTGGGACCTCGTCAGTACCTTGTGATGGTGCGTACCACCTAGACGCAGCACGTGCAGGAAGACGGTATTTACTGATGCTGGAAAAGCCCACATACTCATGGTGTATGGTGAACGAGGGAAGAATGCTGTTCATTCTTGTCATTTGCACGCTGAACGATATCTCAATAGACGTCGACCACCTCGAAAATTATTCCCGAACCTCTTTANCATTCTTGTCATTTGCACGCTGAACGATATCTCAATAGACGTCGACCACCTCGAAAATTATTCCCGAACCTCTTTAACCAATTACGGGGAACGAAACGGAAACAAACGAGTGACCGGAGAAGAGGGTGAAAATTAATCTTTTAGCTTCTGTTGTTGTAAACCCGCAAGTTATATAGCTTCCGTGCGATCGCAAGAGGCGAGTGGCATGAGTCGGGCAAGCCTACCGCGCATTCTGCTCAGTCATTGATTCATCAGGTATACAGGGTGATTCTAAAATCATGGGACAAACATCGAGGGGTGGTAGAGCTCACTAAAACAATTATTGTATAGGAATATATGGGCGGAAGTGACTCATTGAGGCACAAACACAGAAACATAACACATGAAATGCCACACATTTTTTATTTACAACGTCGCCGCTAAATGCCTTTTTACAGCAATGTTTATAATAATTGCTCAAAATTGCTACCACCGACAGTAATGCAAGCTTGGTGGCGTCGGTGGAGTGATTGGCGAACATATTCCAATACGCCGGGTATTTCACGCACGCCACCATTGTCAGCCAATCACTCCATATGTAGAGGTCGCCAAGCATGCGTGACTGTTGGTGGATGCATTTCCAGCAACTGTTTTAACATTTTCTGTACGGAATCACTCGTTAAGTATGCTGCTAATGAACATTTTATGTTTCCGTTAATATGTCATGTTTTTGTGTTTGTGCCTCAACACGTCTTTCCCGCCCATATATTCCTGTACAATAATTGTTTGGTTTAGTGAACTCTACCACGCCTCAATGTATGTCCCATGCTTTTAGAATCAACCTGTATAGCGGAGTAGTAAATTAATAGTAGGATACACAGCGAGAATCGTCCTTCAGCATCCGGAGAAGAAAAACAATGTGTAAAGATGCTGACAGTATAGCCGTTATCTCTTTCTGATGGAACCTGGATAACTAAAACTTAACGAAAATCTCAGGACTGGGCAGACAATTTAGAGTGACAGGTGCCGGCAGAGTGCATAAAAAAAACAGATGTGTTGCGACAGTTGTAATGATTTGAGTATTATCCGGAAGAGGTAGTAAATGCGGAGGAACTAGGCAATGATGTAAGAAAATCCTGGATTCAACGTAGTTAAGAAATATGCTGAAGACGTCATCGTAATATATAGAAGTAGAAACGTTGGCTAGACCGCTGTTAGCGAGAAGATAACAACATCGAGGGGAACAATTATCCCGCTGTAATTGTCGCCGTAGTAAAATATTCATATTTCTAACAACATGACGGTTGTCACTTGATTGAGGTCGCTTGATTAACATGCTAGTTAACCCTCCACTGCCTACCGTGACTTTGAAGTCATATGTCAGTTTTATAATTAGTAATATATCATTTATTGTATTACCCTTCTGTGATATCTATCTTGTAAAGAAAATAATTCAATTGATATTTCCAATGGTTCTTAAAATAGTAAATATCCTGTGCGACCTCAAAGTCACACAGCTATGTTGGTAAAAGTATATAATTTAAATTTTAGTTTCACCTTACACGTGTTTAGTGATTAAGTTTGAAACAGTCGAGTGGAGGTGAGTGGACAACGCGATCTTGATAGCCGATGAAGGTGAAGCAACGAGTGTGGAGCAGCACCGGAACGCAAGGGCGGGGGGAAACGGGAGATCCCCGAGAACATCCACCTACCAGCGGCATCGTCCGGCAAGATTCACATGTGCGAAGAGCCGCGGGAATCGAACCTGGTTCGCCTTAGTGGGAGGCGTGTGCTCTAGCCACTGAGCAAACCGCGGCCCCCCCAGCCTGAAACAGCAAGTACCGTAAACCGGGGTTACTTTGCACCTGCTGGGATAACTTTGCACCACTTAAAACGTTTGTTTATCGTCCATTTGTTGAAGGGTTGGCAAACATACCTGGGTAGATAACATAAAAAATTTTAAATACTTACCTACAGTTTCTGTTTCTTTGCCAAATGCACCAAACCAAAGATTTTGAGAGGTGCAAAGTTTCCCCAGCAGGTGCAAAGTAACCCCGGTTTACGGTACACGTTTTATTTTTTAAACGTCATTAATTAATTTTGGTAGCAGAGGGTTAACTTCTACGTTGCGACGGAAGGAAAGGAAATGGGCGAAAGCCAACACTCAGCAGGACTCTCTATAGTCCACAGATGATTGAGAACCTGCTATAACAACGTGCCATGCCATGGGCGAGTCTGGAACAATCGCCAGTTAAATGCAAGCTGGTCGTGTTAAACTGAGCTCTTTCGAAACTCGCTTAGGATATACTCTTTGCATCCTTCCGCTTAATGTAATATTAACATTTCCATCGACCACACCACTTTATTCATGCGCCATGCAAATGAAGCCGAGAAATTGTTATGGAAATAATTATTGTGTTAATAATAAGCAAATTGATGCTCTAATGGGTATAAAAAACAAGACACGCTGGCCTCTGTAGTCATATATTTTTATATTAAATTGTCAACTCGTCAAGTTTTAGAATTATTTTTAATAATTCGCAGTCAACTTATCTGGTAGCCAGCACTGAAACACACGTGTAGTTACCAACTGTGATTATATTTGTAGTCTGATTTAAAAAGTCCTTACTTGACTGTGAGCAACCTCAAATTTATTGTAGACATTAGTACATAGAAAAGAAGGCACGGAGTCGTAAAATTTTTCCTCCTCGCGCTTTTGGAACTAGTTTCCTTTTTCGACACAAGTTGGCTGTGTAATGATTTCCGTTTTCCCGTGGTGCCATCGTGCGGCAGCCGAGCTACTTGCTGCCACCATCCGACACTCGCAGATATCACTGGCCGGTAATTCCAGTAACGTCAACCAAAGGCTGTTCACGATAAAGTGAGCACTTTAGAAACGAACCTTAGAAAAAAAGTCACTGCCCCTGCATGCATATATTGTAACGGGCGCACTGAGTGACATTCGCCCAGTAAAGTATACAAGTAGATCTTAAGCAGGGCTTTCAAAAGTGCTCAGTTTACCGTGGGCAGTCTATAAAAGCTGTTCACGGTAAACTGAGGATTTCTGGAAGCCCCGATTAGTATAACTTGCATGCACATTGTGCATTCTTACGCCATATTTAAAATTTAACAATGCCATGGACCTCATCACTTCATTCATGCGTCGGTCAAGGGAAATTGCGAAATTATTAGAGAAGTAGTGGTAAAGGAAAGAAGGTGAGAGGGGGGAGTCTGTATCCCTTTGTATACTCGTGAAGGTTGCTGGATGAGGAAGTTAATGATGCCAAAATAGTCTTAAAGAGAAAGTGATACTTATTAGCCAAACTTAGATTATTGTGTCAGAAATTAAATGATAACGAAACAAACAGAACGAAATAAATGAGTTAATTCTTTATGGAAATTAAGATAAAAACTTATCACTATTTGCAGTCANATTCTTGTCATTTGCACGCTGAACGATATCTCAATAGACGTCGACCACCTCGAAAATTATTCCCGAACCTCTTTAGCCAATTACGGGAAACGAAATGGAAACAAGCGAGTGACCGGAGAAGAGGGTGGAAATTAATATTTTAGCTTTTGTTGTTGTAAACCCGCAAGTTAGCTTCCGTGCAATCGCAAGAGGCGAGTGGCATGAGTCGGGCAAGCCTACCGCGCATTCTGCTCAGTCATTGATTCATCCGGTATACAGGATGATTCTAAAATCACGGGACAAACATTGAGGGGTGGTAGAGCTCACTAAAACAAACAATTATTGTATAGGAATATATGGGCGGGAGTGACGCGTTGAGGCACAAACACAAAAATAACACATGAAATGCAACACATTGTTTATTTACAACGTCGCCGCTAAATGCCTTTTTACAGCAATGTTTATAATAATTGCTCAAAATTGCTACCACCGACAGTAATGCAAGCTTGGTAGCGTCGGTGGAGTGATGCTGATGCTGATGCAGTAGGTCACTGGCGCACCGTTTGACTGCCCTCAACTATCGCCACCTTTGTCAGACAATCACGCCATATGCAGAGGTCGCCAAGCATGCGTGACTGTTGGTGGATGCATTTCCACCAACTCTTTTAACATTTTCTGTACGGAAACGCTCGTTAAATATGATGTTAATGAACATTTTATGTTTCCGTTAATGTGTTATGTTTTTGTGTTCGTGCCTCAACGCGTCACTTCCGCCCATTTGTTCCTATACAATAATTTTTGGTTTGTGTGAGCTCTACCACCCCTCAAGGTTTGTCCCATGATTTTAGAATCAACCTGTATAGCAGAGTAGTAAATTAATAGTAGGACACACAGCGAGAACTCACAGCGAGAATCGTCTTTCAGCATCCGGAGAAGAAAAACAATAAGTGTAAAGATGCTGACAGTATAGCCGTTATCTCTTTCTGATAGAACCTGGATAGCTAAAACTTAACGAAAATATCAGGACTGGGCAGACAATTTAGAGTGACAGGTGCCGGCAGAGTGCATAAAAAAAACAGATGTGTTGCGACAGTTGTAATGATTTGAGTATTATCCGGAAGAGGTAGTAAATGCGGAGGAACTAGGCAATGATGTAAGAAAATCCTGGATTCAACGTAGTTAAGAAATATGCTGAAGACGTCATCGTTATTAATAGAAGTAGCAACGTTGGCTAGACCGCTGTTAGCGAGAAGATAACAACATTGAGGGGAACAATTATCACGCAGTAATTGTCGCCGTAGTAAAATATTCATATTTCTAACAACTTGACGGTTGTCGCTTGATTGAGGTCGCTTGATTAACATGCCAGTTAACCCTCCACTGCCTACCGTGACTTTGAAGTCATATGTCAGTTTTATAATTAGTAATATGTCATTTCTTGTATTACCCTTCTGTGATATCTATCTTGTAAAAAAATAATTCAATTGATATTTCCCATGGTTCTTAAAAGTCACACAGCTATGTTGGTAAAAGTATGTAATTTAAATTTTAGTTTCACCTTACACTTGTTCAGTGATTAAGTTTGAAACAGTCGAGTGGAGGTGAGTGGACAACGGGATCTTGATAGCTGATGAAGGTGAAGCAACGAGTGTGGAGCAGCACCGGAACGCAAGGGCGGGGGGAAACGGGAGATCCCCGAGAAAATCCACCGACCAGCGGCATCGTCCGGCAAGATTCCCATGTGCGAAGAGCCGCGGGAATCGAACCTGGTTCGCCTTAGTGGGAGGCGTGTGCTCTAGCCACTGAGCAAACCGCGGCCCCCCCAGCCTGAAACAGCAAGTACCGTAAACCGGGGTTACTTTGCACCTGCTGGGATAACTTTGCACCACTTAAAATGTTTGTTTATCGTCCATTTGTTGAAGGGTTGGCAAACATTACCTGGGTAGATAACATTAAAAATTTTAAATACTTACCTACAGTTTCTGTTTCTTTGCCAAATGCACCAAACCAAAGATTTTGAGTGGTGCAAAGTTTCCCCAGCAGGTGCAAAGTAACCCCGGTTTACGGTACACGTTTTATTTTTTAAACGTCATTAAGTAATTTTGGTAGCAGAGGGTTAACTTCTACGTTGCGACGGAAGGAAAGGAAATGGGCGAAAGCCAACACTCAGCAGGACTTTCTATAGTCCACAGATGATTGAGAACCTGCTATAAGAACGTGCCATGCCATGGGCGGGTCTGGAACAATCGCCAGTTAAATGCAAGCTGGTCGTGTTTAACTGAGCACTTTCGAAACTCTCTTAGGATATAATCTTTGCATCCTTCCGCTTAATGTAATATTAACATTGCCATCGACCACACCACTTTATTCATGCGCCATGCAAATGAAGCCGAGAAATTGTTATGGAAATAATTATTGTGT
The DNA here is from genome assembly GCA_002778355.1 of Clitarchus hookeri. Lineage (NCBI taxonomy): Eukaryota > Metazoa > Arthropoda > Insecta > Phasmatodea > Phasmatidae > Clitarchus > Clitarchus hookeri. The sequence goes on from NQII01002309.1 coordinate 288,488, forward strand.
TAATAATAAGCAAATTGATGCTCTAATGGGTATAAAAAACAAGACACGCTGGCCTCTGTAGTCATATATTTTTATATTAAATTGTCAACTCGTCAAGTTTTAGAATTATTTTTAATAATTCGCAGTCAACTTATCTGGTAGCCAGCACTGAAACACACGTGTAGTTACAAAATGTGATTATATTTGTAGTCTGATTTAAAAAGTGCTTACTTTACTGTTGGCAACCTCAAATTTATTGTAGACACTAGTACATAGAAAAGAAGGCACGGAGTCGTAAACTATTTTTCCTCCTCGCGCTTTTGGAACTAGTTTCCTTTTTCGACACAAGTTGGCTGTGTAACAATTTCCGTTTTCCCGTGGTGCCATCGTGCGGCAGCCGAGGCACTTGTGGAGCCCACAGCTCCTTTCATTTGTAATAGCTGCCGCCATCCGACACTCGCAGATATCACTGGCGGGCAATTCCAGTAACGTCAACCAAAGGCTGTTCACGATAAAGTGAGCACTTTAGAAACGAACCTTAGAAAAAAAGTCACTGCCCCTGCATGCATATATTGTAACGGGCGCACTGAGTGACATTCGCCCAGTAAAGTTGGTAACGATGGACGGAAAGTAGTTCCATTTATTAACGTCGAATGAAAGGTCTTAGGCAACCATTTGTGGTAACTTAAAATTATTTCTTTCGCTTTCTGTTCTTTTAATGCATCGACGTGTAAAAATGAGCAGATTTGAAATATATTTACTTTTCTGATAAGTTCACAATTTCACTTGACCGAAGCATTAATGAAGTTATGAGGCCCATGGCAATGTTAATTTTACATAAGGCGGAGGAATACACGACGTGTATACAAGTAGATCTTAAGCAGGGCTTTCAAAAGTGCTCAGTTTACCGTGGGCAGCATATAAAAGCTGTTCACGGTAAACTGAGGATTTCTGGAAGCCCCGATTAGTATCACTTGTTTGCACATTGTGCATTCTTCCGCCATATTTAAAATTTAACAATGCCATGGACCTCATCACTTCATTCATGCGTCCGTCAAAATTGCGAAATTATTAGAGAAGTAGTGGTAAAGGAAAGAAGGTGAGAGGGGGGAGTCTGTATCCCTTTGTATACTCGTGAAGGTTGCTGGATGAGGAAGTTAATGATGCCAAAATAGTCTTAAAGAGAAAGTGATACTTACTAGCCAAACTTAGATTATTGTGTCAGAAATTAAATGATAGCGAAACAAACAGAACGAAATAAATGAGTTAATTCTTTATGGAAATTAAGATAAAAACTTATCACTATTTGCAGTCANCGAAACAAACAGAACGAAATAAATGAGTTAATTCTTTATGGAAATTAAGATAAAAACTTATCACTATTTGCAGTCAAAAATTGATTATCATAGGAGGTATACACATTTAATGGAAAGGATTTGCAAATGCTTTCATTCAAAAACAAAATTACTACTTGATATTAAACAACAAATCACAATACAGAGATTTGTTGAACGACGTTATTTACTGTGTGAATATTTGATTGCTAACATCATCCTTCTCTTATTAGTAAGATAGGGGCGGTGCGATAGTGGCAATTCTTAATACAGTACAACTGAGGGCTTTCATATTTTTTTGGCATATTATTAATAAACATGTACAATTTTAACATGATAAAGTAAATTAGCTCACGTCTGTGCATCGGGTATTATTTTTCATTCAGTGAACATATAATAAATGATTTTTACGCGCACTAAATAAGTTTGCAGTACATGCACTAAATGGGATACAAATTTCTATACCAATGTTCGCACGCAATTAATTACCACACAAAAATGATATATTATAAAGTATTTTGCGTTAAGTGCTTGGGTTGTGTGTGATGCACATTTAACATCTGCACTTGACGGAAACATAAATACGCGTGTTTTGCAGAGAAGTGGCGAAACACAGAACTCGATTCTGTTCACGTAGCAGTATTATGCAACACCGCTAGATGGAAGCACTAGTGACAACAGCGCACGAAGATAAGAGCGTGCAATACGCTCCGCTTGGAGCAGCACTGTTTCACGACTGGCAGCCGTGATGGTACGGGTTTGTTATGATTTTGTACTTTTTGTTTTGCTTGATTAACATTTTTTATTGATATTGATAAAAAAGAACAGCTAGGAACAAAAGCATCTTGAAAACAAAAACCGTGATGCTTTCCACATTTGTAATCATATCAAATAATGGAGAATAAGAACTGGTAATATTATGTATGAAGTTCATTTAGAAATTATTAGGTTGATGGAGGGAGGGAGTGTTTNGGGGAGGAATAATGGCTTGCGGGAGCTGGACAAGCTGTACCTCTCTAATTGAAAGTTAAAGCGGTGTCCGAATTCTCTCCAAGTATACACATGTCCGTATAACGTGGTTTCGCCTGTGAAGTCACCACGTATAAACTAGTGCTGTCCCAATTACCGCCAGAGTACACACAGGCTGTGCACTTCGCAAGTACATGCAGAGGTTGTTTCCTTGCTGGGTGTACTTGCCTACTTACGGCAGTCACCTTGTTTGGTTTGTTTGTCGCCGCGAAGGTTATTAAGAAGGCAAAATATAAAATCTGATCAACTTATACTGTTATACGAAACCTGTTTCAATAAAAGTAGGTTAAACAATTTTAGTTCATAATTTCCCTTTTGTGTCACGCGAATAGCTTGCGTGCATAATTAAAGTTAGTAACAGTACTTCCTGTTATTTGACATTCTGGGAGTATTTGTAGGCTTCTATATCAGTAACTGAAAAAAAACCAGCAGAATTCCAAATGTAATATAATACTGTTACAATTTGTCAGAGAGTAGTATTCTAGTTAGCGAGGGATGGAGGTTCTAATAAACATTATAGAAGTAAATTTAATTTTCGTTTACTCAGAAAGCTATTATTTACAACATTAAACTATCCAGCTCCACTATAACTCTTGTTATTTTCAGTTAACGCAATATTTAATGTCTTATCTCAGTCATAATTTAAGTCCTTATCAATTTCTGTATATTGGCTGCAGTCACTTAATTCATGCTCATTATTTACACCCATACAATATGTCTATTGCCACCATTCCAAATGTCTTCCTCTCACGAATCCACCCCGGTAGTCCCGCCTGCCAATTTCGCCCTCCACTGCACCGATTCTCGCAATCTGCACGCAGCCTTCACTCCCGCTGGTCGCCCTCGCCGCCACTAGACGCTCTGCTGGCTCGTCGCTTCGCATGTCTTCGCACGCCTGGCTCCCAAGGCCACGCGATACTCCACACCCTGAACTAAATACACTCAGCTCGGAGGCCACTCGTGGACTAAGTAGTCTCGCCGGTCCTACCTGGAAGGTTTCCCGCGCCCCGAGTCATGCTGAGAGAGGCTAGGGCAATGACCAGAACATTCTTGAAAAGATAACCAACACAGATATTCAATACTGAAGGTCAGGTGCGCACGAGTCCCTATATCTCGCACGCGCGGCGGCTCGCCTTTGTAAATCGACGCCCACTTGGCGCGTTACGCCCCCCCCCTGGGTCATTAAAGACACTCCTTCGCTCACCCGAACAGGATGGGAAGCGGCGCAGACCAGTAACATGTGACAATATTTTTTGTTTTGTACGTAAACACAGAAATTTGAACTAGGAATCGAAACACGTTCTCCACGCGGTACATGTTTACAATTTTATCCACGCTAATATGGTTTGGACAGGTCAGTGTCGATTATACAAAAAATTGCAAAAGACGACAACATAAATCAGTTGTTGTTTATTGTCTGACTGGTTTGGCTTTTTGTCAGAATCTTGAAATTCTAAAATTAAGCGCATATAAGGAAAATAATATTTTTTAAGTGATGACATTACTTATAATGTCGCATGGTACTGAATCGAAAAGCGGGACCCTTAGTGAAGTCTTCCTCAAAATTTCTGTGCAGTTCAAAAATTTATGTGTGCAAGCAATCCCTTCACCTTGTAAAAATATAATTTTGAAGAAATTATAGAATTCACAGGAGGCCAAATAATGACAATGCTTCTTAGAGGAAGCGTCCCAAATAAAATTTAGAACTTACAGCTGTTATGATTCAAGTCCTGGCAAATCGCTGTAGGTGAGTCTATTTCAGGTGGCCCGAGTCTCAAATAAAGAATTTACAGTGACAAGCACCGCCATTATTAAAGAATAATTTTCAGGGCATTTTTTTAGCAAAATATTTTGAAGTAACCACGAGAGGAGGAATTTTACTGATACCCGTTTTTCTAAGAAGTAGGTGTAATTGCTTGACTATAAGGCGTTGATACATTTTTTTAGTAAACGTTTTAGATTCTGTTTAAATGTTAAATTTATTGTTTACCTCCACACAGTTATAAGCAGAGAAAGGTAACTGACAACTGTGGTAATGATGATAGTATATTCCTCTTATAGTGTCAAAATCAACTCCGACCACGGAGGTGCTAAAACACACGAGACAAAGCAACTCTCATCTATTCTCTCTCTCGTGGTGCAGCTTGAATTTTTCAGTTGTCTGTTGGGTGAAAGAAATCGAAAGCTCTGCTCTTAGCGAAGATATGTTACTTTTACCAAAAGGTGTTTTTCAGTTTTAATATTTTCATCTTAAGTTATTTTATAAAGCCCGTGTCTTAACTGCACTTCTCCCCTCTCAGAAACAGCTGGAAACAGCAGTGTTTTCCTATGTGAAATAGGTGATCCACGCGAACAGTACCCTGAAATACCTTTGAACAACTTCACTCCCAATTACATTAAAGGATTTCACAGCACGAAGCTTGCCTGGAAGACTTATTTATTTCACCGACGTAAATTTCTTTGACGAATAAATTTCCTTTCTTTGGACTTGAAATCTTCTTTTGTAGTTTTGCCGACTGTTCTCTACGCAACGTTCTTGCTTTTGACGTTCTAATTTGCATTGTTAGTCGTTCGCTTCGATATAGTGTTTTTATTTTATTTTATAAATCTGTCTCTTTCGGAATACAAATGAGATCATAATCGACCAGTAACTACTTTCTAGGAAGTTACACAAAACGAGATTAGGCGTTCGATAGCTACATGACATGAATATTAAATTCATAATTGAGGTTAATATAAACTAATTACCCATAAGTTTTTCCCGCTCAAATGCAAGTAGTATAAAAAACAAATTTTTTGGATGATAGCGTGAGATAATAGACTCGAACCACGAGAACCTGCGTATTTTTATACAAAGGGCACCTGAGTATTTTTTCTTCTAACCTGGAACAGTATCTGTTTTTTCTGCACCAAATATGCACTGTATATTGTGATTGTGAGGAGAGGAGAGGCCAGGGAATGGAGAGACCGCAACACGCTTATTATAATTATTATTATTATCATATAGTATAATGGGCCTCAGATTGCAGTTCCCTTTTGCATCATATTAAGGCCAGTAGCGTATTATTCCTTCTTACTGGGGCAGCGGTGGCGTAGTGGCCAGGGCGCTCGCCTCCCACCACGGCGATCCGGGTTCGATCCCCGGCGGGTTCACTCCCGGATTTCCGCATGTGGGAATCGTGATGGACGATGCCACTTGCCAGCGAGCTTTCTCGGGGTACTCCCGCTTCTCCCGCCCTTGCATTCCAGCTGCCGCTCCATTCTAGGGTCTNCATGCTCGGGGATGACGGTCACCTACGGGTCCCAGCTGGAAAGACCGTCACTCGGAGGGAGGGTGTTGCCTTGCCCTGGGTGCACACGCCATTATTATTATTATTATTATTATTATACCTACTTACTGTAAAATGTTTTCGTAAATACTACTGAGAAGTTATTTGTACAATTNATTATTATTATTATTATTATACCTACTTACTGTAAAATGTTTTCGTAAATACTACTGAGAAGTTATTTGTACAATTACCAACCTTTTTAAAAATACAACATTACTCCTTGTACAATTTCTTCTATGTTAACATTACAACAACTGTATTTCTAATAATAAACACAGAAACATTTTTATATGTATCAGGGATCACTTGAAACCACGAAGCTGTTACAAACTATTACATTCTGTTATATATATTTCACTTAAAACAATTGAATGTTTTTATAAATTATGAGCTATTGAATGTAAGGATTCGAATGGGGCGATATATTATTTTAAATTTCTTTTGAGAGTAGAAAACTTGCCTTTTACCTTACTTTCCCAGGAAAAATAGGCTTGTGCTATCGTTCGAGAATGTAAATTTTCTCTGACCAACTCTTTTTTTTTTAACCAACCGAACAGGCTGTAATAATATTGTGTATGTATGCGATGCCAATCACCGTTGTCCCGATGCGAACATTCGTAGAACAACATACGTATTCTAAAATTATGTAATTGCAAAAGTGCAGATGTACAATCTGCCCGAAGACTTTTAATGCTTTTCTAAAGTGCATTATTTCTCAAAATCACTAATCTCGGTTATTCCCACAAGTTCAAATTATTATATTCTTGCCCAAGTGATTTACACCCACTTTGTTCCCTACCAAAGTAGACAAAATCTCTTAAGACATTGCGGTCCTGTGGTTGAAGCTTGGGCTTCTTAAATAAGGGACGTTTGTTTGAATCTTGGTGAGGAAAAGTTTTTTTATTCCGTGAATTTAGGCAACTTCGGAATTTTTTTTACTTCTCTCATAATTATTGATTGCTCTTTTTTAGAGCAAAAGAAACATTTTCTTCCCACTTGTCAATAATATAAATTTAAATACAATTTTATATTTGGAATATTAGGCCTACCACTTTTGTATTTTTACAAAAACAAATTTTGGTATTCGTATAACACATTAATTTTGACAATAGGGTTTCCAAGGAATTTTCTTGTATAATAATAAAAATATTTTACAGTGCATGAAAGGATACTGCCTTGACCTGACGTCTTAGTCAGCAGGTAAAGTGAGCGTAATGAGGTGTAGATGGAGAGAGACGGAATGCAACCGCAGGAAGAAGCGGGAGTAGCCGGAGATAACTCAACGGCCGCTGGCAACATCCGCCACGTTTCCCCACGTGAGAAAATCATGGAGTGACCCCATCAAGAATCGTTCCCAGATCCAGATGGCGAGAAGCTGTTGAGCTAATTTGTCGACCATTACATAATATGGTCGTTGCTGTTGCTACAGAAAGTTCGCGGTTATCAGAGTACTTTGAAAGCCGCGGGACTCCATTATGTAACATTTTTCTGACTTTGGATGAAGACGGTTACGACATAGCTGTCTTAACGAGGCGAAATGGTAATCTGTAATTCAGCACGTCGCCACGGCGGTATTTCGGACGCCTCGTGACTGTATTTGTATTCAAACAGGCGAGTATTATGCAGTGGCGTGTGGTGAAGTGTTGCAAGGTAAGCTGGTGCTTGCCCAGTGCTGTACACACTCTGCGCACGCAGCAGGAACCAGTAACCAGAGTGGAGCCGGGAGAAACTGATTGCACTGCGGTCACTCACGAGAGAGCGACGAGGCACCCATTGCACACGTGCTGTGACGTCAACTGCACTACTGCGTGTAAGTGGCCGATGTGTAAACTGACAAACGATTCGGTACAGCGCAGAGAAAAAANGACGTCAACTGCACTACTGCGTGTAAGTGGCCGATGTGTAAACTGACAAACGATTCGGTACAGCGCAGAGAAAAACACAGCTTACCTTGCAACAGTTCACCACACGCCGCTGGTATTACGTCTTGATGAAGGAGAGAAGCGAAAATGGCTGCCGTACGAACTCGAGAGCGATAAAAGAATGCAATAAAATACAGCCGGGGAGGAGAATAGTTATTTATTAAGCCGCGAAAAGTAAAGGTTTGTTTGACTCGACGTCTCTTTGTACACTTTTCTACTCTCAAGACCCTGTTCCACGTTCTACTTGCCGGAAGTAATGTGGCGCTGATGTGGATACTCCGCAGGTCAACATGCTCTCAGGTCACGTTCTTGGTGCTTCTCCCCTCGAGGAAGAATCGTGGATGCAATCGTCTCCTCAATATTTTGGCACGCATAAATCGCCTGCTTGTGTGTATCGTTCGCACGTTTGCACTTCTCGTCGTGTGAGATGGATCAGAATAATATACGTTTTCAAGCGACATTTCACGACGACGATAATATTGTAATTGACGAGAGGGGTTTCGTGTTATTCCAACCGATAGGTTAGTTAGTTCGGAACATTTGTGGCTAACGCGGATTTTCATTGGCCGCATACGTTATATAACAGTTAGGGTTTAAAAACCAATGTTAAGTTTGTTGGTTTGCTTGAATATATAAATTTACGCGATATTCTTTGATGAAATTAATTAAACTTTAGATTTACCTTTGGCTGTCGTTTTGTCAAGACAATTTATAAACCAAAGTTGAAAATAATTTTGGTATGTTTTACAAATTCGTCTTATCATTCATAGATATACAGTTCACTGAATTCGAACTGCAAAGGAGTTACCGTTGTCCAGACACCAGATAACAAATATTTGGCACTACCACAACAGCTTCATTATCAGATGACTCTTATTCGCAATCAAATTTCGTAAAACGTTCGCTAACTCAGCCATTTTTGTTTTTATTTATAAAGCGAGTAAAGATATTTGGGCAGCTGTTAACGTAGCGAGGTCTTGAGGGCCGATGAGGGGGATTGACGTGAGTATGGAGCATCACCGGGAATGAAAGGGCTGGGGAAACGGGATATCCCCGAGAAAACCCGCCGACCAGCGGCATTGTCCGGCGAAAATCCGGTGACCCGGCCGGGGATTGAACCCGGTGTTCGCCATGACGGGAGACGAGCAAGTTAACCGCTCAGCCACCGCGGACACTTTTATTTACAAAGAACAGTTCATTGACGTGTTCTCTTCGCTCATTCGAGAGCTATTAACTATTTTTGACCCGGGTCAACTCGACCCCAACTCTTCAGCGGCAAGGGACGTCGAGTAAAACAAACCTTGAGTTGTATGGTGTTGTGATAAACGTATCATGACCCTTTTAAAGATCAAGGATTAGGTTGCGTAATATGCATATCAGCGGTGCTCTTCAAACGTGCAATTTTTTGTTGTTTGAAAACCTACATCACATTTAATGTGGAAGAAGTGCAAGCAGAAATTTGTTAAGTAAATACCTAACCCACGTCTGAGCTATAATTTGTAACATTAAAATTATTTTTAAAGGGTATTTTTTCAGATTACGCATAGAGCCTGTTAACTCTTTTAAGTTTCTATGCAAAACGTTCAGTAGAACTTTTGTACCATTTAAATATATTTTGGGGAAAAAAGTTAGAATTATAAAATTAACGGAGAATTCTACTGAGGTTATTATGAGATGAATAATTAGGGTTTGTGTATAGTAAGGTTGTAATGGGAAATTTCAGGAATTAATAAAAGCAAGACATATAACACAATGTTGGAAAATTCAATTTCTACAGGCGAAAGTTTCACTTTTGCGAGGAAATATAATTTCAGCTATCGATCTGCTTGCAGAGCTTCCGACGCCTCTTCCTTGGTTGAAATAGTCACAACCGGGAGTGTGAGTAGAGGATGGAGGTATGCAAATTAGTTTGGTAGGTTTGGGAAGCGCAGGGTGGGCAGGACCAAGCGCTCCCCTCCCCCCTCACCAATGTCTTCCCCCCTCCTCATCAAACACAACTCCACCGAGTTATCGTGGAATGCTCGTTACGCGTCGCCTGGCAATACCTCGAGCATGAATGATCACGTGTTTGCACGCAGACTGAGTTGGTGGACAGCGCTAGCCATATGGAATGAATCATCGATTAGAATTTGAATGAGTTAATTTTTTATCGCCAGGAAAGAACTGTAAAGATTCAAATAATGCTCTGTAGCTTTACGCCACGACTTGCGGAGTGCAAATGTTCACCTCAGAACCGAGAAGAACCAGTTTTTACAAATGTTGGAACACTCATGAGCAGGCACAACAACACCTGTCTCTGCCATCAAATTATTTTATGTAAATAATTAAGGTTACTTACTGCCTTCGTTCCGACTAAATCTTCAAGATGCGGTGAGGTACATTTAGCATTTTCGAGACGGTTCTCTGGCAAGTGGCACTGTCTGTCTTCAGCCCGACATGCAGTACGTGAATTACATAAACGCTGGACTATCGTGCAGCGGCGTTATGAGAGGATTTATGAGTTCAATTTCCGAACAATGCGAGCACAGTAGATGAATTAAGTTGTTTGGTAGCGACCCATACTCACTGGAACAGTTTTGTTTCACTGAAAGGCACGTTATAAAGGAACTTTTAGTAGTAAGACCCTCTAGTAACATATGGAATCAAGCGGGCCAAAGTAGCTCACAGAATTTTACACGTGCAAAAACAGCAGATGCACAACAATGCTATCATTACACAATTTTGTGGTGGACTTTCTTTTGTGGTTTGCTGACAAGCAGGGTATCCTTCGAGTCTTTGCGATCATTCCTAATGTGATCCGGGAAACAGTGTAAGTTGTGGATACGTGGTGCTGGTAAATCACGACTCATCAAATACTGACGTTGTGCTGGTAGATCACGACTCATCAAATCGTGACATGGTGCTGGTAGATCGTGACTCATCAAGGAATGACATGGTGCTGGTAGATCACCACTCATCTATGACTGACGTGCTGCTGGTAGAACACCACTCATCAAAGCCTGACGTGATGCTGGTAGAACACCACTCATCAAAGACTGACGTGGTGCTGGTAGATCTGGACTCATCAAATCCTGACATGGTGCTGGTAGATCGTGACTCATCAAAGAATGACATTTTGCTGGTAGATCACCACTCATCAAAGAATGACATGGTGCTGGTAGATCACGACTCATCAAATCCTGACGTGGTGCTGGTAGATCACGACTCATCAAAGACTGACGTGGAGCTGGTAGATCACCACTCATCCAAGAATGACGTGGTACTGGTAGATCACCTCTCATCAAATACTTACGTGGTGCTGGTAGATCACGACTCATCAAAGACTGACGTGGTGCTGGTAGATCACGACTCATCAAATCCTAACGTTGTGCTGGTAGATCACGAATCATCAAATCCTGACGTTGTGCTGGTAGATCACGAATCATCAAATCCTGACGTTGTGCTGGTAGATCACGACTTATCAAAGCCTAACGTAGTTCTGGTAGATCACCACTCATCAAAGAATTACGTGGTGCTGGTAGATCACGACTCATCAAAGACTGACGTGGTGCTGGTAGATCACGACTCATCAAATCCTGACGTGGTGCTAGTAGATGACCACTCATCAAAGAATGACATGGTGCTTGTTGATCACCACTCAACAAAGCCCGACGTGGTGCTGGTAGATCACCACTCATCAAATACTGACGTGGTGCTGGTAGATCACCACTCATCAAAGACTGACGTGGTGCTGGTAGATCACCACTCATCAAATACTGACGTGGTGCTGGTAGATCACCACTCATCAAAGACTGACGTGGCGCTGGAAGATCATCACTCATCAAAGACTGACGTGGTGCTGGTAGATCACCACTCATCAAAGAATGACGTGGTGCTGGTAGATCACCACTCATCAAAGACTGACATGGTGCTAGTAGATCACGACTTATCAAAGCCTGACGTGGTGCTGGTAGATCACGACTTATCAAAGCCTGACGTGGTGCTGGTAGATCACGACTTATCAAAGCCTAACGTAGTTCTGGTAGATCACCACTCATCAAAGCCTGATGTGGTTCTGGTAGATAACGACTCATGAAAGCCTGAATTCTATAGTTCTACATGCCCAAGTCACAAATTAACTTTCCTCTCCTCTGAGCTGCTGAGGCAACTCAGTAAGCCACACTTAAAAAAACCTGGTAAACTTCCTAAACTGTAATGGAAGTTTTTTTTACCTATACACTGTATACAATTAATACTACACTGCAAGTTGTATAAATAGGAATGTTAAGCGTCGCTACTATATAAAGTTGATTGGTTCCCTATGCATTCGACTGTTTCCTGAGCAAATGTAGGAACGCTACAATGAATGCCTAGGCAGAAAAAAATTATTATGCTTGCTTTCTCACTAAGCGTATACAATGGTATGGTAAATTCACGAGTAATTTCTAAGAGCACATGGGCACGTTCTGATGCAGTTACCAATGCTGTTCTTAACGTTGCTCACAGAAAGAAATAATATTTTTTTAAGGATAACACATCCACGATTTCTTCCAAAACTACCAATGCCCTGCTAAAGTTCTACTTTCGGGTGACTCCTACGCCTCAAGTAAACAAGGTTTAACCAAGTATAGAAAACTTCGCTACAAGGACAGCACACCGCAACGTGCTAACTCAGTTTAACACTGTATGAGAACTGTTATTACTGGCCATTAAAATCACACTTATTTTATTTCAGTTTTACTTATTATCAATTATAAATGAAATATAATTTATACGTACAATAAAAGCAAAAGTTCAGGTTAATGAAAATAAGAAATTCTTATGTTAACGGAAGTACAAAACGCTTGTGATACATGCCACATATAAGAAATAACCTAACACGTTATGCATGGGGTGATTTCCCATAGGTATGAATCAAAGAGTGTGAAGATATCGTGAAAAGACGGTGAAGGAAAATAACGTCATACCCGTTTATGTTGAAATAGTTTTTGCCCAGACACGTGCATTTCGGACATTTTATCCACCTCTCCAAAAGTTAAAAATATTTAAGGGTTTTAAAAAATCAATTAAAAATTAATTCAATAATCGAGATTCTTATAAATGGTGAAAACAAAAAGGTTTGTGGAATTGCCATTTCTTGTTTATTCCCAGATGGACTTTCAAAGTTTATGACTTCGCACACTTATTGTAGAAAATGTTATCTTTCGCCGTTTTTTTTTTTTTTTTGCTCTACGGCTGGGGACAGTAAGGCGGTCACAAATCTTCGGAACAGCAGCCGGTCGTAAGAACTCGCCGGTGTTGATAACGTCACAGGTGAGGAGGGGTGGGGGTGGGCATTACTATTCCAGTGACCCCACTTCCGCACGTCGCCGACTCCGTAAGGGTTCTTGAAAGCCGGAAGGACGAAGAGAAGGGGGAAATGGAGAAAGACTTAGTGGGTAGCCAAGCCTGTCAGGTTCGCTCCCCAAAATAATTTAGTTAGATGCGCAGTCGCCGTGAGATAGCTGGATGCTCGCCGCATGTCGGATGAGAACAGGGCGGAGTAACTCACCGTTGGCCTGTCACTCGGCTATCTACTGTGCGGTCTCTCTTACAATGTACGTACTGTACTGATCGATTATAAGATTATTCTCAGTTTGATTGCGTGAAGAGATTTGGGCGGCTCTTAACGTCAAGGTCTTGAGAGCCGGTGAGGGTGAAGTGCGGTGGGTATGGAGCAGCGCCGGAATGAAGGGGCGGTGGAAAAAAGGGAGATCCCCGAGAAAACCCGCTGACCAGCGGCATCGTCCGGCACGATCCGGAGTGAACCGACCGGGTATTGAACCTGGTTCGCCTTGGTGGGAGGCGAGCAGTCTAACCGCTCAGCCACCGTGGGCACCTCCATTTAGATGTCTGATATTTCGTTAGTGGTGGAAGGCAATATATTTATCGGTGGAATCATAAATAAAATCGTGCAGTGATTTTTAGTTTTGAATACATTTTACAGCTTAAAATTTGTATGTTTTATGTTCCCGTGTTGCATTAAATGTTGCAGTAATGCTATTCTTCGCAATGGAATGAGTATGTAATTCTCAATTCACTACACTCAATTGTTTACTGGCTATAAATATTGAAACAACTGGTTTTTTTAGCATGGTCNTACTGGCTATAAATATTGAAACAACTGGTTTTTTTAGCATGGTCCTCGCCTACTTTTCCTAGCTTGGCTTTCAAATATATGTAAACTGCAATGCGTGTTGTATTATTGTAATATAGTACATATGTCTATAAGTACATTTGTAATACATTTGTTTTTGTAATCGTTGTTTTCTGTGTGTGACTACTGTTTAATAGAAAATTGTTTGTATTGAAATGTNCATTAAATGTTGCAGTAATGCTATTCTTCGCAATGGAATGAGTATGTAATTCTCAATTCACTACACTCAATTGTTGACTGGCTATAAATATTGAAACAACTGGTTTTTTTAGCATGGTCCTCGCCTACTTTTCCTAGCTTGGCTTTCAAATATATGTAAACTGCAATGCGTGTTGTATTATTGTAATATAGTACATATGTCTATAAGTACATTTATAATACATTTGTTTTTGTAATCGTTGTTTTCTGTGTGTGACTACTGTTTAATAGAAAATTGTTTGTATTGAAATGTAATGTTTTAATGTGAAACAAGGTCGATGCGTAATTGATAGTACTAAAAGAAGATAATTTTATTGTTAAATGTGTAGCTTTCGCTTAAAAGCCTTCGGCTCCGGGAGCCTTTAATCACAAATAAAAAAAAATGCTAAACGCGTGTTTTGCACGAATGTATGCAACATACGGCTTTAATTCATCGAGGAGGGGAGAATGACACATCCACATGCCTGTCTCTGCATTGACGCTATCCGATACTCATAGCTGCTGAAAGCCGGAGAGGTTTTCTAGTTCCTTTTTAGAAGAGGAGGGGGGAGGGGATTGTTTCTGTTCTTGGCGTCTGCCTTGTTGCTGTGCGCGCGCGCGCGCACACACACACACACATAGACACACACATACACACATACACACAGAACCACACAGAACCACACAGACAGACACAGAACCACACAGACAGACACAGAAACACACAGACAGACACAGAACCACACAGACAGACACAGAGACACAGAGCCACACAGAGACACAGAGCCACACCTCGTTTATATTGGTTCGCTGTTAAATGAAGACTGTGGGAAGAAACACTGCTTATTATGTACGCGACTGTACGTTGCCGCTGTGAAATATTAGGAACGTGAATGTGAATTTGCGTATTAATTATTTCTGATTACAACGCTTATGAAATAGAAAGAAAATAATTTAAAATTGTCAAGAATTTAAACATTCCACATTATGATGCCGTTGAAGACAGATCGCATTACTTGCTCAACAACTTTTCGTTTAGGTGTCATTAATTTCTGTTTCAGGGTATTGACACCCTAATAGTTTGTAAACAAAGTGTTGTTTTAAAGATATTAATTTTGATATGAAGGAATGTTCCCTTACTTTGTTAGCTACTGCATTGATCAGTGAGATTTAATTATTTATAAATTGCTTTAACCATCGATACTGCTACTTTCCAAAATTAAATATTTTAAATTCCCCCTAAATGCTATTTTGTTATTACTATCCTGTTTCAATCTCACTGTAATCAAACTCTCCCCGAAGTTAGCACAGTGTTCGACTTCTGTTGCGATATTTATTTACTGGAAAAATAAACGCGACACTTATCAAATATGATTAGCGAAACATTTCGCTAACGCCTTGATACTTCAACTGACCACTGTATCTTCAAAAGCAAAATAACAGTAAAAAAAAGTGATAATAATAAGAAAAATAATCACCCTTTTTTCGAATAGGATTTCTTCCTTAACAAAATTAATGCGTTAAATCGTGCAAGTTATTCCATATTTCTATTGCCTGAGATCATCTTGATGACTGGTTTTTTATTAGGAAATCCTCGCTATTCTACCAGTCCATGGAAACTAGCTCATTTGATGAAAACACTTAGAACACGAGCAATACAGACTTTGTAAACAACGAAATGTTTTGCGAAGCAGCCCCAGAGATAGAAGATTCTGATTTTTAAAAATGTTGTAATAATTTTCCCTTTATCCACCAAATAAAATAAAATAAATAATGGCATGCCAGATACCTGAATAAGTTGCCATAGGAGATAATTTATCTTAATTTACATCAGTTTAACTAGGATAGCCTCATGATTTTACTGCCTAGAGAAAGTATGCACAGTGTGTTGTTTACAAAACCTTTTATTTTCAGTTTTGGTTTCTAAGACTGGCTGCTATTCTACATAAATTTGTTTTATATTTCTTTTAGAAAAATATATTAATATCTACTGGATAATAATATTTTACTGCGGTTTTTTTACACTACCTCTAAAATTTTAAGTAATTATACTACTAGAGACTAAAAAAATCTTCCTAAATGTCTCGTTTTAAAAGTGTTCAATGTTACGAGTTGCCAAATCCCCCTTTCACACAACATAGATTTACCGTGTTTTGTTTGGTAATCGAAACGACGCTTAAACCTATTGATATTTCAGTTTTATTTATTTTGGGATTATCATATTTAATAGTTTAGATCGTTAAGTTTGGGCTGCAGGGTAAGATACCTTAAATAAATTAAATAATTCTGTATAAAGGATGAGATATAGTCTTAAGCCATAGAAATATATTTAGAAATTTTCTACAAACAATATACTATAATAGATTTTGTAAATTACGCCACTTATGCTACGGCAGAAGTTAGGGTAGTTAGAACAGGAATTTCTCAGTGTTTACTTTATAGCGTTCAGCTAGCTTCCTACACAGAGATATGTGAAACTGTGTGTAGGAAAACACACGCAACATAACGAAGGCATTATTGGTTACATAAACCTGCACATCAGAGTATTTAGTAACTTTATAAAAGCCTAGTTTTAATAGGTCAGAGTTTGGATGTGGTATTTAAAGGGCAAGTCTCCAAGAATTATTGACGCCTTTTAACTTTTACGCGATATTTACATGGCCTATCGTAAAATAAACTTATTTTCAGAATGGCGGCTATAGTAGCAGTTTAGCCTAGTTTGCTATTTCTACGAAACTATGTAACGGATTTAAAACTAACTTTCTATACTGTATCTATGACAATTATCGAATGTGCTAAACCTTTTATGTCCTCCATTTATGAAGATCGTCGGATGGAAAAAGTTTAGGTTTCATGCAGTATATCTGGAGGACCAATCAACCTATCCCCACCAAATTTTACGCACAACTAGTGCTACAGTATTTCATGTTAACTAACCTGTTTTAGGTGCGGCGGCCTTGTTTTTTAGTGTCGTTAATATAAATAATTTACTTTAATTTGTTACATATGTTAAACAATTTTATATAATTTAACCAAATTTTTGCACACAAACAGTATTTATAAGAAGCATCAATGTTGCGTACAGAGATCCTCTTTGCCGGCCTTTTTGCAAAAATAGTGCGAGATGAGAAAATTGAACATTTTGCCATTTTTCCGAAACATTTCAACTAATTTCAACCAAATTTTGCACACCATTAGTGCTACAGAAGGCCATGTAAACTTACATGATTTAAGCGTGATCACACATTAATTTTCGAAATGGTGGACATATAAAATTTTTTTTATAAGTTTGTCATATCTATTGAACAATTTAACCAAATTCAACGAATTTGACAGTATATATTAGAATCATCGTATACAGAACATTTTAAAAGGCAGCGTTGTAAGATAGCACCAAATAAGAAAATAAAGTTTTACGCCATACCTCAGAGACAAATCATCCGATTTAAACCAAATTAAAGGCCGCGGTGGTGCAGACTGCTCGCCTCCCACCTAGGCGAACCGGGCACGATTCCCGGCGGGGTCGCTCCCAGATTTTCGCATGTGGGAATCGTGCCGAACGATGTCGCTGGTCGGCGGGTTTTCTCGGAGATCTCCCGTTTCCCCCGCCCTTGCATTCCGGCGCTGCTTCATACTCACCTCGCTTCACCCTCATCGGCTCTCAAGACTTCGATGTTAAGAGCCGCCCGAATCTCTTCACTCACTCCACCAAGTTCTTCACACATGTAGCGCAAAAATAGGCCGTTTAAACTTACCTGTTTTAAGTGATTTGGTCACTTATTTTCAAAATGACGGCCTTGTAAATATTATAAATTATTAAACCATATCATTCTATTCATTAGACTTATTACATCCGAATTTGATGCTCCGAATCCGTTCTCCGTAATGTAGTTGATTGCATACTATCATGGTTAGATGTTTTCTGGGTTCGAGTCTCAGGTAAGGCACATATGTATTTGTAATTTTCTCACTACTTTCGCATACTTTTTTCTGGTTTCATCTCTAATTATGTTGCTGTTAACGAGACGCCAAGGCCTCTACCATCTTATTTATTTAAAACGCATTTAAAAATTATTTGCACCCATGTAGATGAAAGTATGCTCATTAGTTATATAATTTAAATCATGTTTAGCATTGTACGTTTACTTGATTTAATGTGGCTAAAACGCGAGTACGTTGGAAGTGCTTTAGTTTATTAGGTTGCATGCTGAAAGGTTTTTTTAAATTATTACAGTCGGCTTCCAACCATTTTAAAACAATTTTCAGTGCGAACAGCCAGGTCTCACCATGTTAGTATGCTGCCTTAGCTATCGCCGTTACAGAGATTTAGTAAAAATGTTTTCTCTCCAACCTAAAAATATATAAATAATGCCAAGCCGAGATCATTTTAACTAAAATGTGTCACGAATATAAAACAGAATGCATAGACTAAGAAGTGTACTATCATAGTGGGGCCGATAAAATCATGCTTTTTTTTTAGTAAAAAGTGATAAATTATATGAATAAAGAATATGTATCCTTTGCTACAGTTTTTGCATTAATGTTGTGGTATGATAATTTTTTTTACTCTAAACTCAGCAAACGAAAGACTATTGTTTTCTTAAGTTCTGAAAGTCGAGAAAGTAGAATTTAGAATTACTAGCTTAGTAAATTATATGTACAGACTATTGAAACAAACAATTTAGTACACTGCGTATTAAAGTATTTTCTATTTAAAATACTGCAATAAGAAGTCTCAGTCTCCTATATCTACTTCCGAAATTCCAGACTTCTAAACACAACCTGCTTGTTATAAAATTCGGTCTTAGTGTTTCACATTAATGTCGCTCATACTTATGTAGTTGTTTGCAGTTTATTAAACATTCTTCGCCTTTGAGCCAAATTACCAATCATTGACGACCTTCTTGTGACGTCTTAGTAGCGAAATTACATTCAAGCTGTGTGCAGAAATATAGAGAAATGTGCAGAAGGATTTACTTAATAAAAAAGAAAGAAAATGTAAAAATAGTCTGGACAATTTAATAAAAATGGGTATAAGCAACAAGTTATGATACTTTCAATCTGTGCTACGGGAATGTAGCTCAACATGTACAGCCAGTGAACTGAGTGCTTATAGCAAATTATTGTGGTACCCCAGTGAAACATTTTTAATGCAAGTTTATATTATTATGGTGCAAAAGCCGTTCGATTCGACAGAACTCACAGCCAAATGTAGGAATGTTAATTTAAATAATTGAAAAAATACTTATTTCTAGTAATTTATTATAAGTTAGAGTGTATAAGTTGTAGTGTTAAAAAAATAAAGTAATCTAAACATCACCAGATTGCTATAAGAACTCATCGAAACGATCATCACGCCTTTGCTCAACTGGAGGGGTTGGGGCGTCTACAAGCGACCAGAAGTCAAACTCTCAATTGCACACTCCACCAGTCTAGCATCATCTGGTTAGAACCCTGAATCGCAACCGATAGCTGGTTCAGTGAGCAGCCGAACAGCGGAGACACGTTGTTCCTGGGAGGGGAGGTGTTACACGCTTCTTGAAGTTGTGATGTTGCGGTTGCCGGAGGACGTTGCTGTAGTGTACAAGGTCACACAAATCCCGCCGAGAGTGGGCTAAGCCGCTCTTAAGCAGGGGACGGCGAAGCTCGCTCGGGCGTGCGTCGAAACGACAGCCCGCACTCAAGCTAGCAAGAGGTTTCCTGCGTCTACGTGGACGATGTCTCTGCGAGGAGAGATCTCGGCTTCCACAGGGTCTCGCAGAACGTAGAATGCCAGGGACACTCGGTGAGGAACTAATTACCACTACAATTACCCCCTTCTCTCGTACCTACCACCGACAACTCCCAGCATCGCCTGCGGAACTCTGCTGCTCGTTCCGTAAACGTCACGATGGGGAAGGACGGAGAGGACAGAGTTTCCTTGGACTTGTGGCCAACTTACCGTTCGGTCGAAACTAGATTATAGCAAATGAGGCTCTCGTGGTCCCAAATAAAGGGCTTAAGGCATTAAAGCGACTTGTACTGCACACTCCGAATCCGCCATGCTTCCTATAACGTGCTTGCAATATGTGTTCCGAGTAAGGATCTAAAAATTTACGAGTGCTTTTGTAGTTGCAACATAATTCTACTTTTGTATAATTTCTTTTTTAAAAATAAACTATACGGATTTAACCGATTTTTGTGAATGGTTTTAAAAATGTTTAGTATCCGTTCATTTGTTTGAAAATAAGATTAGGTTTTATTTCCATAGTGCTGAGTTTCAACCTAATAAAATATTTGTTAACGTACGAAATCGCATACATAAATATCTAGCAGCAAGTGTGGAATTAATTTTAGAGTAACATTTAAAACATTAATACAGGCAAAACACAGTCACAATTTACATATGTATATTTATTAGAAACTGGAAGTAACATTTCTTAAAAATTTTAAAACAAATTTTAAGTAAAAATTATAATCAGTTTTCAGATTTATGCTGAGCAGTATATATCATGACAATAGTTCAAATTCACCTAATGTATCTATAAATAATCTCTCCTTTCACTTTTTTACTAAAGACATATACATTTTTAGCTTACAGAAACACGAAATAAAGTATATATGTACAATATATTTCTTTATTGCATGAACAACATTTATGTAAAGGTCAGAACTTACAAAGCGGCATAGTTAAAATAGTTAGGAAACCATCTTATTTTGTAATATGATTATATGTATTTTTCAAAACCTGTACATGTACCGGAAAGCCAGTTTTATAATCATGCAAAGCGATTTGAGTGATTTAGGCCAATATTTTGCCATCCCAAGCTTTAAAAACATAATCCGTTTCACTGCTAAGTAATTTCCCACTGAAAAAATTGATTTATTTATTCAGAAATAAGCCTTGTTATACCCCATGTTTCACCAATAAGTATACATACTACATCAATAACTAAAACACCAAAATAATGAAAACACTACTTGTCAGTCACGTTCATAAAGCTAGACAGCTGCAAGGATTTCTTGGAAAAATATTGAATAGGCAGTTATAGAGAGGAGTACTGAAATCAGGTAAATAATAATGATGAAACCTTTACATCTAGAGAGATATTTATTTCTAAAGTAACATGTCTAAAGTTTTAGTAGGTATGTAACGGGTTTTCCACGCAGACACATATTCCACAGTTAAAAGAACCACATTATCGCAGTGTGTTGTTGGAATATCTGTTAATGACAACTAAAAATATAGATTTTGAAATGTTATTAGCTTGCTATTAGCCCGAGAACACAAAACGTTTTCGCTGTGGGAGCCAAAATACCTTCCATCAGGATGAGTGGAAGGCTGGGCTTCAAGAGTACGCGTACATTAATCTAGCACAACCATATAAAAGATCGTCACTATAACCGCGACGAATATCATCACGTGTTAGCTAGGCTTGATATTGTTAACGTCCAGTAACGTACAAGAGTAAACGCAATGACGAGTATTTACATAGAAAATCATTCATAGTGTTGTCACTTTAGCTGCAGNGTGTTGTCATTTTAGCTGCAGTTACCCTCTGTTGCAGTCGTGCCAGAACATTGATTTAATTCAGGTGTGTACGGTGTCCTGGGACGACGTGCAGTATTCTGTCAAGGAGAGTGTACGACGGAGCAGTAAAAATAAACTATAAATTCAAGGAGACCTGTAATCGACACGAAGTCTAGAGAATGTGTCGTAACTACCCTGCTACGTTTCCTTACCGAGCTGAAAACAACAATATCAATCCCGGTGCATGAGAAATAAGCAATTCCTCGTTAGAGAAGCTGTCAGCTTAGAAGAAAGAAAACCCACAGCAGAGACAAATTAAATATCAGTTTTGAACGGACGTTACACGATGTCGGTCACTCACGATCCGCCGTGGACAAAAGCGAAGTGCAAGCCACCTTGCGACAATAAAGCATGGTTACTTATAGGATACGTGGTTTCAAGATTCAAACGAGATTTTTTTTTTAGTCTTAATTCTGAATGTCATTCTCAAAGTCAGTCAAATCGTTGATCGAAACTTTATTATACATATTCCGCCGTCTCAGACGTGGACAGCCGTGTTTTCAGCAGTG
Source organism: Clitarchus hookeri (assembly GCA_002778355.1). NCBI lineage: Eukaryota > Metazoa > Arthropoda > Insecta > Phasmatodea > Phasmatidae > Clitarchus > Clitarchus hookeri. Next base: position 310,515 of record NQII01002309.1, read on the forward strand.
AACGTACTGAATCAAAACGTAGCGTTGCGCTGTGGATAGCCAGATCTTTCAGGTCTCGTTTGCTACGAGACAATTAAATACTGGCAAAGATGCTTAAACAATCAAACTGAATCGGCCCCTGTAATTCACCTGGAGTGACCGAGGAAAACTGTGGGAGAACAAACCAGGACGGCTGGCCCGGGAGTGGAATCCGGGTCTTCCGTAATAAAGGAGCGTTTTCGTAGCTGCGTGTGATACCACGCAGCAAGAGAACGGACTCCGCATTGTAGAACCTCGTCGCTCTGTCCGCTGCGGAGGAGTGTTTTTCTACGCACCGCGGGAGAGCCCAGACAGAAGAAACTTTAGTTATCGCTTGTCGAAAGTTGGGAGGCTCTCCGAGAATGCATTTGGTATCATGTGTTCGCAATTCAGANAAAAAAAAAAAAAAAAAAAAAATATATATATATATATATATATATAAAACACTCATTTTTGTTAAGCCAAAAACAGTAGATCTGATTGCTGTGGTATCTTGTTGCTTGCACAAGTTACTTCGAAACAAATACCTGTAACAAGGACCCAAACCGCGACGAAGTACAAGAATTCGCACGTGAATTTCCAGCTGAAAATATGATCCCTCTAGCTAGAACGGGTGGGTTTGCAACAGCTGAAGGGTGTGAAGTAGGGAGTCGGTTTATTGAATACTTTAAGTGAAAAACCTGCCGTGAGAATAAACATTACCCCAATCACAAGGAACTTCAGCAATATAACCTAATGACGGTTGTGAAAGGACTGGTGCAATGTGTACTAGGCCATATCAAACAAAAAATCTAGTACAAAATTGGGCTTTATTTTTTTATTGTAATATGTGTATTGACTGTAAGCTATTCTTGTATTTCGTGACATTTTGTGCGTTACAGACTTATGTTATAAAAAAAAATTACGTTACCTATGTTATTAATGAACCATAGTGAATATACATTGTGTTTGTTTGTATTCACAACGTAGTGATTTAGCAAACAAAACTGGCTTCCTATCGTAAATTATTTTACTATAATTTTTGACAATTTATGTCTATGAACAATGCAAACTATACAGTAGTAAAATATCTCCGCATGTAAAATAAATCCTTTTTTTTTTATATCGTAAGTTGTTTTTATGTTACCAACTTTGTTGTACACTTTACACCCTACAATACACATGTTTGTTACTAAATTCTTCATACCATTAATACCCTACAAAATAAATAAAGAGTATCAATCTGCCATTAAAATTAAGGTGGTTTTATCTCCAAACTTGCAATTGTGTCCAAATTTACGTGTCTTTTTGGCGACATAGTATAGACCATACGTTGGCGAAAGGGTCTAATACCATTGCATAAATAATTATAAGTACAATAAATTAAGCAAACCAATAAAAAAAATGTTTTATTCAACGTGTCACCATTTTTTTTCAGGGGTATTATTTATTTAACGTGTTCTTAAATTCGTGGTAGGACATATTCCCCAACATTGGGTGCCCAGCTGCCAACTCAATGAGCCGCTCGTCGTCAGCGATAATAAAACGCGACGCCCATATAAAAAAAACACTTCAACAACCACAACAACGAAAACAAAGAATGTCGACACGGCGCGGCGCCTGCACTACTTCGCAGCGGACGACGAGCTACACTCCTCCAGACGAGGCGAGTGCGTGTAGCGTGAACACGGTCGGCAGAGTACGTGCTGCGATCTGTTGGTGGTCCTCCGCGGGACACGACAGGGCCTGTGCTGTGCGGTCCACGTGTGCACGTGCACTACTTCGCAGCGGACGACGAGCTACACTCCTCCAGACGAGGCGAGTGCGTGTAGCGTGAACACGGTCGGCAGAGTACGTGCTGCGATCTGTTGGTGGTCCTCCGCGGGACACGACAGGGCCTGTGCTGTGCGGTCCACGTGTGCACGTGAGCGCGTGCACGTAGCTCCGGCCCTCTGTTCGGTTTTCAACTCCACCCTCTGAAGGGAACTGGTCTCTTCGTCGGGTCCGAAGCTGCTGAAGGCAGTCTCTGGCGTCTTCCTCTCTGGAGGCAGAAGACCCACGATGTGGGATTTCCCTTGTGGATAACCGTATTTCCGCTCAGAGTGGAAATACGCTCAGACCAGTGAATCCTGGTTGTAGTTGGGCAATCAGGCGGGGGGACATGTTTTCCTGGAGGCCTTGGTGGGGGTTCCGGAATGTCCAAGTCACGGAAATAATTAGGCTCTGAAAGATGTCTCCCGTGATACCCAAAGGACCAGGCACAGGAGGGGAGGTGGTGCGGAGAGCCGGACATGTTCCGGAAAACATGTACGAAAACATGACAATGCAGCAGATCCCGTTCTCCGCTCCGCTGCGGGTTATAACAAGAAGCTGCGAAAACGCGCCTTAAGAGACCATTTTGGTTCCAGTATGCTGCATCGCTCGGCGCGTTGTGATGTATTTACACATCTTAAATTATTTCAGCGGAGAAAGATTTTTTTTTGTGAAAGATGTAATGAATTAACCTCGTGCACCGAGCATGCCTTAGTTACATTCGGGAGGTCGCAGGTTCTCTTCCCGACCTGCTGCCCGTGGGAGGTTTTGTCCAAAGTGTTTATCACTCTGTGCTAGACAAGAGTCCTCTGTACCAGTGCACGCTAAAGCTGCGTGTTTTCGTTTGCACAGCGAGGAGGAGAAGGCGGTGAATATCTTAGCCCGGCCCTTAAGGCGCCCGTCTACCTTGAACTTTTTCCCACGTTTAGGCCGAGAAGCGCGGGAGCGATAAGGGCGACACTGCCACGCGCATCAAGTACGCCATCGCCGCAAAGCGCAAGGCTCTGAACTGGCGTGCAGTGTTCTCGTCGTGCTGCGTGTACCTACGGGACTTTCAGCGGTGACCATATTATTTTATTAGTGGGAAGTCTTTAGGAAGGTTCAATGCAGGCCCCTATAGTAGTTTTGTATGTATCTGATGCTTGCATTTTGAGCTACAGCGCCTTGGGAAGGCCGTTTTTTTTTTAGCGGTTTTGGAGTACTCTGAATTGATGTTTCTAACGTACGTGATATTTTGAAAGTACTTAACAGCTCTCGTCCTCAGTGTGTGTTCTTTTCGTAGATCAGCACGTTGGACGCACGCTTAATAGTTTCGTTGAAAAACGTGTATTTCAAACACTCTGCAACGCAGTTCAAGCGCCAGGTAGACGGGCGCCTTAAGTACGGCTCAACGTTATCCAAGCACCGAGCCGGGGTTTGGCGCCGTTGTTGACGCGTGGATAGTGCACCGGCTTCGCTCCCTGGCGTCGTGAGGCACGCGAGAAACTCTTTCTCATGTGAAAGGGCCACTTGTTTATCGCGAAAATATTCCACGATTTGTTGTACTAGGTAACACATTGGCACAGAAAACTCGTTTTAACTGCCTGCCCGTTAATGACGGACATTCTATATCGTAGCAACATAATTCTGATTAATCCTGAAACGGAAGAAAATATCTTCTCACAAAGACATGCGACCAATAACCGAAGTAAAAGCTAGAGGTGTTAATGAAAGGTATTGCAGTGCAGCTTATAACAAGTGATCCAAGCCGAGTGTGTTGCTCCCGTTTACTATTTCTTTTGCATTCCGTCGCCGCTCCATCTCAAGATCTCAACTCATGTCACGCTTCAGGTATGACAGGAAACTAAACGCCCCAAATCGAAAAAAGTCCCGTCGGTGTGGGTAACTGCATCGCGGCTCAAGCTTTCGAGGAGCACTTTGAGATTCCCTCGTGTCTCCTCATAGGCCGCGTTCCTTTCTCTACTGTAAACAGCTCAGACTGTTTTTTTTCTGATATACTCTAAAACTAAGTGTTATATGTTAGTCCGCGGTAGGAACGGGATTATTGCGTCTCAGGGCTAACCCCTTACGCTTACAAGGGAAGGAAAAACATGGAAGGAGACGTGCATCGCGGCAAAGAGGGATTGGGCTTCCCATGGCCGAGTTTGGCCATGAAATACCTCCCTAATATACTTATAGTTAAACTATATCTAGAAGAGAAAGGGAAAAATCGGCACAGACACCGTGTAAAGTTGCCGCGGGCTAGTTGTGCGATTTAAAAAATATTATATCTGCCTCACAGTGGGCGCCATACTGTAAAGTTCCGGGCCGTGCGTTCGTTAAGACGTTATTTAAAAACATGCAGCCTCGCCGTTGGGCTCCATGTTGTAATAGTGCGGGCATTGATTCTCGTTAGGCTAATATTTAGAATATTACAGCCTCACAAGTGGGCGCCATATTGTAACGTTCCCGTGGCTAGTTACACTATATTAAGGCAGCCGCACAGGTGGGTGGGCGCCATCTTGTAACGTTCGGCACTTGTTACTGCCGACTGCTTACGTTGCCACGGCTTGCTCAGAGGTAGAAACACGAGACTCAGTTAATTGAACACTAATTACTTAAGAAAAAAGTTCCATATTAGTTTGATATATATTTATTTATTTAACATTCTGCAACACAGTTCACAGATGCACAGACGGAGTTTCAGTATGCAGAGTACGAACCTTTACCATTAAATATACTATTGCAGTTAACAGTGCCACAGTCGTTTACGACTGTGTTCCGCTCTCAACACGTTATCGACTGCTGCGCCGTCAACAGAAACTAACCTCTAGTCCAACAAAAACTTGTTGACGTTGCCTGAAAATGCGCTGGAGGAACTAAAACTGTCGACGCATTCAATATCCCGATAAACTAACCTCTCGTTTCGTATAACATTTGTTGACGCATTAAACTGCGCCGAAGGGACTAAAACCTGTCGACGTTGCCCGATCCACAGAAACGAACTAATCTAATTAATGCTGACGCTTCCCAAAAAACCAAAGTTTGAAACGAAAACTGTAACCGTCCTCCTGATAAAACGTAACACAGCAAACGTCCGCCCATTAACCTACAAACGCACACGTCTGCCTGATAAACACGGGAAACGAGCCACCACGGCTTTAAACTTGAACCCGATAAAAATATTAAGAAGCTTTCCAAAGCTTTAAACACACGAAAGAATTTTACACCCGAGTCCCGAAAAATTACGAATATTGCGTCATTACAAACGTAAAACCCCTTTCGACAGGAAAGAATTAAAAATTGTTACATGCATTATGAGAAAATGCTACAGGAGAAAGATAGCTGGGTACCATGCTCTTTATTATTGGGAGAGGAGAACCTAGTAGAGTGGTGGCTGGAGCTCAGACTGCTGACGAGAGTTCCTTTATCTATTGATGTTGCTGATGAGTCACTGACGAGAGTTGTTGTGGCTACTGGGTTGGAGGCTACTGGGGTGGAGGCTACACTCCCTGCACGAAACCACTGATGTACGTGCGGGAAGGTAGTGTGGTCTCAGCAGTAGCAGACGAACAATCATGGTGGCGGTAAACGATATTTTACAACCAAGAAACTGTATTGTTGCTAACTGCAAAGGACGCAAAGACAGTAACGATGGGTTAGTATTCGATTATTTTGCCCTGAATCGAATGCCCGTATTATTCTTTTTTACAAATCAATCTGCCTGTAATGGAAAAAACACATCCACCGCTAATGACGTGACGACAATCTCGTCGGACGTAGCGCACGACATTTATTTCTAGTGGCGAACTGCTGACGAGTGTTCATCCACTGAGACCACTGACTGTCTGTCGGCGTTCCTAAAAGGCTTCCTGCTGACCAGTAACCTCAGCGCTGTCAGTAGAGAAAGAAGTACGGGGCCATAGGTTAGCCTCGAGATGTTCTTCACTCCGCCGCGCCTTCCCAGCCTGCTCTTGGCGGTACACTGTCAGAAATTTCTGTATATTTACGGAAACTTACGGAGATGTAGAGTTAATTTAAGGAAACTTACGGAGATGTAGAGTTAATTTAAGGAAACTTATGGAGATGTAGAGTTAATTAACGGAAGCTTACGGCGATGTAGTGTTAATTTACGGAAACTTACGGAGATGCAGAGTTATTTTACGGAAACTTACGGGGATGTGGAGCTATTTTACGGAAACTTACTGAGCTGTAGAGTTAATTTACGGAAAGGTACTTCGTAAAGACGCGCAACGGAAATTAGCTCCGTAAATATAACATACGGAAGCTCTTCTTCTTCTTATGGCTTCGATTTTGAGATACGAACAATGCAGATGATACCTGACGTGTATAAAATCCCATCTTCACAATACTACTTCGTGTAAAATAGTAGTAGGTGAGTGGCGAACCACTCATGGAGTGTAAATTCATTGATTCTTGTTCAGAATCCACTACAGGACAAAACCTTCTGTATACACAGTAAAACACGCACATAACGAAATAAAAATAATGTTTTCGTAACCTCGTTTTATAAACCGCAAACATAGCAAGTGCTCTAACACGACTTGAAACTAAGGCAGGCACGTTCGTCACTTTAGTGTAAAATCCATATTTACGAAATACTTCGTGTCAAGGTGTGGTAAGTGAGTGATTAGAGTTAAATAAAGTTAGTTTTTTTATTCGTGTTCAAATCACACTACAGGACACAATATTTAAACTTAATTGTTGTTTTACACAGTAAAGTACATTACGAATATAAAACTCTTCTTCTTGCTCCTATTTCTAAACATGAAATAAAGAAAACAAAACACACACTCTAACATGACTAGAAAAAAAGAGGTACATGCATGACTCTAAATAAATTTCATATTTACAACACTAACGTGTGTACAAGCGTGGCAGGTGAGCGGATAATGTGTTGGATTGTTACAATTTTTTCCGAGTTCAAATCTTGCCACCGAACAAAATTCTTTATTTTTATAGTCATTTTTATACACAGTGAATCACCCACATAACAGCAGTAAAACGTTTTTTGTTACTCTTTTTTATAAAAAAAAACATGCACGTTCCGTGAATTCACGGAGATTTATGTAGAATTTACGGAGAGAACGTTATTGAAAACAAAAACCAAGGGACTGTAATTTAACGCAGATGTCTGAATAATTTGCAACTGGTATTTTCCGTAATTTTACGGAAACTTTTTCTAACAGTGTAGGCTCAACCTTTCCCAAGATATTTTCCGTCATTTATACTTCCAGTCGTGTTTGGCGGCTCCTGTTACGACAGCGAGTGCAATATGCTCAGTCGATTTTAAATATATCTCTTCCTTAGAATACTGCAATTTTAGACAACATAGCGTGGACGGCAGAAAATTTTTAAAATAGTTAGTATTTCAGTTGAAGTTACTCTGTAACTATACTAGATACAACTGTGCGTACGGCCCTTAAGGCGTCCGTCTACCTGGCGCTTGAACTGCGTTGCAGAGTGTTCGAAATACACGTTTTTCAACGAAACTGTTAAGCGTGCGTCCAACATGCTGATCTACGAAAAGAACACACACTTCAGACGAGAGCTGTTAAGTACTTTCAAAATATCACGTACGTTAGAAACATCAATTCAGAGTACTCCAAAACCGCTAAAAACGGCCTTTCCAAGGCGCTGTAGCTCAAAATGCACGCATCAGATACATACAAAACTACTATAGGGGCCTGCACTGAACCTTCCTAAAGACTTCCCACTAATAAAATAATATGGTCACCGCTGAAATTCCCATAGGTACACGCAGCACGACGAGAACACTGCACGCCAGTTCAGAGCCTTGCGCTTAGCGGCGATGGCGTACTTGATGCGCGTGGCAGTGTCGCCCTTATCGCTCCCGCGCTTCTCGGCCTAAACGTGGGAAAAAGTTCGAGGTAGACGGGCGCCTTAACACTCAAAGTGACTCAGTTGTAGGGAAATGCAAGTACACTTAACTATCGCCAAAGTACCTTCCCAGTTCCCAAACCTTCATCAGTCATGTTCATCCGAATGCTGCGCCGAAGTGTACAAGTTAAGTGTCCTTACCATCCCGATTTCAAAACAATCCCGTGGAAGTTTGAAAATGCCGTCGTTTCAAAACTCTGGTTATATAAATCTCTCCTAGGCTCCAATACGGACGCGATTGNATGGCGTACTTGATGCGCGTGGCAGTGTTGCCCTTATCGCTCCCGCGCTTCTCGGCCTAAACGTGGGAAAAAGTTCAAGGTAGACGGGCGCCTTAACACTCAAAGTGACTCAGTTGTAGGGAAATGCAAGTACACTTACCTATCGCCAAAGTACCTTCCCAGTTCTCACACCTTCATCAGTCATGTTCATCCGAATGCTGCGCCGAAGTGTACAAGTTAAGTGTCCTTACCATCCCGATTTCAAAACAATCCCGTGGAAGTTTGAAAATGCCGTCGTTTCGAAACTCTCGTTATATAAATCTCTCCTAGGCTCCAATACGGACGCGATTCTCACAAACGGTCGTCACGGCTATAGCAGTTATGAATGACGTTAATACCACGAGATCGTGACACAACTTATCGCTTCGTCACAGCTGACAGTCAAATGCCAATGTGTAATCGCTGTCGCTAAGAGATATTCCCCACTGTGACGATATAACGCTGCCAATCAAACTGCACCGCATATGTCATAATTACAAGCATAAACGTTTTTTTAAATCAAGAGCGAACTGATTAATTAATAATTGTGTGTTTTTAGACGTGGATAGTAGAGGAGAGAACGAAATAGTGTTCGAACATAAAACTTATCAAATGTAACTGAACTATCTACATTGTTTTTAGTCTTAGCAGCAAGTCATAGTGAAAACAATTTATTTATGAAAATTTTATTTAATATGCAGTAATACTAAAGTAAAAGACACATTTTTGTTGTGTAAAAAGTAGTGGAAATAAGTTCACGGTGCATGACATTTATTTTTAAATTGAGTGTTGAGGTCTGTACATATAAAGCCAATATTTTTTAATGTGTTTCATACATTGAATTTTACACAAATACAACATCTGTGTAAACATACCTAAGTTTCACAAGGCAGTAGGTATACATTATATGATACTAAGCAACTGTTAGCCGTACAATGAAACCTGAATCAAATTGGTGTTAAAACTGCCAAACTCGTGCTTATTTTGCTTAATACGAAAGTACCAGAAAATTTATATGCTTTAATTTTTCTTTTCAGTAGATCAGCAAGAAGTTATACACAGGAAAATAAAATGTTAAATAGTCAATCACATACTGTTAATGACCTTTGATAAATGCTGCGGTTTGCAGTCATGCCATTAACGTCAGATTTCTTGGCAATCATTTAGCTCAAATTCGTACAATTTATTACGTACAGTACGCTCATAAGGTTATCAACCGGGTTGGAAGGTAACTGATTTGAACCCAAACAGTTGTGTTTAGTTCTTTGCTGCTTTATTTCGTACAAAACATAGAAATGTAGATTATTAAAAATTTTAATGCGACGTAGGGTTAATAGATCTTGGAAATTGATAGTTTGGGTGCAACATTACTAGCAGACGAAAATTACATAAGAAAAAAAAAAGAAATTTTATATATTTATATCCAATATTTATTGCATATCTTCTTTTGTCAACATTATTGCATCATTATAAGTGGCATTTTTTGTCGAAAATTAACCACTTTAATCTAACATTAAAGTTGACAGGTTCTTATTTCCATTGTATGGGCCATTGCATTTTCTCGGTAACCTTTCTTTACGAGCAGTGTTTAAGCAGTGACATTTATGTTCCTAATTATTTTGNCTCAAATTCGTACAATTTATTACGTACAGTACGCTCATAAGGTTATCAACCGGGTTGGAAGGTAACTGATTTGAACCCAAACAGTTGTGTTTAGTTCTTTGCTACTTTATTTCGTACAAAACATAGAAATGTAGATTATTAAAAATTTGAATGCGACGTAGGGTTAATAGATCATGAAAATTGATAGTTTGGGTGCAACATTACCAGCAGAGGAAAATTACAAAAGAAAATTTTTTTTTTTTTATATATTTATATTCAATATTTATTGCATATCTTCTTTTGTCAACATTATTGCATCATTATAAGTAGCATTTTTTGTCGAAAATTAACCACTTTAATCTAACATTAAAGTTGACAGGTTCTTATTTCCATTGCATGGGCAATTGCATTTTCTCGGTAACCTCTCTTTACGAGCAGTGTTTAAGCAGTGACATTTATGTTCCTAATTATTTCGTATGACGTAGTGAAAAAGTTATACTTTGGTGATTGGAAATTATTTCTCTCTTACACTCCCGAGAAAATAGCTCCTGAATGATAATATTCGTGATTTTGCGAATATTCCATTGACGGATAAATTCAAGTTTACCATATTTGTAGGCACGGTAAACAAAATCCTAAGCGGGAAAAGTTTCACCTGTCAGAGCAAGATTTGATAACTTAATTGATGAGAGAGCATTTAGTAGCTCGAAATTGTAAATTAATGTAAATATTTCGTTCAGACATATAAAAGTGAGGCAGGTGTTAGAATTCTAGCACTGCATCGAATCAGCGCGAGAGTAAATATTTCCGGTTGTCTGTTGGCTTGCATGAAACTCTTAACCCTTGAACGTGTAACGTGCAGCAAACAAGACATAACCTTCAAAATTAAAATATTAGGTCTCCAATTCAAGTCGTGTTTATGATTATGTTAGCTCAAAACCTTAGCTACATTCGATTTTCGTTCTGATTTTCAAATAACTTAAATTAACTAAGCAAGAATTTAAAAAAAAAAAAACGAGAAGAAAAAAAAACATTCTAATGAGTGTTTTTGCACAGAAAATAAGTTAGGCGAATTTTAGCAGGATATCTAAATTTATATCTTACTTCATCGGTCACGTATAAATGTCCATTAAAAAATATCGCTGAATAGATTTCATTTCGGCGGCCATCATTAGTGGCAAGAAAATAATGATTTGATCAGTGACAGTGGTATTAATATTGGTAAATGTAGCGGATGAATGCAAATTCGCCCTACAAACTGCAGCAGCAGGTTCGTTATCAGAAAATTAAGATCATATAAAATAAATTGTCTGAATCGGCATTTGAAGTTAGAGCTAAAGAGCTTCTATTTCACACACATTGCAGAAATTGTTTAAGATTGAAAACTGAGTACTTGGGTAGTTTGTAGTTCAACAAAGATACGCATCCACTGAAAACTTTTGTCATCCAACTGTAAATACAATCGTAAATAAAATGTCCACAATTTTCTTGCCTTTAGGAAGTGTCAACATGTGTAAGAAGAGGCTGCTACTGATAGGACCTGGCTGCCATCTTTGAGGGACAGGCCAGTAGTTTCGTCCAACAAGAAGAATGGATGAAGAGAGCGACGAGGAGGGGGTGGAGAAGCTGGTGAAATGTAGAAGAGGAAGGGAACGGGAGTGGGCCGAAGAAACCCCAAACCCTGGCCGTGTCACGGAACAGGCAGACACGTAAAAGCGAAGTGGTGTAGCAGTTACTTTTGTACAGGCGCGCCAAGTGACGTCACTTNTCTTTCGGAATATTTCCTACCACCGGGGCCTGGGACTGAACCGTGCAATCCGCTGGCGCAAGCCTAGTGGAGGGGAGATGTTTGGGCGGCTCTTAACGTCGAGGTCTTGAGAGCCGATGAGGGTGAAGCGAGGTGAGTACGGGGCAGCGCCGGAATATGCAAGTGCGGGGGGAAACGGGAGATCACCGAGAAAACCCTTTGACCAGTGGTATCGTCCGACACGATTCCCACGTGTGAAAATCCGGAAGCGACTCCTCCGGGAATCGAACCCGCCTTGGTGGGAGGCGAGTAGTCTGACCACTACACTACCGCAGCCCCAGCAAACCTAGTCATCAAACAACTGGGCCACGTGTAGGTTCGTAATATTTTGAAAAACTAATTATGTCACTACTGTAATTTTGCATTAAATATGACACGAAACGGTAATAGAATGTACATAGCGTTGATGCTTGATAAAATATGTTACTTGGTAGAATTTATGAAGGTTGTAAACTTTGTATATTGATAATACTTAATTACTATAGTGTAGTAAAAGTAAATTAATGCAATGTTTTATAAAAAGTGGGATGTTCCAATCTACAGAAACTCATACCTATAGGTTACTTGGTTTAATATATGTTAGAGTAAGTGACGGTATATTAATAATATCGTAACATGAACGCCTGCGGGGGTGTGTCTGAATTCGTGAGGGATGGATGCCTTAATAAAAATAAAATAACTTAATTTGATTTCTAATTTATTCTCTCAGCTGTTATTTACAGCATTATTTATTTATCTCCACTATTTCTCCTTTTATTTCACAGTGAGCGTATTATTTAATGTCTATTCCAAATCTGATTATCGTCTTTCTTAACGCCTCTTTTTTTACATAGTCAATTAACTCATACTCATCATTAACACACATTCAGTCTATATGTTGCCATCATTTGTAGTGTCTTTCACTCATGCATCTAGTCCAATAGTCCAGCCTGCAGCCGTGCTCTTCACTGCTATGATGTTCGCAGTCGCAGACTCTCCTCACAATAGTCACTTCCCTCGCCGCGCGTTTCTCTTCTCGCTAGTCGTCTATCGCTGAAGCTCATCCATTCAACGACTGCAGGCTCGGGGGCCCGATGCGCTTTTATATCAGTCGCCCTGGCCATCTGGAAGGTTCAACGCACCCCGAGTCACGCTGAGATAAACGAGGTGAGTAATCCAGAACATTCTTTAGATAAACGCAGAAATTTTATCCGCCGAAGATTAGGAGCGGCGAGCCGCCAAAGGGTTATCCCGGCAGAGTGTCTTTATAAATCACAATCCTGGTACAATTTTAGCTCGCCCGTCATTAAGACATCCTTAGTGACTCGCCGTCCCGCTATCATTTCACTACTTTGTCCTTCTCTTCCACCCGTTCGCCGGAAAAGGGGGGTGGGGGAGGGGGGGGACCAAGGTCAGCGGCGCAGACCAGCGACACGTAACAATATATTTATGATTTCTAGAAATTCAGGGTAATTTTATCTACGCATAAATTCCAGTGTGGTGTATCGCACTGTTAATTTTTACGTGTCGTTGAAGGCTAAACGATAAGAAGAGAAAGCAATCAAACAGGACTTCCATCACTTCTCAAGTAACTGCAGAAAAACTACGCATTGAATGGAATCAGGAATTGTAAAGTGTTAAACAAACCAATGAAGGCCTACAGCGATAATTTTAAGTACTCTTATTACGGTTTACGGATAATAATTTTAAGTTTTCTTGTTTCGGAAATACGAACATTTGCTAAATATCTCAACGGGTTTGCGCCTTTTGAAAACATATTCTCATAGTTACATAGAAAAATGCTTGTTATTAATTCTAGATATTCTGTTTAGATTTTTATGTGCATGAGTGTACACATAGTTCCGGCTGCCAGTAGGTGTCGCTTGCCGTGTCAGTCTTCACCGCTGAAGTGACATCGCAATTTATTGCACGCGCTCATGTGGTAGCTGTCAGGTTTAATCACGACTAATTTACTTCTCGCCCTGCCAAGAAGGGAGGGTAACAAATCAATCGAGGTTCGTTGCCCTGTTGCTGGTTACCAAGAAATATGATCCAGATCAATTTAATTTTACTGGCATAGTGCTATAGTTTAAACAAAACTGAGCACTTGCTATTACTTAACAGCAGAAGAGAAAGCTCGTGCAGTTATGTGACTTCTAATTAGAAAAAAACTGCAATTAAAAGAAATGTCGCTATGTTTTATGCGCTTACTAAAACATGTAATAATAGCACTACATTATTAAAAATAAATAGTAAAACAGGCTTATGGGACTAATGTACTATATTTCTGTCTCTTGCGTATGCTTGCGTGTGCACACTCAACCCCATGTTGTTTTTGAATCCTGCCAGAAATTTACACAAAAATGAGAACCAGAGTATTGTCTGCGGCATATGCAAGCTTTTCGTTATCATCATATCTCTCCAGCCGTCCAGATAATTCAGAATTCTTCTTATAACAATAGAAATGAATGTTGAATATGTCGTGTTCGGATCCTTACTGTTCTAACGAAATAAAATGAAGTCATTATTTTAATTAATATATTATGTTCGTTGCTTTTTCACACTTTTTGAATCAAACCGTTGAAAAACCACGTTATGTATGATGTGTATGGTTCTTTCCAAAATACAAGCGTTTTACAATTATGTCAACAAAAAGTACCTTATTCTTGGTTGAATCTAACTTTTAATTATATTTTATGTATAAATTATAATATTTTACTAGTAATTATTATGAATAAAAACAGCTAGAAGTTAAGTGTGTTGGTAACGCCTAGCAAGAAATGGTTCTTATGCAACATATTATTTAACTGAGTGCGCACGAATGCGGTGCGCTGTCCCTTTGGTGTAATTTTCTAGACTCGGTTAAGCTTTGTTTGCATGAGGTGGAGGAATATGCTGGAAGCAGAACTTTATCAGGGCTTCAGAAAAGTTGAAAGTAATACTGAATGGATTACGTTTGAAGGTATCCTCGCATTTTAAAACGGAATTCGTTTACACCTGAATTAAAATTGACATTAAGCTACAAAAATATTCCTAATATACCTAAATTTTAAAATTCGAAGTCGCTAGAAAGATGCTGAGCCACGGCACACCGATAATTTTCCGGACAGGTATTCTCGTTCGAGTAACTAAGCGGACGCTATACTGACGTGGCATTTTTCTCTGGGTGCGTCTTCATCTGATCATAATTCTAGTGACAAAAAAAAACACCCGTTCTTAGTGCTTTCTCGGAAAGACAGTTCCCAGCAAAGACAGCACCACAATCAGCACCAAACGCCACAATCATCACCACAATCATCACCACAATCATCACCACGATCATCACCACGATCATCACCACAATAAGCACCACAATCAGCACCACAATCATCACCACAATCATCACCACGATCATCACCACAATAAGCACCACAATCAGCACCACACTTATCACCGCACTTGGCTCCGAACTTAGGACGACAGAAACCATAAATAACCATTAAATGAACCATAATGACCCGTTGGTCATTAGGTCATTGGGTCATTTATGGGCCATTTGTAGAGACAGCGAATTAATGTTTTTTTAATATGTATGAATGGGGAACAGCTGACACACACATGGACTGGTTATGAATTGATGATTGATCGAAAGATTGGATAAAGGATTTATGGGAAGATTGGATGGGTCTTGGGTTTTGGGTTAAGGGTCAAGGGTCAAGATTGTTGGGTCTTGGGTCAAGATCATTGGTTCATGGTTATTGAGTCTAGAGTATTGGATCTAGGGTCTATTGGAAATCCGTTGTAATTTTTGTATTCGTTGGAATTTTTGTATTAGTTGGAATTTTTGTATTGGTTGGAATTTTTGTATTAGTTGGAATTGTTGTATTAGTTGGAATTTTTGCGTTCTTTAGCATTTTTGTATTCGTTGGAATTGTTGAACTCGTTGGAATTTTTGGTATTCATGGTCTTTCAAGGTCACGTCAATCGGGCCAAGGTCATCGACATCTAACACGGTTGACGAGGTGGACACCGGCCTACCTGGCAAGGGTCAGTCGTGCCGGGAGCTTAGTCGATCCACCTTCATCGAACCACGGCCCTCCTTCACTACACCTTTTAATAATTTTTTTAAATTATAAATTTTTTTTAATGCTTTTTAAAAAAGGTTTTTAAATAGTTTTTAAAATAAATTTTTAAATTTTTGTTATAATTATACGTTTTCTGCAATTTTTTGCTTTCTTTAGTTTAAAGTCATTCAAGGTTATGGGTACAGGGTCAAGATCAAGGTCATGGGTCAAGCTCTAAGGTTTCCTGGTTCCAACATGGTGGCCGGCCAGCTCCTGGCGCCTACTTCTCCATCCCCTTGTCCCAGACTTTCAATAATAATCTTACTACTTTATAGTTTTTTTTTAACGACAGAGTGTCAAAAATTTACGCGATCTTACAATTTTATATTAAAATACGCCATTTGAGACAATTNTTAACGACAGAGTGTCAAAAATTTACGCGATCTTACAATTTTATATTAAAATACGCCATTTGAGACAATTTCCATAATTTTTCTAAGGAATGAAATACCTGGCTCATATGTAACACTAATTTTACATGAAGTGACAGTGCAGAACAATGAGCGACACTGCAAAATGAAATGCACTATAAAAATAACTATAAATGTGAATTGTGTGAGTGGTAATGTAGTTACAAGCGTTAATATGTTGCGAGAAGTAAAATCAGTGTTAGCGGAAACTGTTCCAAGACCACATAGTAATGATCAATATAGGATATACATTGCTGCGTTCGTGATGTTTACATTAGCTAATCAAACCTGCGAAATTAATTTTGCAGTACGAATGCAGGTTCCGCTTGTTTTAGTGCACTCTACCGGCTTATCCTTGATAACTGTTGGCCATCAGCCAAGCACTATACTTCCATTGATAAATCTAAGTGCGTTAATTTCCCGGAAACTGCAGGGTTTCGTTTAATAACACAATAGCCGGTCCGCTAACTTTGATGAGTTGGTTGATAATCCTTCGTTAGAAAATCAGGTCACAGTTTCACGTCACAAAATTTAATGTAGGAAATTTGTGGTAACTTTATTATCTCGACGAAACAGGATTTTCTCGTGGTTGCTCAGTATTAAGGTTGTTTCAGAAGTTCCTTGTCTTACTTATACAAAACCACTCTGAGTTTAACGTGTCACCCTTTCCCCATAGTATGTTTACAACTGCCTGGGACTTCATACACGTTACGTTATTTAGAATTTGAACTCTCAGCAATGTTTGATAGATTAGCGCATAATAAAACGAAACGTTAGTTTTACAATTTGAATTGATCTATTCACTCAACTAAAAAAGTACATATCTTTATTTTCAAGTGTTGACTTTTTCAACACTTAGAGCACATTGGAAAATTTATTCAAATTAATTAAGATTTTGTTAATCTCTTTCAGAAGAACGGCCGTCACTGCTGTTCAACGCATGATTAAATAACTACGGAGAATCGTCGAAATGCTTAATAGTTTTATTTTATAATCGCCTTAAAGCTTGGAGTTAGCAATTTCAACAACTTTTCTCTTCTTGATTTTCTAAACAATAGAAAGGAAATTTTATATAAACTATGCATTTAGACTGTAGCATAAACTGAATGTTGAAAGGACAGTTTATTCCCTACGTAACATATTGAATTAAATATAAATTATGCATCAAGAACGTGTAGCTTTTGTTACATTTGAGGCGATGCCTATTGTTTTCATTAGCTGGAGATTGCACGTGAAAGTAGAACCGAAAGCACATGAATGGGCGTAATAAGGAAAATAACCAATGTCTCTCTTCCGTATTTCATCAACAAGGTAGAATAACTTCCGTTATAGTCTGAGATATGCAACCCAATTACTTACCATATTTTGTTGCAAGCGTATCAAGTACACCACCTAAAGTTTGAATTCAGCATTTTCGTAACAACTTCGATATTTATGCTTAAGGTGTTTATTCTCTCCTCTTTTAAATGCAAATCTTGTTCGACCCAATTGCGTAGGTCTTAGACAACAACTTCATTTGCGTTGCCNCCACCCGTTCGCCGGAAAAGGGGGGTGGGGGAGGGGGGGGACCAAGGTCAGCGGCGCAGACCAGCGACACGTAACAATATATTTATGATTTCTAGAAATTCAGGGTAATTTTATCTACGCATAAATTCCAGTGTGGTGTATCGCACTGTTAATTTTTACGTGTCGTTGAAGGCTAAACGATAAGAAGAGAAAGCAATCAAACAGGACTTCCATCACTTCTCAAGTAACTGCGGAAAAACTACGCATTGAATGGAATCAGGAATTGTAAAGTGTTAAACAAACCAATGAAGGCCTACAGCGATAATTTTAAGTACTCTTATTACGGTTTACGGATAATAATTTTAAGTTTTCTTGTTTCGGAAATACGAACATTTGCTAAATATCTCAACGGGTTTGCGCCTTTTGAAAACATATTCTCATAGTTACATAGAAAAATGCTTGTTATTAATTCTAGATATTCTGTTTAGATTTTTATGTGCATGAGTGTACACATAGTTCCGGCTGCCAGTAGGTGTCGCTTGCCGTGTCAGTCTTCACCGCTGAAGTGACATCGCAATTTATTGCACGCGCTCATGTGGTAGCTGTCAGGTTTAATCACGACTAATTTACTTCTCGCCCTGCCAAGAAGGGAGAGTAACAAATCAATCGAGGTTCGTTGCCCTGTTGCTGGTTACCAAGAAATATGATCCAGATCAATTTAATTTTACTGGCATAGTGCTATAGTTTAAACAAAACTGAGCACTTGCTATTACTTAACAGCAGAAGAGAAAGCTCGTGCAGTTATGTGACTTCTAATTAGAAAAAAAATGCAATTAAAAGAAATGTCGCTATGTTTTATGCGCTTACTAAAACATGTAATAATAGCACTACATTATTAAAAATAAATAGTAAAACAGGCTTATGGGACTAATGTACTATATTTCTGTCTCTTGCGTATGCTTGCGTGTGCACACTCAACCCCATGTCGTTTTTGAATCCTGCCAGAAATTTACACAAAAATGAGAACCAGAGTATTGTCTGCGGCATATGCAAGCTTTTCGTTATCATATCTCTCCAGCCGTCCAGATAATTCAGAATTCTTCTTATAACAATATAAATGAATGTTGAATATGTCGTGTTCGGATCCTTACTGTTCTAACGAAATAAAATGAAGTTATTTTTTTAATTATTATATTATGTTNCATATCTCTCCAGCCGTCCAGATAATTCAGAATTCTTCTTATAACAATAGAAATGAATGTTGAATATGTCGTGTTCGGATCCTTACTGTTCTAACGAAATAAAATGAAGTCATTATTTTAATTAATATATTATGTTCGTTGCTTTTTCACACTTTTTGAATCAAACCGTTGAAAAACCACGTTATGTATGATGTGTATGGTTCTTTCCAAAATACAAGCGTTTTACAATTATGTCAACAAAAAGTACCTTATTCTTGGTTGAATCTAACTTTTAATTATATTTTATGTATAAATTATAATATTTTACTAGTAATTATTATGAATAAAAACAGCTAGAAGTTAAGTGTGTTGGTAACGCCTAGCAAGAAATGGTTCTTATGCAACATATTATTTAACTGAGTGCGCACGAATGCGGTGCGCTGTCCCTTTGGTGTAATTTTCTAGACTCGGTTAAGCTTTGTTTGCATGAGGTGGAGGAATATGCTGGAAGCAGAACTTTATCAGGGCTTCAGAAAAGTTGAAAGTAATACTGAATGGATTACGTTTGAAGGTATCCTCGCATTTTAAAACGGAATTCGTTTACACCTGAATTAAAATTGACATTAAGCTACAAAAATATTCCTAATATACCTAAATTTTAAAATTCGAAGTCGCTAGAAAGATGCTGAGCCACGGCACACCGATAATTTTCCGGACAGGTATTCTCGTTCGAGTAACTAAGCGGACGCTATACTGACGTGGCATTTTTCTCTGGGTGCGTCTTCATCTGATCATAATTCTAGTGACAAAAAAAAACACCCGTTCTTAGTGCTTTCTCGGAAAGACAGTTCCCAGCAAAGACAGCACCACAATCAGCACCAAACGCCACAATCATCACCACAATCATCACCACAATCATCACCACGATCATCACCACGATCATCACCACAATAAGCACCACAATCAGCACCACAATCATCACCACAATCATCACCACGATCATCACCACAATAAGCACCACAATCAGCACCACACTTATCACCGCACTTGGCTCCGAACTTAGGACGACAGAAACCATAAATAACCATTAAATGAACCATAATGACCCGTTGGTCATTAGGTCATTGGGTCATTTATGGGCCATTTGTAGAGACAGCGAATTAATGTTTTTTTAATATGTATGAATGGGGAACAGCTGACACACACATGGACTGGTTATGAATTGATGATTGATCGAAAGATTGGATAAAGGATTTATGGGAAGATTGGATGGGTCTTGGGTTTTGGGTTAAGGGTCAAGGGTCAAGATTGTTGGGTCTTGGGTCAAGATCATTGGTTCATGGTTATTGAGTCTAGAGTATTGGATCTAGGGTCTATTGGAAATCCGTTGTAATTTTTGTATTCGTTGGAATTTTTGTATTAGTTGGAATTGTTGTATTAGTTGGAATTTTTGCGTTCTTTAGCATTTTTGTATTCGTTGGAATTGTTGAACTCGTTGGAATTATTGGTATTCATGGTCTTTCAAGGTCACGTCAATCGGGCCAAGGTCATCGACATCTAACACGGTTGACGAGGTGGACACCGGCCTACCTGGCAAGGGTCAGTCGTGCCGGGAGCTTAGTCGATCCACCTTCATCGAACCACGGCCCTCCTTCACTACACCTTTTAATAATTTTTTTAAATTATAAATTTTTTTTAATGCTTTTTAAAAAAGGTTTTTAAATAGTTTTTAAAATAAATTTTTAAATTTTTGTTATAATTATACGTTTTCTGCAATTTTTTGCTTTCTTTAGTTTAAAGTCATTCAAGGTTATGGGTACAGGGTCAAGATCAAGGTCATGGGTCAAGCTCTAAGGTTTCCTGGTTCCAACATGGTGGCCGGCCAGCTCCTGGCGCCTACTTCTCCATCCCCTTGTCCCAGACTTTCAATAATAATCTTACTACTTTATAGTTTTTTTTTAACGACAGAGTGTCAAAAATTTACGCGATCTTACAATTTTATATTAAAATACGCCATTTGAGACAATTTCCATTATTTTTCTAAGGAATGAAATACCTGGCTCATGTGTAACACTAATTTTACATGAAGTGACAGTGCAGAACAATGAGCGACACTGCAAAATGAAATGCGCTATAAAAATAACTATAAATGAGAATTGTGTGAGTGGTAATGTAGTTACAAGCGTTAATATGTTGCGATAAGTAAAATCAGTGTTAGCGGAAACTGTTCCAAAGACCTAATGAAACCTGCGAAATTAATTTTGCAGTACGAATGCAGGTTCCGCTTGTTTTAGTGCACTCTACCGGCTTAACCCTGATAACTGTTGGCCATCAGCCAAGCACTTTACTTCCATTGATAAATCTAAGTGCGTTAATTTCCCGGAAACTGCAGGGTTTCGTTTAATAACACAATAGCCGGTCCGCTAACTTTGATGAGTTGGTTGATAATCCTTCGTTAGAAAATCAGCCACAGTTTCACGTCATAAAATTTAATGTAGGAAATTTGTGGTAACTTTATTATCTCGACGAAACAGGATTTTCTCGTGGTTGCTCAGTATTAAGGTTGTTTCAGAAGTTCCTTGTCTTACTTATACAAAACCACTCAGAGTTTAACGTGTCACCCTTTCCCCATAGTATGTTTACAACTGCCTGGGACTTCATACACGTTACGTTATTTAGAATTTGAACTCTCAGCAATGTTTGATAGATTAGCGCATAANCAAATTAACGCATAATAAAACGAAACGTTTGTGTTACCATTTGAATTGATCTATTCACTCAACTAAAAAAAGTACATATCTTTATTTTCAAGTATTGACTTTTACGACATTTAGAGCACATTGGAAAATTTATTCAAATTAATTAAGATTTTGTTAATCTCTTTCGGTAGAACGGCCATCACTGCTGTTCAACGCATGATTAAATAACTACGGAGAATCGTCGAAATGCTTAATAGTTTTATTTTATAATCGCCTTAAAGCTTGGAGTTAGCAATTTCAACAACTTTTCTCTTCTTGATTTTCTAAACAATAGAAAGGAAATTTTATATAAACTATGCATTTAGACAGTAGCATAAACTGAATGTTGAAACGAACAGTTTATTCGCTACGTAACATATTGCATTAAATATAAATTATGCATCACGAACGTGTAGCTTTTGTTACATTTGAGGCGATGCAGATTGTTTTCATTAGCTGGAGATTGCACGTGAAAGTAGAACCGAAAGCACATGAATGGGCGTAATAAGGAAAATAGCCAATTTCTCTCTTCCGTATTTCATCAACAAGGTAGAATAACTTCCGTTATAGACTAAGATATGCAACCCAATTACTTATCATATTTTGTTGCAAGCATTTCAAGTCCACCACCTAAAGTTTGAATTCAGCATTTTCGTAAGAACTTCGATATTTATGCTTAAGGTGTTTGTTCTCTCCTCTTTTAAATGCAAATCTTGTTCGACCCAATTGCGTAGGTCTTAGACAACAACTTCATTTGCGTTGCCNTTCTCTCCTCTTTTAAATGCAAATCTTGTTCGACCCAATTGCGTAGGTCTTAGACAACAACTTCATTTGCGTTGCCGCATAAAATATTTTGTTGTTATTTTATAAGAAAGGGGAATATCATTCTCATAAGTATAGAATAAATTTATACCTCAAAAGTACAGTGAAGGAATCTGTTAAACACTATAAAGGCAATTGCGTCAAAGTTAAAACACCAGCAGCGAAGGCACGGTTTACAATATACGTTATTTGCATTAAAATTACAATTTATTTGAAATATTTGTAACTACATAAACTATTTATTACAGCCTGGAAATTTATTAAAGTAATTAATTGTGTAAAAATAACTTAATTTCTAAACATAAGCATTAGCTTCCTCTTAACAAATTATCTCTAACGCAATCCGAAAAATTAATTGGGTGGTATTATGGTTAGAATTTTCTTTTAAAAGTTGTATATTTTGAAGATCCTTTTTCATGTAGAGTTCTTAACCTTTTCGCAGCATTTTGATTATTTGGTATTTTAAGCACATTGCAAACAAGTAGACTCGAAAAGTTTCTAAGCACTCACCTTTGGTTTTTTTTTTTAATTTATGGTCTAGTATAGAAGAAATTATGTTATTTTGAGGCTACTTTCCGAAGGGGAGAAAGGCTTATGAGATCACTTTCCTGTCCTGTATTCATGTGTGTGTCTTTGTGTGTCTGTGAGTGTTATGAGCCTTACTCACTCATAACACTCTTAGTGTAGTTTAAGCATAGGGAAAACAGGATAAGCTCAGATATTTAAAGAGATCATTAATGAAGACTTTACTGGATCAATAGAAGTAGAGTATACAATGGTATTCCATTTAAAATTAAGTCCAACGGAAGTGAGAGGGAAGGACTCAAGGAAGGTAACTAAGAAGGAGGATCACAATTAAGGAAAGGAACTCACCCTAGCCTCGCACCCGGAACCGCTGTCGGACGCTGCCTCCAGGAACCGCTGGTGTCACGTCTGAAGTTGACTGTTCTTCTCACCTAAAATGCTCTTAGATCAGAAACTAGCTCAGCGGATCCACTGTTGCCAAGCGTCGTGTGCTTTATTCCCCCCTGATTGCTGCAATCACTCTCAGTCTGCCGTTTTGATGTTCCAGGCGTCTTTGCGCCATTGTTCTATCGTTGCTGAATTCGGTTCCGGCTTGGTGTTAATGAACTCCGTGGCGTCTTTCTTAGGTTCTGCTTAGTTAGGCATTTCACAACGGGACCCAACCGTAACAGCACGTGTGGCTCCCCGTTTCAATTTTTGAACGCTTGAACCGAATTTCACCAAACTCGGTACACCTAATACTAAGTAAAGGCATCTGACTTATAGTTTTCGACCACGCCGGGCACTTACTTTATAAATTGCGGTCATTTTAATATTTGGAGTGATGTGTTATATATCGGAAACCATTCAACTGATTTAAACCAAAGTTTCTGTACTGGCACTGGAAGTTGTAAGTATTGAATTCAGAGGTAAATATTTTTGTTGGTCTGCCATTTTGGAAGATAGCGCTACATGAAATAATAAATCATTTTACGTTGTATCTCGGAAACTACTCAACCGATTTTCGTCAAATTTGGCGCTTACGTAGTACTGTAATAGGCCAGGTAAATGTAAGTAATTAAAATTAATTATGAATTTATTTTCAAAATGGCAGCCATACAAATATTTTAGGATTATTTCGTATATCTACCATATAATTTGACCAATTTAAAACCAATTTTGTACGCTGACAGTATCTATTACAAGCATCATATAAGCCTAAAACAACCGCTTTTGTCCTCCATTTTGTAAGATAGCTCTAAATGGATAAATAAAGTTTTTGTGTAATAACTCGGGAAACAATTGACCGATACCTACAAAATATGGCAAACCAGTAGCACTGCTGTAGGTGATGCTAACTGATGTGCTTTAGATAAGTCAGACACTTATTGTTTTTAAAAATGGCTGCCATATAGCTATTTTAGTTTTGTATCTTATATCATCGAAACCACGTAATTAATTCCAATGAAACTTTGTATGCTGGCTGTACACATTACAACCATCAAATGTGTGCACACTAAATATCTTTTGTCCGCCAAATTTGGAAAATTGGTAGCATTAAAGAAGGTCATATAAATTGATAAACTTTGAGAGGGCCAGAGACACATTTTCAAAATAGCGGCCATATACAAATTTTAGCTCAGAATTTTTTATCAACGAAATTACAAAATGAATTTCAACTTAATTTTGTATGCTGATAGTATAAATTACATCCATCAAAATTGTTTATGCAAACCTTTATTTATTCGCCATTTTCTAAGATAGTCCCACAGTAAATAATACAATTTTTATGTAGTTTCTCGGGAAACAATCAACAGATTTCTTTCAAATTTGGCGAAGAAGTTGTTCTGTGGTAGACCATATTAATTAATTGGTTTTAAGTTTGTAAGTCTCTTCTGCCGGATAATTTTTGCAAAATAGAGCCGGGTGAGTAAATTAAACATTTTGCCTTATTTTCGGCATATTANCCATATCTACAAAACTATGTAACAGATTTCAATTTAACTTTGTTTATTCTATCTATGGCAATCATCGAATGTGCTAAACATTTTGTTCTCTATTAATGGAGATCGTCACATGAACAATGGAGGTTTTATGCCATATCTCGAGGACAAATAAACAGATTTATACAAAAATTTCACGAAATATTGCTACAGTAGGGTATGTAATTTAACATGCGTTATGTGCGGCAGGCGTGTTTTAATGGGGTTCATATAAATAATTAATATTAATTTGTTATATCTATGAAACGTTGCAACATAAATCAACCATATTTTGTACACTAGCAGTATTAATTAGAAGCATTATTTATGCATACAGAGACCCTCTTCTGCCGGATAATTTTTGCAAAATAGAGCCGGGTGAGTAAATTAAACATTTTGCCTTATTTTCGGCATATTATACTAATTTCCGCCAAATTTATCCCAACTACAGAAGGCCATGCAAAGTTTTTAAATAGGGCCAGACATTGATTTGCGAAATAGTGGCCACATAAATATTTAGTTGTGTTTGCCATATCTATTTAACAATTTAACCAAATTAAATCAAAATTGTATGCTGATAGTATATATGAGAAACATCCCATACAGAAAACTTTTTAAACAGTTTTTATAAGATCTCCCTGCTAAAAAAAAAAAGTTTTTATGCCATATCTCTGAGACCAATCAACCGATTGCCACCAAATGTTTTCACACAAGTGGTATTATGGTAGGCCATGTAAACGTATGAGTTTTTAGTCGCTCAGACATTTATTTTAAAAATAATGGCCATGCAAATATTTTAGGTTAGTGAACCCTATAATTCAAAACATTAGATTGATTACATCCGAAGTTGATGCTCCGAATCCTACCTCCACGATGCAGTTGATTGCAAGCTAACTTACTTTTAAGAGTTTTTCTGAATTCGAATCCCGGGTAAGTCACTAGTGCATTTTGTCTTGGTATTGTTTCGCATGTTTCTGGTTTCATCCCTAATGTTATTGCTGTAAATGAGACGCCAACGCCTACTTGCCATTTAAGCTTTTATGTATTTCACTCAAATTAATTTACACCAATGTAGAGGATAGTAGGTTCATTAGCAATCAGTAACTTCTTTTTTAGATGTATACGTTATGATACACTTGGGCTACATATTGCTATTGTACATTGATTTAATTGAAAATTCAAAGTGAGGACCCGCCATCCTTAATTTTTCCGTAAAACAACGTATGTGTTTGACATATTCATTATGATCGTGCATGCTACATTTTATATTCAAAATTAGTTAAATATAAAACATAACATTTTAAATCGATTTTATGTTGTATGACGTGCATTTTAAAATTTTAAAATTTAGTGATTTATTATTTAAAAGAGAAGATTCAATATTTTATTAAATACAGATTTGCAATTTTAGAAATTAAAATGCTATTATTTAACGATAGTTTAAGGGTTAAGTATTAGTAATGACTTATAGAACCAACTTTGAAATGCATTTGATAGATTGCTTACAAAATAAATTTCCTTATATTCTGTTCACAGAAAACTGGCCTTTATTGCTGGCTTGTAGATCTAATAACCGTTAAACCAAAACGTTCATAAAAATAGGTCAACGTGTTAAGTGATATTTTTGCTTTCGTAAACTTTCTTTTTGACATGATGTGAGGCACAACACGTGCTTCAGAATGACTCTTACGACAGTTTGTGTGACCTTTTGAAAGTCTCCAGAATTATCTTACAAATGTACTTGCAACTACGCTTCTTGCTTCCCTACACATTGTCTGGGTCTACAAGGCATTTAGCGATCGTGTCATTTGAATACAACACGTTTGCGGGCTCTGGTCACTTTCACAGCACACCAACTGCTTAAAGGGGAATCCCAAGTAAAATCTTCTTAACTTCCTGAGTCGCTTAGGGACGCATTAGGATGCATTGCGATGAGCCCTCCAGCAGCGCCTCTATGCGTTCCCGGGCAGCTGAATTTCTAGCAAATTAAATTTGTGACAGTAAGATATCACTACGCGCAATGTGAGGCAATGGATTAAACTATACAGATGTCACTTTGTACGTTTTTTCTTTTTCCTTAAGAAACTACACACGAAAGCCGCAACAATTCTGTTTTTTTCCTTATGGAATATATTTAATTGGGTAAAAGCAGAAAGTGGCAGCTATATATAGTTTTTTACCTTTCCCGAAAAAAACCTATTCCTAGGCCATTTATTAACTGAGATATGCTTATTCACGTAATAACACTGATGTTTCATACAATGTCTTACTATGGAGTCCTCTTGACGCGTCAGGTTGATGGCTTACACCGTAAAGTAAATCAAACACAGATGTCGGCGCTTCCGGCAGCAAACGAACCAATTACCTCTTGTGTTGTATTTCGACGTGCTAACTGATACACAATTGGGCCAAAGTGAAGGTACGCAGCGTTGAAAATCGACGTGTGAAATGCGTGAATGGAAAAATATTATGAAGTACTTGAGATGGAGCAACAAGAAAGGGAGATCGTAAATCTGTTAAATGTGGTTGGTCAATTCGTGCCTTTTCAATGCTTTAGTAGGGTTAGTCACCCTATTTTCGCAGATAACCTTGGAACTCTAGGTGGAAATGAAATATCCAAACAAATTGTTACTCGCCATGGCAAAATGAAGACAAAAGGCTTTCTTGTCCGAACTCGCTCCGGTAAATCGTTTCAAGAAAATGCCACTAAAAATTTCTGAGGTGCGGAGTAGCCCCGTGTGGGTAGGCAACACTACCCCCACCCGCGCCACGCACATAGCTAAGGAACCATGTGAGATTGTAATAGGCGCGTGCGTGGATGTGGCCTTTGCCATTGGAAAGTCAGTATGTGCTTGTAGCAGGTTGTCGAAGCATGGAACTAGGACTGGCACGGAGCTAGGTGTACGGAGCATCCAACGCGGATGCAAGGCAGGCGGTGGAGCTGTACCAGCTGCGCTACCCAGCGCGACGGCTCCGTCAGAGATGGCGGGCAAGGCGAGCGGCGGCATTTGACGAGGACGTGCGTCGCCATGTGCGGCAGGAACTGTCCGTTAGCTCACGGGCTGTGGGCCGCGGTGTGGGTGTTCAACGATCCTCGATTGTCTCGGGGTACCACACCGGGAAGTGTGGCTCGAGATAAACCTTATTTGAGAATTGGAATAGAATTGAGTGAAGTACTAAGGTGCTCTGGTTGTCCTCTGATTCCGAACAGTATACTGGGAAGTTGAAGAGGGCAACGCGGCACACTGTCTCCCCGCCTCTGCGTCGGCCAGGTGGATAAACGGACTCAGGGTCATCAGTCCACCGGACTTAGTCTGTGCGTGGCCATAATTCCCCTAGTGGGACTCCCTGTGACGGCCAAGAGGGAGAAAAGGGTTACCAAGCCGGTCTGAGGCCTATGGCCTCAGGCTGCCCCCTGAGGCTTGACTAGTGGAGAAGGACTTTGGGTTATCTTGTGTGATTCATGTCGTGTACTTTGTAGTGTGGGGACTTACAGTGCAAGCACACAGAGAGACTAGTGTTTTGTGAAGTGTTTATGATTGTTTGTACTCTTTAAATAGAGACTACAAGTGTCGAAGACCATTGTGCAGGTCCCGCTGCCGCGGGAGTACGATGACTGACTCGAGAAGACCTGGAGGGCTGAAACGAGGTCTAATGGAGGTTTTGGGCATCGTTGCAGTGGAGAAACCGCCACCTCTGAAGGATCGTAGAAAAAGCCTAACAGGTTTCCTCAAAAGGGAATTAATACCCAGCGAGGTAACACTTGCTGCCATTGAGATACTAAGGGATTCCAGCTTCAACTGGGATAAATTCCCTCTATCTACCGGTAAAAGGCGCATTTACCGCAAAATTTGGAAAAGCACACATGGTGTGAAGGAAACAATTGTGGACTCTTGGTTACAGGAGGTCTACGATGGCGAATTAGGACAGGCTTCCGATGAGGGTGGTCCAAGTGATCAGGAGGGAGATAAAACTGAAGGCTCAGAGGAGGGGTCCTCCTCCTCCTCCTCTGAGGAAGAGGAATTGCAAGACCTGAAGATGGCCTCCAGGAAAATACAGGAATTCACCCTGGTAGGAAGGAAGGGCAAACCCCTGAAATCCTCCAGGTTGGTGTTCCCTAGAGAGACACAAGAGTCTGAGGTGGCGCCCATCCCATCTGTGAGACCCACAAGAGTCGAGATTGAAGCTGAAGCATCAACTTCGGCGCAGGATCAGAAGGCCAAAAAGAAACTTCGGTTTCAAACCGAAGAGGAATCTGGCACCGGAAGGGACTCATTGGAAAAAGAAAGAGTCAGCATACTCAAAGCGCATCATGAAGCATGTGAACTAGTGGAATCCATGCAAAGTTGGATACTCTGCAAAAGTTCCAAAGTCAATTCAACCCAGGCTAATTGGCTTATCCCTAAACTGAGCCAAATCCAAAGCAAAATTGATGGAGTTCTGTTACAGAACAGCCTGTTGTTGGGGAAACTGGAAGTTGTGGAAAAAGTTGGCAACAGACAGATCACTTCTAGGCCAGTGAAGCCAGAAGTCCCGGCCATCAGGAGCTACGCCCAGGCAGCAGGAACGGACCTAGAACCAAAACCTCCAAAGAAAATTGTATTGTTATACCCTGAAGGAGATAAGTCCAGCTCTGAGACAAGGGAGATCCTTAAGAAGGGCTTCAACCCCAAAGAAGATGGGCTACAGATCTGTAACATCAGAGGGATCAGAGGAGGAGGAATACTTGTGGAGGCTGGGGATGAAAATACCCTCCAAAGTAGAAACAATGTAACGAAAATTCAGGCACTGGGCCTTAAACTTGAGGCTCCTGTCAGACGAGGACCTAAGATCGTAGTGTACGATGTCCCTCGTAATGAGGACAATGCTAATCTGCCGGAAACTATTTTCCGGCAGAATTATAGAGAAGGAAAGTGTGGTGGCCACACTCTCGAAAGTTTTAAGAGGATAGTGACCATTAGTCACAGGACTGGAAGGAGGGAGGCGGACAGGGTTAATGTTGTGCTCCAGTGTGATCCGTCCATAAGGAATGCCCTAATAGAAAAAGACAGGATATATGTGGGCTATGACAGCTGCCGGGTGCGAGATTACATCTCGCTCTCGCGCTATTATAAGTGCCAGCAATGGGGCCACATAGCAGCCAAATGTAGAGACAAAGAGTCAACCTGTTCAAGGTGCAGCAAAACTGGCCATGAATTCGGCAACTGTCCGAATAAGGACAAAGGTGACTTCAAAGACACATGTGCTAACTGTTTGAAGAAAGGCCAAGCACATGAGCACCGTGTTGACTCAAGAGATTGTCCGGCATATCAGAGAGCCCTGTCCGTCAAACTCTCAAGAATAGATTATGGCATGTGAGATGATACGTTGTGGGCAGTTGAATATGCAGCGGTAGCTGCAGAACTTAATGGAATTGTGAAGGAGTTGGGACTTGATGTTGTTCTCTTCCAAGAACCATATGTAC
Organism: Clitarchus hookeri; assembly: GCA_002778355.1. Taxonomy (NCBI): domain Eukaryota; kingdom Metazoa; phylum Arthropoda; class Insecta; order Phasmatodea; family Phasmatidae; genus Clitarchus; species Clitarchus hookeri. Next base: position 340,583 of record NQII01002309.1, read on the forward strand.
CATTTGATAAGGTTGTGGGCTTGCATGGCAGTGTTTACACGTCTGGAGTTAGTCCCCGGGCTGGGGTGCTTGGAGCCAACAAAGATATCGATATAGTCATGATGACTAGTGTGTCTAACACANGCCAACAAAGATATCGATATAGTCATGATAACTAGTGTGTCTAACACATAAAACACATGCGTACAAGTGATTAAAGGTGGCATTGAGTGCTGGTTGGTTTCTTCGTACTTCCAGTTCGGGGACGAGACTCAGAACCATCTAGACAGATGGGAAATAATTGGGAATACACTGAGAGACAAACCTCTGATAATGTGTGCAGATGTGAATGCAAAATCAGAGCTGTGGCACTCCCCTGTCACTGATGATGCAGGGGAATTGGTAGGAGAATTTCTTCTCATCAATTACCTAGATGTTGCCAATAAGGAAGGTGAACTTCCTACATTCGTTTCGCAGGCCCACGATTCTGAATCGTACTTGGACATAACTGTAGTAAACAGAAAGGCCAGTACTTGGATTAAAAACTGGACCGTAACAAATGACAGCTCAAGTGATCATAGGTTGATCATATTTGAAATACAGGGTGGTGGTCCCCGTGAACCTGAAATCTTTGAAAAAGAGGTCAGATACGTCCATAATATGGCGAACTGGCCTGCCTTTGATAAGGCCCTGCTGGGTAAACTGCGAACATATAATGTCATGGGCTCCCTGGATGACCGAGTTGAGCAATTGACTAGGTTCATCCGGGAAACATGTGAAGAGAATTTGCGTAAGACCTCAAGGGGACTTCCGAACCTTTCATGGTGGGATAATGAATTGAAAGCAGATCGGAAGGAATTAAGAAAAATGCGAAGACGTCTTCACAAGCTACGCGGAGAGGAAAGGGCACAATCTCGACACAATATAAGATGAAGAAGCAGTCTTACTTTGGCAGGGTCAGGAAGAAAAAGGCTAAATCCTGGGAGGATTTTGTAACCAAAAAGGGGAATGAAGACCCCTTCGGGCTGGTATACAAGCTTGCGGCCAACAAACTCAGGAGAACGGTGCTACCACCGTGTATGAAGATTAATGGCAATTTAATCTTGGATAAAAAGAGATCAATGGAAGTCTTGCTCCAAACTCTTCTTCCCGATGATTCGTTGGAGGAAGAGGGGGAGGGCCACACAGTGAAGAGACAGTCTATGGATATAGTACCGGAAGAGCAAGATGCCCCCACCTTCGAAATGGAAGAGCTCACCGCTACTGTTTATAGAATGAAGAATGGCAAGGCACCTGGCATCGATGGGGTAACTACTGAAATTCTGAAGAGATGCTACGCCCGAATAAAAGAANGGTTTACAGAATGAAGAATGGCAAGGCACCTGGCATCGATGGGGTAACTACTGAAATTCTGAAGAGATGCTACGCCCGAATAAAAGAAATTCTGTTGGACATTGTGAACGACTGTCTCCAAACTGGAGTGTTCCCCTCCTCTTGGAAATTGGGATGCCTGAGGATTCTGCACAAGGAAAACAAAAAGGATCTGGATGACCCTAAATCCTACAGGCCGTTAACATTGCTTCCGGTACTAGGCAAAGTCTACGAGAAGCTCGTCAACCAGCGTTTAGCGATGGCTCTGGACGCGGAAGGCACACTCTGTAAAAGTCAGTATGGCTTCAGAAGAGGAATGGGAACTGACTTTGCCTTACATGATGTCATGGAAAAGATCAAGGGATCNTCCGGTACTAGGCAAAGTCTACGAGAAGCTCGTCAACCAGCGTTTAACGATGGCTCTGGACGCGGAAGGCACACTGTGTGAAAGTCAGTATGGCTTCAGAAGAGGAATGGGAACTGACTTTGCCTTACATGATGTCATGGAAAAGATCAAGGGATCTCAAAGAAAATATATAATGGCTATTTTCCTCGACATATCAGGAGACAATGCCTGGTGGCCGGAGGTGATGAACAGACTTGAGACCAAGAGATGCCCAGCAAACATTTATAGGGTCATCCTTGATTTATTTAAAGATCGTTGAAGTGTCTACACCAGTGAGAACTCACAAGTAAAGAAGAGATTGACGAAGGGTTGTCCCCAGGGGTCGGTCCTAGGACCGATCCTATGGAACATCCTTTTCGACGAATTTCTTGAGTTGGAACTCCCTCCGGAGTGTACAGTTTTTGGCTACGCAGATGATGGGTTGTTTCTGGTGCCTGGTGACTCCAGAAGTGAACTCGAAACCAAAGCAAACATTCTAATGGAGAAGACATGGAAATGGGCCAGAGATGCCAAGCTTAGCTTTTCCATTGACAAGACCAAGATAATGCTTGTTAAAGGCAAACTCCAAAGGACACCAACTGTGCGCTTCGGGGGTTTTCCGATAAAATATGTGCAGGACTTCAGGTATCTCGGAGTCATTATGGATGACCGAATGAGCTTTCTAAAGCATGTGGAATACGTGTCACGAAGGTCGGTGGTGGTGTTCCAAAAATTAAGGAGAATTGGCAACACCAGCTGGGGCCTGAATTTCAGAACACTGCTGATTATATACAAAGCTGTCTTCGAGGCCATCGTCTCTTACGGAGCAGTAATGTGGCATCACTGCGCCGAACTTTCGTGGCACAAAAGAAAGCTAATAAGTGCACAGAGAGCAGCTCTGCTGACCGTGACAAGTGCGTATAAAACTGTCCCAAATGAGTCTCTTCCGGTGGTAGCCGGTGTGTTGCCTGTTGACCTGTTGGTCAGGTACAGGGGCCTGGTGGCGGAGGCATCGCGGGCCGGTAGGCTGAGGAAAGAAGGGAAAGAAGCAATCTTGGATGGCATACTGGACAAATGGCAAGATAGATGGACAAGTTCTGAAAAAGGCAGGCAAACCTATGAACTTCTGCCAAACATAAGAACTAGACTTAGCTGTAAATGGTTACGAGTGAACCACTACAGTATGCAGCTCTTAACTGGCCATGGTAACTTTAAGGCCAAACTTCACAGCCTGCGGCTCGTGGTGTCCCCGCTTTGTGAGGTTTGCGGATTGGATGACACCGTACAACACGTCTTGTCAAATTGTTTGAAGACCGAAGACTTAAGGGAGCAATTCCAAGCGCAGATGGAAGAAATTGGCATTCACTTGGAAGTCAATACAGTTATGGAAGAGAAACAACTCCATAGAATGTGGAACGAGTTCGCAACCAAAATCGGAAGAAGACTAGAAGATTTTGACAAATGGAACAGGCGAATTTCTGATGACCCATGATAGGGTACTCAGGTAAAGGCTTTAAAGAGCAAAAGTCGGAGTATCTTAGATTGGCGAGGAGGACAGGTTTTAAACGAGAAAACCAGTAGAATACTGAGTTAACGGCAAGTAAGAAAAGTGAATGACCCGAAGAGACCAAGAGGAAAGTGCCATGCACTGTCTTACCCACCAGGGTACAGTTGCAGTGCGGGAGGATGGAGGGTGTGCTGGCTTTCGGCCCTTAAAACCTGTTCAACGATCCTGTGATACGAGCACGAAAATTGAACGCGTCCCTACCAGTCAAGGAAGGTCCACGTTCCTAGCCAATGTGATTTAGGTGCCACGAGTTACTCTCTGTGAATGGTTTCTCCGAAAAAGCCAATGTGCGTCCCAACCTCACACTGACTGTGCTCTTCGCAGATGAGGCGTTTTTCCATCAGGGATGGCATCTTAAAAGGGAGAAACAGCCACTTCTAGGCGCACTATAATTCCCGCTACACCCACCCTTTGTACATCCAAGTGCGCTACGGTGTTAACATGTGGACCGGCATTGTCAACAGTCACTTTCTTTGCTACTCGACCGTTTCAATAGAGTCCGCTACCTGATGTTACTGCAGGACGTATTACCAGAGCTGTGAAAAAGTACCACTTGCTATTCGCAGCACCACGTGGTTTCAGAATGATGTGGAACCAACCATCACATTCACCATCTACCGTACCCCACCATCTTGACGCCACATTTACACGCCACTGGATTGGCAGAGGCGGGCCCCACCTTCGGCCGGCCCGATCTTCACAGCTGACTCCGCACGCTGGGTTTCTTGTTATGGTGCCGTGTCAAATATCTGGTTTACAATACGCCTATGGTGGCTAGTGAACAAGATCTCACCGCACGTGTGAAAGCGGCATTTTATCCTGTGCACGGGTCGAGGCCAATCTCACCCCCCCCCCTCAGTTCCCATGTGTGTGTTTGAGGTGGAAAAAAGGGGGGGGGGGATTTCAAACAGTCGCTGTAAATAATTGAACCTGCTACTCCGTTCCTTGTTCCCTACGCTTGTCCTCCCTCAAATTACAGTTACCTACGTCCAGATAGCCAGGAGAGGGCGGCAGTAGAGTTGCCTACCTCCACAGGCGTACACCGAACCTTAGCAATTTTGTGTGACGTATTCTCGAAAAATGTTTACCGGAGCAATAATGCGGAAAGGAGGACACTTCCAGCTTATCTTAGTTGTCGGTAAATATGTACCGCACTCAAAGTGCAAAATGTTATTGACCGGTGGTCGGTAGAGACACGTTTCAAAGCTCTGAGGCATAGTGTATTGCTATATGACGCCTGTCCTTAGGCCACCCTCAATACACCCGAGTCCATGCGTGCCACTAGTTTCTTCCTCTTCGTACACGTGTCCCGTGTATCATATCGGCCAGTTCGTTATTGGTAAACCTGTTCACGTCGCGAGGAAATTCGTATAATAGCTACTTTGCTAATAATTTCACAGTTACACTTGACCGACACACGAATAAAGTGTTCAGGCCCACGGGAATATTAATTGTACATATGGTGGAAGAACACGCAACGTGCATAAAATTACACCGGAGAGCCAAAAAATCAGGTACAGGCGTGCCTATGCAAATAACAGAGGTATGAAACCAATCAGAGTAACGCGATGCGGTCGGCAGCGCCTGTATAAGACAACAAGCGTCTGGCAAAGTTGCTAGATCGGTTACTGCTGCTACAATGGCAGGTTACCAAGATTTAAGTGAGTTTGAACGTGGTGTTATAGTCGGCACACGAGAGATGGGGCATAGCATCTCCAAGGTAGCGATACAATTTAGATTTTCGCGTACGACCATTTCACGAGTGTACCGTAATTATCGGGAATCCGGTAAAATATCAAATCTTCGACATCGCTGCTGTCGGAAAAAGATCGTGAACGAACGGGACAAACGACGACTGGCGAGAATCATTAAACCTGACAGACATGTAACCCTTTCTCAATTTGGCGCAGATTTCAATGCTGGGGCATCAACAAGTGCCAGCGTGCGAACTATTCAACGGACCATCATTGATATGGGGTTTCGGAGACGAAGGCCCACTCGTGTACCGTTGTTGACTGCACGACAAAGCTTTACGCCTCACCTGGGCCCGCCAAAATCGCCATTGGACTATTGATGACTGGAAACACGTTGCCTGGTCTGACGTCTCGTTTCCAATTGTATCGGGCGGATGGACGTGTACGGATATGGAGACATCCTCATGAAAGCATGGACCCTACATGTCAAAAGTGGACTGTTCAAGCTGGTGGAGGCTCTGTCATGNTTCCAATTGTATCGGGCGGATGGACGTGTACGGGTATGGAGACATCCTCATGAAAGCATGGACCCTACATGTCAAAAGTGGACTGTTCAAGCTGGTGGAGGCTCTGTCATGGTATGAAGCGTGTGCAGTTGGCGTGAAATGAAACCCCTGATACATCTAGATACGACTCTGACAGGTGACAGATACATAAGCATCATGCCCGATCACCTGCACCCATTCATGTCCATTGTGCATTCCGACGGACGTGGACAATTCCAGCATGACAGTGCGACACCCCACACGTCGAGAGTTGCTACCGAGTGGCTCCAGGAACCCNCATATCTGGGATGCCTTGCAACGTGCTGTTCAGAAGAGACCTCCACCGCCTCGCACTCCTATGAATTTGTGGACTCCCCTGCAGGATTCATGGTGTGAGTTGCCTCCTGCATACCTTCAGACATTAGTCTAGTCCATGCCACGTCGTCTTGCGGCACTTGTGCGTGCTCGCGGGGGCCCTACACGATATTAGGCAGGTGTAGCAGTTTTTTTTTTTTGGCTCTTCAGGGTATATCTTAAGCAGGTCTTTACCACATCTTTAGTCTACGGTACGAGTTTTCCGCAGGGAACTCTCCGCAGTTGGCTACACTGCAGCGCGAATCTCGCAGTGCTGCCCCCGGGCCTTCACTCAAGCCGGCAGCACATTTCATTACCACCTGGTGTTCCAAAGTTACCTGCGAAAATAACGATTTGACTCGTTACTTTTTTTTAACAGATTTACGATATCCGTTTCTGGAAACAAGATCCCGATTTAGAATACGTCGTAAATATTTCTTAATGGCACTGCCCGCCATGTCTGCAGTCGTAAAGTTTAAATGGGAATCAGTGTTAAAGTAATTTCTCAATCCATCAACTTTAAAGATAACCGTTTCCAAAAAAAAAAGTTCTCCACGAAACATCTTTTAAGAAATACTGGTACGTTAAGAAATTTTACCAATTTCTACTCTTAATGTTCGAAAATTAAAGACAAAAATTTACATTTTACACAAAAAAAATTACGAATGAATAACAATTTTTTGAAAATGTCTAAACGTGGCATTATTCTCTGAGAAGGTTGTTTCCATTTTTTTAAATTGAAATGGTTATATTTTAAATAGATACATTGAGAAGACATTTCTTCAACATTAATTGCCCGTATAAACATCGCGACTACAGGCTTAGTAGGCGAAGCCGTAGTCCTTTACTTTCGAAACATCGCTCTTATTCTTAAACTGTACGTAGTGTGATCAGTAAATGGAGTGAGTAATAGCTTCAGTCTTCTGCTATTTTGAAAAGACTTGCCATCAATAAATGAAAGGTGTAGGCTCACATGATACCTCAGGAACTACTCACCCTATTCCAAATAAATATTGTGGAATATTCATGATTCTACCATTTTGTAACATACATGTTCTTGCTATCTGGGTTTCTGAGAGCATCATAAAATTAACTGAATATTTGTTTCGGGAAAAGTACGTCATTTTGTTGTATCGGTAACGTTTTGTTATGTAACTGCGTTCATTAATATAATATAGTAAATGACAGTTCAACTGTGAAAGATTAAGTTGTATTTATTTGTATTTATCACTGTTTAATAATTTGTATTGTTGTCTTTAATACAGAAAAAGTCCTCTGTCTTGTCACAAACTAAATTTTGTTCGACGAACTGCAATGATAAATAGGTATGTGTGAGCAGCGTAATCATGGGCTGGGAAGATTCATAAAGCAGTTATCATAAATGTATGAAAAATGTATGAGAAGGGCATATTTTTTGTTCTGTGGTTAGCTGTACCATCTACAAAAGATTTTAAAATTTTAAATATTTTTAATTATTAAATTGCATCATATTTGCTAAAAATTACTCTAATTGGAGCACGGTTTAAAACTGTATCATTGAATATTACATCGGTTTTCTCTGAACGCGGGCGTAAACAATTTACGAAAACTTACCTATCAGGGTTATTACAAAGCTATAACGTTGACTAACCGGGGTAATCACGTATCGATATTATACATATCCTGCGTTATCTGCTGTCTACCAATTAATCCTGTGTGCTAAAACGCCACACAAATAAAACGATTTGTAAATAAAACTGTTTTAACATCGCAGCGGTGCTCCATCGGTTTTTACTCATTCCTGTTAATTTACTGGAATATTTACGCGCTGTATTTGTTTGTGATAACTACGGCCAGAATTTATAGGCGACAACCATATTTAAGTCTAAATTTACTTGCATTTAGGTTCAAAATAACTGAAAATATACACAGTACCATGACCATACATAATTTTTATTCTTTTGAGAAGGGCTCTACTGGCAAAATTGCAGGTTTTTACTTTTAATGAAGAACGCATTAAATTTATAAACAGTGCTTAACGTAATTGATTTTTAAGCTTAATTAGCACAACATTTCTGCCGTTTTTATGTCAAATATTTATGACTCGAGTTTCAAAATATCACGTCCCTTCCCTCGTCTACAATTCAGCATTGCACCTTTTGCAGGTGCATTTCACAACGTACGTAAGGCGTCGTACCAACCAAGTTCCCAAAGAGTATTTTCCAATTTGACCTTAATTGATGCCTATGAGCGTTCATAGTTTTTTTTCTTCTGGTTAACCGGGTGTAAATAAAGTACCTTAAACCATAAACTACGTTTAAAACATGGGATTAAATATTAAAAATGGGCCCACATATCCTTAAGATACCGGTGATTCCAGGCAGATAAAAGAAAACTGTTGTTACACTGGAGTAAAACGAGTCTATTTCATACAAAAAAATAGGTATTGCAGGCAACGATATTTATTCTTGCCTGAAGTTCTAAAGAGATTTTTATTTTCCTTTATCCTACTAGAACTTCAAGAGATTAGAGGATGTGTGAACCTGTGTTAGACTTTGGTCTATCTTTGAGAGATCCCCGAGAAAACCCGCCTACCAGTGGCATCGTCCGGCACGATTCCCACATGTGAAAGTATGAGAGCGACGCCGTTGGGAATCGAACCCGGTTCGCCTACGCAGGAGGCGAGTATTCTAACCACTGTACCACCACGGCCCCTACGGTCAGGTGGTCAGTCAAATGGAAAAGCAAGGGATGCCAATGTGCATTAATTCAGATCATCAAATCATGTTTAGTTTGGGAGTTTTGCTGTGATAATTCCGTACATACGTTCTTTACTATTGTAATATCTTAGAGTTATGGGAAGAACCGATCCTCGTGAATGAGAGGAGGGACGTTGTTATTTCAAGTGAAGCTAATACAGTGTAGAAAAATAGCTGTTACACAAATAATCCCCAAATGAGACCAATACTGATAAAAAGGGGAAATTATGCTGCATTTAAAATTTGTATTGGCAGGTCCAAGTGAAGTTTGTAAGTATGGGGAAAATAGAGAGAAATTTCGAAATGTATATAAAAACTTTAATGTGTGCAACATGTGATTAACATTACCTCTGAACGAGACGCATAAGTAATGGATTCGTCATCCGTTTTGACAGTTAATTCAAATGATGCATTTTCATGCAAATTCTAGGCAGACTAAAAACATAAAACCGGAAAAACTGTTCACTTATTTTTTTCATTCCGATAGTAGCAGATGGAATGATTTGCCCAAATAACCATTCGTTAACTGATTGAGATCTCTATTTCAATACATGTCACAAAGCATTTCGTAACTTGTAGGCTTCACATCCCAAATGAATGCACAATGTTGTGAAATAGTTCGACAGACTGGAGGATTAAACTCTTTTGTGCTTCCAACAACTTATTTTATACTTACACGCAGTTGATCATTCAAGTTATTCTTTCACACGTGGCTACCAGAAATTGTTCCTTCGCCAACGGAAGTGCGAGCAACATGCATGGTTTCTTGGGTCTACAATTCACGGTCGCTCAGTAATCGATAACCACAGAACCNACGGAAGTGCGAGCAACATGCATGGTTTCTTGGGTCTACAATTCACGGTCGCTCAGTAATCGATAACCACAGAACACTCCTTGGAAATTTTGCCGATACGAACACGATAACTACGGTATAGTGACGAAACATTTGTGTTTTATTTTTGTTACNGGAAGTGCGAGCAACATGCATGGTTTCTTGGGTCTACAATTCACGGTCGCTCAGTAATCGATAACCACAGAACCCTCCTTGGAAATTTTGCCGATACGAACACGATAACTACGGTATAGTGACGAAACATTTGTGTTTTATTTTTGTTACTTTGCCATAGTCAATAAACTCTCTCAAATAAGACTTTCCGTGTCTTTTAGTCATGACGATAGTGTGAGATATTTAAATAACAAATCAGCCAAAAAATATAAATAACAAAATGAAAACGCACGAAAATTAAGAAACCGAAGGAAAATCTGGCAGCAGGGAAAGAGTGGAATGGAAGCATCGATATTCCCAAAACGTCATTGTAATAAGATTCCTAGCGCTGTTTCACATTCGAGGCTCATTATTGTTTCTTTTATCACTGTGTTATCTTCTTTGTTTCGTGCCATTCCTCGCCAGAATTACTTGGGCTTTCCGATTCTCAGTTTTTGTACACGCATATGTTGTGGAGTTTCGGTTTATAACAGAATGTTTTTTTTCATATGCAGGTCTATATTTTTGACTTGTTTTCTACAGTGAGCACTAGAATATGAATTTTATTGTTCCTGTACTTTATTATTACATTTGTAACATTTATTATAAAAAATTAGGGAAATGGTAATTTGTTTTCTTCATGTTTCAATTTCTTGAATTTTATATGGGGTTGATGTATGTTTAATTTTTATTTTAATTTAAGTGTGTTTTTGGCAACTGGGTTGAACATCAACTATATAGAAGACCCGCGCGCACTACTGTGACGTCATCACTTGTAGGCCATCCTCCTCGACAGGCGCGCTACCAGACCGC
>NQII01002309.1:359141-371501 GCA_002778355.1 Clitarchus hookeri
CACCAACACAGGCCCTTCAATGCTGTTACTAAAGCAACCAGCAGCGTCGTCGCGCTACTCTGGCGCAGACAAACAGTTCGCCAAGCTATTTCTAAACAACTCCTTCGGGCATGTGCGCGATCGACACTGGCACAAGGATATATCTATCTATGTGTTTCATTCATTATCCAATACCCNCTTCGGGCATGTGCGCGATCGACACTGGCACAAGGATATATCTATCTATGTGTTTCATTCATTATCCAATACCCTTACAAGACAGACATGTAATCCACAAACGACGATCTACCAAGGGCATGTTTTTTTTTTAAGGAGAATTTCATTGGTGGCCAACCAACCGTTAACCACCGGTACCTAAAGTTCTGTTTACGATGAAGAACGTGTATGTAATGAACGTTTGCGTATTAGAAAGAAAGTAGGTATATTTACGAAATGGTTCATGGTCATCACGTACGTTTCGTGTAGGAACATGCGTACGTATTGACGTGTAGGAAATTGCGATATTTAATCTGACTTTAGCCAATAAAATCGAAGAAATTTTTTTTTTTTTTGCATTTAAGAGAATGTCTTATTTATAAAAGAAAACTTTGGTTTTTTTCTTTCACTCGTTAAAAATACGTACAAATTTTACGTACTAATTAACATTTAGAATTTTTATTGTTATGTATTGTAATATATTATTGACAAATCCTATGCAGTTCATACTGGCAGATTAAGGTTGCAAAAAAAAATGAAATTAGAATATGTGTTATTTGCTAATAAATCATTATTTAACGAGAATTGAGTTAATTTATAGTCGCGTGTGATTGGTTGAACATAAGACGAGAATATGCAATATGAACGGTGGATTTTTTTTTAACGTTCTATGGAGAGGTCTCTTTCTTGCTCGAAATTGGTCGTGAACTGACCGAAAGTGTATTCAATGCTATAGTCTATTCGCGGTTTCTTCAAACTTTTTGTAACAAACCTTTGAAAATTCATCCTTTGTAAGACCGGTTTAATTGTTTCCTGAATAGGTTATTTATCACAATTGTTTCANAATTGTTTCCTGAATAGGTTATTTATCACAATTGTTTCATTCTTCTGTTACCGAGAGTACAAAGTCGCATATTCAGGTGAGAACGCCCACCTCCAGTATCTTCGGCAGTGTATAGTTTGTCGTATTACAGAAATAGCTAAATTTTTGTGTAAGCCCCACTCAAAATTTTGCTGCCGCTGGTTTCAATCTCGTGGCCTGCAAATTCAAGTTTTAAAAAATGTTAAAGTGTAAAGGAAGAGTTTAGGAAACACACAGTTAAAAATATAAAGTAGAAGAAAATAACATCTTTGAACAAAACAACGACAGAATGATGTTATATCGCGTTTGCTGTGCTCAGCCCAAACCCGAGTCAGTGACATCAATCAGCCATTGAAAGTCAGTTACGCAGGTGTTATAAACTGCAGAGGATAAATTAAATGCACTGCGTCTCAGGATCTTGGAATTGCTTTTATAGTCGTGTCCGGAGACACGGCCAAGAGGCAATTTTCTGTTCATATTTTGCAAATCTAACATTATATTATTAGTGCTCAAAATTTATTGTGGTCGCAGAAGTTCTATGATATAAGTGATTGTTCCTCGACCACTCTATCTACAAATGTAAATAAAGGTTCTTTAAACAAAAGAAATGAGTTTTTGCGGTTTCACATTTTAGGTGGACGCTATGAGATACTCTATGGAGTGTGACCACATGCTTGTTCATTTTTCACCAAACATTTGAAATTAGTTAATCCACCATATTTTATTGAATGCAATATGGGTATGACATTCATTACAATTATTGTTCGTGACCAAGATCTAAAAGAATTTACTTTACAAAATCTAATTTCTGTACGCACGACGTGTTCACATTTGTTAACCAAAAATTCTTCTTTACGTCTGCTTCGAAAGTTGTCTAAGTTTTCACGTTTTGAGGTGAACAATTGGCTGTAAACAAAGTTGTCATTTTATCTCTAAGACTTAACTCTGCCGTAATTATTCTCCATGTTGTAGTAACTTTCTTTATAAAAAAGAAAACAGATCAGTTATAAAACACCATAGGATTTATTTATATTACCTGCATTCATTATTGCGTTTGAAGTACAAACAATACGCATTTATACAATTTTAAGCTTACGAAGCTTTATTCGTACGTCTTTATTTACACTCATTGCCATAAAATTTTTTTGCATTCTGTAAACATTATTCTGTAACAGTTACAGCAGATAAATAAGCTCATTATTGGATAATATGCAGGCGATCGGAGGTTTGAGCGATGGCGCAAGCACATACGCCGTACGAAAGTGCTGCATTAACTAGTCGTGTGGTGCATATAAATAGTCGCCAGAATATAGCGTTGTATTTATGACTCATACGACAATTGCCATGCGTTGTTATAGGCTACTCACGGTAAAGTGAACACTTTTGAAAGCCCCCGCATTTGTAATAATAATCAATTAATATCTTTAATTTTATCCTTGGACGTTAACTTTCGAGTGCGCTGGAATCTACACGTCGTGTTTATTACTTACATGGCAATATTTAATTAAAAAGGCAGTTACAGCATAAAAATGGCTGAAATAAAAAAGTAACTAGGGCGTAAAAAGAGCTNCAATATTTAATTAAAAAGGCAGTTACAGCATAAAAATGGCTGAAATAAAAAAGTAACTAGGGCGTAAAAAGAGCTTACTTTACCGTGAACAGCATATAGTAAGTGGTAGTCAGGCCGAGAAGACGTACAAGATAGCCGTTCTTATAATTTACAAAGTTTGAGAGAGGACGGATATTTTAAATGCGAGAGGCAGGGTAGGCGGCGAATTGCCCGTCATTTGGAACGTTGGAATTTACAGACGGATCACGTCGAGCAATGGGCACGTGAAGATAGCCGTACGTGATGGAGCGTTTCCGAACGATCCTGCCAGACCATCAGTAGGGAAGTCGAAGGGAAGACAGTTTAATTTTCAAACAGGCGGTGGCTCCCTTGTTCACCATCTAGCGAGCCGTGGCAGCTTCACCAGAGCACCTTGTATCTATAGTCTATTTGCAGTATCTCCACACATTTTTAATCAAACCTCTGAAAAATCACTCCATGCATGACGTGTTAGGTTATTTCTTAAATATGGCATGTTTCAGAAACTACTTATGCTTCTGTTAACATAAAAGTATTATTTTTTTTTTTTGTTATTTGAATTATAACTTACATTTTATTATAAATTGTAATATTTCATTTATATTTGATATGCATACAACAGAGAGACAAAATGCGTGATGGTAAAGCCTTTTAAGAAATAGTTCGCATGTAAAGTATTATTAAGGCGATTGCGCGCAAGTGTGGCGCGTCGTCTCTTTGGCGAAATTTCCTAGACTTGGTTAAGCTTTGTTTGCGCAAGGTGGTGGAATAGCCTTAAAGTATAACTTTATCACGACTTCATAAAAGTTGGAAGTTACCGTGAATGCACTCTACCAGAAGCATTTACAAACACTCAGCACATTTTCTGCCATTATCATGGCAATATGGTCGCCTTCGCCGTCAGTGGTGGCAGCAGTGAGCAACGCGGAATGCTGCGGGCTATAGGCTATTAACGGTTAAGTGAGAACTTAATAAAGCCCTCTCATTCGGAATAATAGTCAATTAACGTACATTATATTTTAGCCCTAGACGTTTACCTCAGAGTGCGTTGGAATATACACACGGTGTGTATTACTTACATGACAACGTTTTTTTTTAAAATGTGATTAAAGGATTAAAAAAAAGCTGAAAGAAAGAAGTAGCCATGTCCTTAAAAGTGCTCATTTTACCATGGACATGTTATCGACACACATGGTGCCGCGGGTTTTGACCAGATCGTCTCCTCCCGTGCCTGATCAATAAAGTATAACGGGAGACAACTTTCTGAGCGATATAATAGAAGAGTGCACATCAGGTCTTGTTCTTACATTCAGGGTTCCCAAAGGCCAGATAGGCTGTTTATTCTGTCACATCAGTCTTTTGAAATGTGTGCACTCCTCACCAGTCTGTTCTCCCAGTCTTTTCGAGCTTGGTCAGAGCTATTAAATTGACAGCAGTTGAATGCTGTCAATAGAAAGAGATCACGCCCTCGTGGACAGCGTTCAGAAAGTTATTTTTCTGCAGAAAAGAAAATCGATTCTCTTTGGGAGTGAGTGGTGACTGTAGCGAAGTTCCGAGGACCGCGGGCAAGACCCGTGTAACCCTGTCTCTGTTTACAGCGAAACGCGAACCCTACTGCTATCGCGATGCTCCGGGGAGCCGACTCCTGTGAACGTATAGTTCGCGACCGGAACAAGGGTCACTAGAATGCGTAGTACCGCGTCCAGAACATTCCGCGGTCCGATGCGCTACTTCTCCTAGACGGGCGCTCAGGAACCAGCTCCTCGGAGGATAATGCTCTCCCGCCCACCGCCGTGGTTTCCCGCTACTGTTCGCGCCATTTCCCAACACTTACGTCGCCTTTGCGATCACCTGATTTGTCGCCCATCGATCATTTGTGGTACTGGATGTGATGCCGTCTCCCTCTGTGCTGGTGATTTTGAGCGTTATTCGCAACGTCCGAAGGTTAGCATACATCGTTAGTCTGATTTTACGTCAGATCGTGGCGATGTGTGTCTATCCTGGTACGAAGCGGAAGATCGAAGTGCGAAAGCTGACCCGCTCCGCAGGAAGATGGGACACTGCCCTGATGCAGCGACACTGCGGTAATTTATTTGATTTGTTTGTATCACGAGACCAATAACGTTTCTGTATATGCTGATATTTCTTGGTGAACAGACTTTTATGTCAATGAGTGTATAACAAAAAAAATACTACATACGCACTCTTAATCTGAATAGTGAGAATTTCACTGTTGAAATTAGTTAACATCATCTGACTTATCCAGCAGTCACTTCAGTCAATTTAACGAATTAATTTTATTGAAAAAGTGCCAGGTTTGCTTCACTCATTGATTCTGCGACAATTTCCACTGATTCAACAACAATTCCATTCGCTGTTTTTCAGTGATTCGTATTTTTACTTGTTGATCACTTAAACAACCGATATAAAATTAAATAAAAACGCATGAACTAATAAAACCGGCCCAATAAATATGTTTTGTAATGCGATTTTCGTCTTTTATAATACCATTTTACGAGGCAACATGAACATTCAGTCTTTCATTCCGTTTTTACATCTTCTATTTCGTTTCGACGTTATCACCTTAGCACTCGGTTCGAAGGTTTAAACTGCATTAAATGTGGCAAAGTGAGTGCATTCATACGTACTATTTGTTTCAACCCTTTCAGACTCGCTTTAATTTACGGTTTCAGGCATTGCAAACACACAATTTTTCGATGCGTGCTGCACTTACAGTCGACACAACACTTGTTTCGTAGTAAGAGCCAATGGGCTGTAAGCTGTATGTTCGGCTACACTTACATGAACCAATTAAGACCTGGACTAGTAAGACGGTTTGAGAATCCTTTACCCACAGGTGAGATCATTGGTCACTGAGCTTCACAGTGTGTATACAATTGTATACAGTAGGTTTGAATGGGATAACAGTCCTTATGTTGTCAATTAAACTAAAAATCAAACAAAAGGTAAACAATTTAAAGCCAAATATTTTCTATAAATAAGTATATTAGATACACGTGTTTTCCCGTTCCCAGACAACGCTCGCTTGTTAACTCGATTGTTGAGCTAATTCTAGAAGCAGGAAGCGGTGGGATACAAATTCTGGACACTCCGAAGATTTTTTTTTTTTACTTTTTTTAATGTACCTTAAATTGCACTTTATAAACGGTGAATTGAGGAAATATGTCAATTTTTCGTGATAATTTGCCTACATTCAATAAAAACAATATTTAATTCGCCACAAGAAGCTGGCTGTCACTTATTCAACGAGTGAAATTGTTTCACTGGAACAACCAGTGGTTCTACGCCGATTCTAAGGCGAGCCAACTTAACTGATACGAGTAGTTTAATTTCACTACGAATAAGTGGGTTTCCACTGATTAGAATTTAGAGTGAACTTTTTACATTCAAAATTAATATTTATAGTGTAAAAAATAGTATAGGGTTAAGAATATATATTGTTTTTGCATATGATACGTTTTCAACAAACCAAGCAAATGCTATTTGAACACATTTTGAGTACAGTTCCTTGTTAGTTCTTTAACGCTGGACATATTCCCAAACAAATTTTGGCGGAAGGAATAACGGTTTTAAATCATATACATTATTATAAATATTATTATAATTTCCGCTACTCACTCTTTTAATTCCTCTTGTTTCTCGACCACATTTTATCTTTTCGAATTCAGTGTGCACAAACTACTAGAATGGTGGTCTATAAAATTTCAGTTTCTATCTGCCCATTATATTAGTGCTTTGGCTTTCGTAGCAATATGGCCACGAACGCTCGATTTGGCTGCATTGGTTTTTAAACTCGAATACTGGGCGAGGCCTGGGTGTACGCATTTTTACGCTTAGATTATATTTGGTTTACTATGTAAGCCACTTCCGATCAGGTACCATACTGAAAAAAACATTCTGTAGAATCGAGACTTTTTAAATGTTGTTCTCTGACTAGTACGTTATGAGTAGAGGTGATGGTTCATCGCGGGGAAAATTGACTGTTGGCTAGGATTCAACATACTGTACACATGTCTGACAGTTTTCTCTCCTTATTGACTGTTATTCATGTAAGAAGATAAAACCCCATTTTACTGGACCAATGAGGATTCTGATACTATAAGGCAGAACGTTCGTGATTGGCCTGCAAACAACTTACCCGAGTCAAAACCCTGTTCATCCAATCATGAAAGAATAAACAAAGAATATACGTTGGCTCAAAATTTTTTCGCTATTTTCTACCATCTCTAGCTAAGAGTAAACAGAACGAAGTTTAGGTACGTAAAATGCCAAAAGAAAGCGTATAGACACACATGTTTAGAAAAAAAGGTGATATCAGAAGGAAAGGAGTTTACAAATGAACGAATTTGGAATCTGGTACTGTGGTTTCGGTTTGGTCAATAACATATTACCCAATTATTTTATATTAGTGTGAAATCCCACTTCACGTGTAGACGTTACTTGTAAATATTCTTTCTTCGCATAGTTTTTGCATCATGGCATATCAAAACAGCAATGTTAGTGTTTTCGGGACACATATACAATAAACAAAATTAGAGAAATTTACAAGGATGTTTGAAAGTTCGTGCCTTTAATATATGTCAAGGTTTTATTAGAAAAAATTACATAACAGAAAATCACTGACTGCTAAAAATAAAAAATATAATAGTGTCTCCTTGTTTAGAGCAATTTTTAAAAATTGCGAAAACATATTCACAGTGTGGTTTTGAAGATTAATTGAACTAGCACGTGGTATTTTATTTCTATGTGATTTCATTTCTGTGAGCGAGGTATTTTTCGTTATTTATATGCCCCAAAGACAGCAAAATTGTGATTTTGCACGCCATTATGCGGAAAATAGGCAGTCTAAATTTTTTTTTGTGCAAGGAAATAGTACTTTAAAATAATTTGTACAGGATGGACAGTATTTCGTACAGATGTAGTCACGACTTTTTTGGTGCATGTTTCCTTAGCGACCTCCCGTGGTGCAGTCCATTAGTGCGCTGCCGGTCTGTGGTGCGGGAGGTTGTGTGTTCGAATCCCAGGTAAAGAAAGGGTGTTGATTTAAGTAAGGCCATAAGTTAATTTCTAAGCCGTGCTCATAAGTTAGTTTGTATTGGTAAAAAACGTCTGTCGGACTGCGCTTGGTGTCTCATCGCCCCGGGCAAACTATTATTTTCTTACTGTAGAGCTAGAGTAGCAGTCTTTAAATTGACCACGTTCCTTTGAACGTCGTAATATCTTGTAGTTGCCATATTTGATATACTCCATATTACCGGGAATTTTAATGAATGTATTTCTCCAGTTTTCTTTTATTTCGTTGGTGAAAACTCTACTCGTTCTTCTAATTAGTTTTACTCACGTGGAAACCGAGTCAACACCTTCAGTGGCGAGTACACTTGTTAATAATGTAAAATATTTACCCTTTCAATTTTTCCAGGAGTAAAAAATTTGTCTTCTATTTGGCAGTCATAATTTTTTCAAGATTACCGAGGGTTGTAATTGTTATGATGTGCATTGTGTTAAGCATGTTTTTAGTAGCCATTGGATGTTGGTAATAAACGCCTGTCGGACTGCGTTTTATCGTCTAGAATTTCAACATAAAATAAATATTTCCTGACTTTGAATGCTTTATTTTGAGAGATATTTCACGTTCGTGATACAAAATCTACAGTATGAAGACTATAAATGTCAAAATTTCAGTAAAATGACAGATGTCACAATGTTTTGTTAACAGGTGTAATTTAATAGTTACATGCATATGATTACTTGAAGTTTCAAAGATCTCTCAAATGCCTTTAAAAGTTTGGCACTTACCATGATTTATTCATTTATTAAGATGTCTTTGATGATACTTTCCTTCATAGTTGAACTTTTTTTATTTTTATAATACATTTTGAAATGTTACCGTTTTATGATTCCTGTAACGATACAAAGAATCTGCGTTCCTATATTGAATGCTATTTATGACATTAGAGTAACTTCTTAATGGTTATTGCTCATAATTAGTAACTATGTTTGACTTTAACCCATTTTATAAAAGTATTTATGTTTTACACATTTTGCAAGGGAGATTTTGTATCCTGTTTACATTTTTCTTGAGTTGTATCGCCATTTGGCACAATTATGACTTTAAAACATGCACATTTTCTGAAAATAAATTCAACGTTTCTTATTCATATTGCCGTTATGCGATATCAGAGTATAACTTAAGAAAATATTAAGAGGAAGGTTCTATACTTACGCTTTCCTAGTGGCATTAAACGTGAATGCAACATCTATCTCCAACTCTTGCGTAAGGCTCGAGTCATTTTCCTTCACCGATTGATATTATTTGTAATGAATGTGCTTCTGGCCGGGCTACAAACTTAAGTAAAATATGAACATTATAGTTTTTCTAATAACTGCTAAAGTTTATTTGCTTATATTTGTAAAATATATTTAAATTAAAACATTTCTGAATTGGCCAATATTGTAACAAATAAGGCAAATTCATAACTTCCGATTCAATTGAGCCAGACGATCAAGCTCCCTTCACAGAAGTCATGCAGTGCAGTTCTCAAAACGTTTCGCCATTTGGTTGCATAATCATCTCGTGCACCTGTAAGTAAAAAATGCATGAGTAATGTTAAAAGACCACATGTTATAAAATAAGAGCTATTATCAGTGTGTCATATTTCATTTCAGGATATGATGTAGGCAATTTTTACAAATGATCTTCCTGGATAATACTGAAAAAGTTTATATTAATTAGATTCGTTGTGCCTGCCACGAAGTTAATGTCAACGTAAAATTTCACATAAATACAGGTACATAAAAATTAGTGTAATTGTATTTTTCATAGTGAATTCATTTTCAAGAGGTAGAAACGCTAAGTCAAACAAAAATTCATTATTTTCGACCAAATAATTTAACTTAATCATTAAGACTCCTTATTCTCATTTTTACATTGTGTTAGTAATTTAAGAAACGTTATATTGTAAATAATAAGAATAACAGCTTCAGATATCGACATTCTCCGTGCAGAAGAAGACATCGTTAATAATTACCAGGCAAACCTTATAGCGGATGGTTTACATTAAGTGGAGAGATTTGGCGACTCTTAGCAACGAGATCTTGAGAGCCGATGAGGGTGAAGCGAAGTGAATGTTTATGCGGCGTCGGAATACAAATGCGGGGATAACGGGAGATCCCCGTGAAAACCCGCCGACCAGCGGCATCGTTCAGCACATTTCTAACATGCGAAAATCCAGGAGCGATCCCCGCCCGGAATCGAACCCAGTTCGCATGGGTGGAAACCGAGTAGTCTGACCACTACACCACCGGAGCCCCGGTTACATTAAACAATGGCCACATCGGGTCCCGTAGTAACCAGAGAAGACAAGAGTTCACACAGTTTGTGGGCACAGTGACGTTAGCAGTGCAATGAAAGAAAATATTTGTTAGTGGCTACAAAACCTTCTGGTTAATGCTTTCCAAACAGGAATTTTTTTGTTGGTAAAAAATAGATTGCGGTGCCCAATAACACTGTGCCCATGTACGACCAAAAGATAAGAAAAGAATAAAACATTATATCAACTTCCAAAAAACACAGATATATCCCGAGTCCTTGGCATAAACTACAAACAAAATACCCCAAAACCATAGCATACAAAGTGGCACAATAAAGAAATAATTACCCAAAATGACCCGGCAATAAATAATCATGCTGGCACAAAAGAAAGAGAATAAATAAAAAATATAAACACAAGACTTACTAGTATGATTAAACAACATATAGGCCCAGAGGAAAACCTACTGTCTATGAAATAATAAGACGTGACTTGTGGTTGTGCGGTATTTAAATGTTTTCTTTATAGTTATTCATTATTAATTTTCTTTAAAAAACAAAGACGTAAGCGAACGACTGTCATCAGAACCAATAATTATTTTTCTTTCTTTCAAAAGTAAACTAATGACAGTTTAAATATTCATAAAATAGAGAACGCAATACAACATTAAAGATCAGTCCTTAAAAATGAAAGCAATGAAACTTGACCATAAATCAGTTTAAATCACATTATGATGCAGTGACATTAAAACAAATATTAAAATAATTAATAGCGCCATTCATGACACAAATTGACGCCCTTTTCCAAAATAGAAATTATTCCAATTAATAAGGCTCCTGACAACTGATGATGCTAATTTGTATTATATTAGAAAAAATGTATCAACCTTAAACTTAATGCAAATTGTATATTAAGATCAAACAAACGGTTCACAAATATATTAACACTTAACCACAAATAACTACTTAACGATTATAGTTTGAAACAAAAATAGAAAATAAGAAACCGTTAAAGTCACACGTGTGTGTTATAAAAAAAATATTAGTTTTCTAAACCACATTAATTTTAAGATCGGTCCCGTTATAACTTGGCTGTATGATGACCATTGAATACACGGGAACAATGAAGTTATATCCCGGCCAAGAGGATTACATAGTTCGCTGTCGAACAACCAGGATGGCGGAAGCTAACTTGATTACGTTGCCGCTAACAAAGAAAGACGAGGCGACGTGCAGAAGGGCTTCCATGATAAAAATAAATCTAGCCAGCACGTGTAGAAATGTTAGGTCAAAGCGTACAGTAAATCTTAGGCTGGCACATGCAGTAACGACTAACGTGGCACTTGCAGTGACTAGCATGCCAGTTGCAATGAAGACTAGCGTGCCAGTTGCACCCTCACTAAAACAAAATATAACCGTGAAAAATTAGTCAGGTGAAAATAGTTGGTGCACGCACAAAGAGAACTACTATAAAACTGGAGTGTTACTCACCAAGGAGGAAAAATAGAAAATATCCAGTTTACATGTTGGTGCAACTTGGCAAACAAACACCAACAAACACACACACAACAAAAAAAATTAATAAATATAAATATTGAATACTACATCTCTACCACAGTAATGCAACTATAACATTAAATAAAACCGGAATCTCAAGTTCTGAAGAACAGAGCCCCAACGCCGGGCAACACGCCATCCTGACTCTGTGTCTGTACAGAAAACAACGAGCACAGAAGGTAGAAACAAAAGCCGAACGAAAAGCTTAGAATTACGACGCTAGATGTCGCAGGCTGTCCAGAAGAGGCGAAATGTGCTGAAGTGGACAGATGTGGGGAAGCTATCACGTGAACAAAGAAGCATTTTTCGCCGAGAAAATTGGCAAGAACTGCAGACGCAGGGAAGTGAGTGGAAGGGGTAGCATCAGACGGCGACTGAAAGAATTTGCAACGCAGCATTGCACGTCCGAGTTGGTAGAGAAACGACCTCTCATGAAACACGGGTCTGCAGGCGACACTGGAGTAAAAACGTAGTTTTGAAAGCACTGATAAAAAATAATCGAAATTGAAAAATACGCAAATGATAAAAACATAGACGAACAATTATTAAAATAAACTGAAATTCGTAAATAACATATTACATAAGCTGAAATAAATAAATCCATTATTTATCATGAAGAGTTATATAATACCGGGCGAAAATACATTATTAAATAAACAAATAAATCGCATATACTCAAATGGATAATAAAATAACTATCACATTAATTAAATACCAAAGGTAACACGACCATTAAATATTTCTCTCAATCGTTTTTACTGAATTAAATACTGAAAATTAGGTTTAAAAATATTTAAAAATATTACACTAGCAGTGACACATCAGTCA
>NQII01002310.1:0-17027 GCA_002778355.1 Clitarchus hookeri
CAGGTCTCTTTCACATTCACTCCATTGAACTAATTGAGTTGGAATGGGTTTGTTCATTGCCTGTCTTCTAAGATTCAGGTCTCTTTCACATTCACTCCATTGAACTAATTGAGTTGGAATGGGTTTGTTCATTGCCTGTCTTCTAAGATTTTCCATCTCCACACTTAGCATGAGCTAAGGAGTGTTCGTGATTATCTAATTTGCCATCTTTGCCTAATGTGTTTTTTAAAGATATGAATGGGACCGTTATGAACACACTCCGCGTCTATTGCACAATGTTGGCACCATTTTACATGAATATTTGTCATAATTTACAGAATTCACCTTCTTCTTCTTTACTGAATGTCAGCCAATTATATTTATTTTCCCATTGTTTATTATAATGCCCAACATACTGTTACTATTAGTTGCAAATGCCACTTGCATTGGTAATAGATTTCCCCCACCGCGTGTAAGCTTAACTTTCCCGTAAATCATATTTCATAACTACAGTTAAATGCGAAAAAAACTTAAATCACAGCATCAATACTGATGAAACACTAGCCTGAAATATAGGTATTAAATCACATGTAATTAGTGAAGGTAGAATTTTACCACAAGACCACGCGCTTGCAGTTCACAACAAGTAACAATGATAAGAAGAACTACAGAATTCAAATGACTATTTATTCGGTACTAATAGGTTCAAGAGCGAAATACACTCGTTTGTGTAAACAAGAACAACCTGGACTTACGAAGGAAAATAATAAACCGGGAAAGCTGAAAGGCATTTGGGTCTTCATTCAATTCAAGTCACGATGTTTAGGAGTAGCCACAAATAAAAACTTGCGCAAAAATGTTTCTTGCATGGGACAGTTTAAAGAAACAGTACAAATATTCTCTGTATGACTAAACAAGTATTGCGACGAAGTCATTTTGCAAATAGTATTATAGCGCAGATTATTTCATTTCTGGAAGTAACTTTGTGTTTTGTGTGTGTTCCGATAGCAGTACAATCGTACATTTGACTTGTGAGCATGCAATGGCAGTTTCAATTGTCTTCGCTGTGTTGTGCAATTCCGTATATTAGTAAGAACTGTACTGGTTTGTTTGATGACTCGTTCTGGTGTTGCCTCATTTCATTTGGGGTTACCAATATATATATATATATAATATATATATAATATACATTATACATATAATTCCGCCTCCTTTTGGTAACCCAATATACATATATAATAACAAGTAATAACCTTCCCTCCTTTTTATTTCCTTTTAGAATAAGTATTTTTAGTACATATTCTCATGTGTCTTCGTCGTACAGCAAAGCGCAAAAATGTCGCATGTCCAAAAAAAAAAGTGTATTCCGTTAATCCGGGGCGGGTCGAATGAATGTACAGTACTTTTTACGTTATATTATTTTACGCATGCCTCGGCCACCTTTTACAATAGAAAAGCACTTTGTTCATCTTTGCCCGGGCCACATTTCTACAGTAAAGTTATTTTGTGAAATTTGTAATACTCTGACTATTGCTGGTAAATTGATATTCAACAAAACCACAAACTCTTATTAATTCACTCCTACCTACTCTCTTGTAGCACGATTCTTTCCTGCCAAGGGCACAAAGTGTCTTCGTTTGAAAGAGATATTGTGGAAGGGGGTCGAGACACGCTTTAAACCATCTCAACACGCGAAGCCGTATCCTTCCGCTTGGCTGGTCCCGCATCGGGCGGCGCCCCGAGAATGCTTTATTTTTCCCCGCGTTCAAGACGCATCGATAAGGGCGAAAATAGCACGCGCGCCCAGCGGCCCGTCGCCCCTACGTGCAAGGCGCTGAACCCGCGTGCTGTGCTACCGCTGTCACTCTTCCTTCTGCAAATGACATCTGTAACGGTGGGGTTTTGTTACCCGCGATGGAAGCCCATATATACTACGCCTGCAGAGTTTTGTTTCTCTCCTACCTATTAAATAAACAGCGCAGGGAAGCTCTGAATATGAACGTTTTGGCCATTTAACCAGTTTTTTTTAATTTATAATAAACTGAGTAATATAAAAAATTAAAAGAATGTATTGGCTTGGGTAATTGTTTCTTTGTATTTATTCCCTTGCCAAAAGTCATATTCCCAGACATTTACTTGCATAAATGTGCGAACAACAAATGTACAGGAAATATGCCCGGGCTACTATCTTTAAAGGGTGTTCGGCCATAACTAATTAATTATTTATTTTTGTAGCAAACATTGTTCAATTTGTACACATTATATTGATGGCATTTCCCTTTAATAAAAATACACTTTACACTATATATTTTATGAATAATTTGATGTGCAATTCAATTTTTTTTCCTTTTTGCTGCAGCCGAAATAAACAATACTAAATAAGTTGTACAAATTAAAAAAAATTACAAACCAATTTTTTTTAAATCATAAAAATATTTTGGCAGATTTTTAATCTTTTTTTAATTCATGAATTGTTATTTGGTGATTACATATATGTCACATGGTAGCCCATAGCATTAGTAAACATTGTCCATCTTTTTATTTGTACAGCTTAGTTTGTACTTGTTATTATGGCTGCAGCAAAACAGAAAATATAAGAATTTGAAAAAAGTGCAAAACATTTTTATTCGAGGAAAATGTTATCATATATGTCGTGTACAAGTTAAAAAATGTTCAGTACAAAAAATTTAAAAAAAATTGTGCAACACCGTTAAGGGAAACCTTCGTACGCCACATTGGATATTTCTTTATTTTGCTTGTTTACGTTTTTAAAAAAGAAAATTACGGAAGTAACCTTATACCAAACTATATATTGACCTCACACAAGGGAAATACGAGCTCATGATTACTTCAAAATATTAAATCTGCCAAAATTTTGTCAAAATCAATATTGTGACACAAACACGGGTTAGTTGTTTGGACGTCATGCCTGTACTATATTCTGTACCATATAAGAAGGCCACTTTCTTGACAGTTGACACTCGCCGCGCCTTTTCGTTTATGTATCCATTCGCCATCAAATGGCGTTTCAAGAATAGGCTTTGATGTGGCCAGGAGGTGCTGCTGCGTGCGGCAATTGGTGAACTGCTTGGGTGGCGCTGCATTCGTAAACGGAGCTTGGTGGACGTGTGTAGGGTCGTTCATAAACGGGGTTTACGAAATACAAGTTACTTTAAAAATTATACAGAGCTCGCGGGAAAATAAAATTATTTATATATGCGCGTGAATACGTTATTTTAAAAAACAAAACTATAACATGTTTCTGAGTGTAGTTCGGGATATGGATGACAGATGGCGTGGAAGGGCATATTGCAACATATGGTGCACTTTTAACCCACAAGATAGCAGCACCTGGTTTGAGAGTCTGGAAACTTTGGATTTTTTCGTCACATTTGGATACGTATCGTTTTATTGTGCATCTCATTTTGAACACCTATACATTACTATTTTATCACGAAGTTTCGTTTCTAAAACTAAAAACTGCTGTTTTATGACCACGTAAAATAAAATGTATTAATTAATGTACGAACTCTTTCTTATGCGCGTATTTTCTGCTTGTGTGATGTGCTTCGGCACTGCTCTCAGAATAGCCAACGTAATATTAACTTTTGTTCGTTCGTGCATCAGCTGATACAGGATTTGGTAAATGGGACGTTAGTTGTTTTCAAAATATTAAGTTGCCACTCACTGACTGTCAGAATGTGGCCTTCTTATATGAAATGAACTTTACTGCGTGAAGTCAGTTGCTGTTTGTGTGAGGACACTTTCAGAAGTTTCTTTTTTAAAACATAAACCACCTATAAAACCCCAGAATACAATTAGGCGGGGCAAGGTTTCTCTTAAGGCTTCGCCTCGCCTCTTTTGCAGAAATTCTTCGTTTTCGCGTCGCAATTTCGGATTCATAGTAATCACTGGCAATGCACGATTATACCAAATTTACATTTTACGAGATGTTTAATATTACTGCGCGTAACTTCAATTGCGTGTGCTTGTTGTAAAAAGTAGAGAACACCTTTATATTTCATTGATAAACACCTGCCTTTCTGCAAGAACGTAGAGAAAATTAGATGCAAAAGTATTCAACAACCAGTACATCTTCAATCTTCTATAATCAACCATTTACAATAAAACCCCTGAAACTGAAATTATGACACGAATATGACGAATTTTTTGTAAAAGGGGTGAGGCCGGATCTCGATGGGTAAAAGTTGAAGGTGGTTTCAAACAATCTTGATCTACTTCGAGAATGCATCTTTACACGATGTTTACGTAGTGAAGAGTTGCAGATGAGGCGTATGAGTTCGAACCCCTCTCTCATAACGCCAGCCCTGCCAGTGATGATTATGATGACGGGACCACATTTCACCTCACACCGCAGTTCGCTTCCGCAGATACAAAAATTTATATCGTGTAAATCTATGGACTTTTTTTGCGTCGATTTGTGGCCGCTTCCACTCGCGAGGGTGATGTGGTGCCATTCGCTGGAATCAAAGTTTCCTTTTTTTTTTTCTCTCCTCTCCCAATATTTTTTTTTCGATAGCGACCCATTTCGCGGGGCTGACGGACGCGATCGGCCGCGAGCACGGGGACTCTCGCCTCACCGCGGCAGGTGCAGCGGCCACACGGCTGAAAACACAACAAAAAAAAAAAATTCCCTCCGTCTCTGGGTAGGCTGGCAATAACCCATTACGTACAGAACGGGACAGCCGTGTGACCGTGGGAGGGAAATTTGGAAGTGCTTTTTTTTTAATGGAGAAATCAACCAAATGAAAACGTGCCTTTTTAAAAATTTAATTTGGAATTTGAATATTTTTTTTTATATAAATAGAATAAAATATAAAACATATAATTGAATAAAACTTGAACTGTGCACGTTGTGAGTCTTTGTAAACAAACAGGTAGAGTCCTTTAATAACTAAACAAAAAACTACTCAAAACAACATGGGCGGATGTAAAATCGCATAGGCTGTTCATGATTAACCAAGCACTTTTAAAATAATCACTGGAAAAAAAATTACTGCCCCTACCTGCATAACTATAGACGAAAAGCATAAACATAGCATTTTACCTAACTCGCTTCCTAAGGAAGGTACACGCCCGTAAATGTGCGAATAGCGCGGGAACAAATTTACTTAAACCTCTGAAAGTACGTGCAGTGTGCTAGTAAATGGCCTTGCAGGTCTACAGAAAATAATGTCAATGTCGATAACTGATAGGTATGGAAAAAATTGTGATTTCCACCCAGATGTATCCAATTGCATTGAAGGGGAGTGTACAGAACATTCTAGAAGTTTGGTTGCTGCTACGTACAACTGAAGCCAGTTTACACAACTGTCCTGTTGTCACGTCTTTGATGATTTTTTTTTCATTGCAGGCGCCATGAAATTGTGGAATTAGAAAAGTTTTTGCAGATATAAAAATAACTACTAGATGGCATTTCTTCTTGGTGCTACCAAGAGTTTAAAATCTGGTAAAATATCTAGGCTTCAAACTACTTGTAATACACCCTACGTTTGTCTGTTAACTGAATACATATAATTTAACGGACTAAGTGTTTCATTTCCAGTTTTAATCCTACAACTTAAAAATAGCTACGCCACGCGACATTTTCACTTTAAATTTACGAAAATTCTGATCTCTGGTTGCATTCCACTTTTTTTCATCAAAATAAGCTAGGGCCGCAGACACATGGGCCATCGGAGTCGTGAGTTCGTCATGTCTGCACTAGACTATACCTCCTTGAAGCCTAACCCGCCCGGAATGGATGCACAAGATTCACAGACCTCTAGTAATGAGTCAGGGCCAGGCATATTTTCGAGGTTTCAATAACCTGTACATGAGGCACCGGTAATTGTCAATGGACCGCTACCTCAGAGAGTAGCCAGTTTCACCCCAGATCCTTTATCGAGGTATTCGGTTGTGACTGGTTTGTGGCTGGCCTGGAGCCGTCCACAGCCTGTGTGGTAACTACAGTCCAGTTGCAAAAGACATGTTCACGCTTTGAAAGTAAACATTTTACTCATATGAATAAATTAATTTTGATGAGCGATCAGGTGTGCCATCGTCGAAAGTACCATCTTTTTTTAAACATGATGAGAATTAATGGCTGATCATAGCCGACCCCGTTCACAAGTTTACTACACAGTGAAAGTATTCTCTCCTTGTTACAGACAGTTCTTTGAAAACTTGTTGTCGAAGAATTTCTTGTAAATCTACAGCTGAAATACTGTATGTTTACATCAGTCACATTATTTTATAAAACACACAAAATGGTTATTGAGATACAACGCTTACATGTTAGAACTAAACATTAGTTGAACTCTTTCCACACTAAGGTGTCGTGAAATTTTCTCAGATTGGTTTGCATTGTTGCAAAAATATCTTCGGTCACTAGCTTCCAAAAAAAATTCCTTGTACAAATAATAAAATTTTTTTTATAGTGTACTGAGTGAAATACGCGCTGCGGTTTGATCATGTATGAAATAAATGGCCCCCTGAACAAGCTCTGCAGGCAGATGAGTACCGATCACTTCGACAGCATCGCATTCGGATCGTTTGCTGGAGTTGTGGGCCCGGCACAAAGCGATGCATTTTTTACTCTTTCCCCCATGCGGGGCCAATTGGATTTTTTTTATCACCGGCGCCCCTGTTATTCGGTCAATTGGCCTGATTACGGTGCGCCGCCCGTTGAATTATATCAGCCGTCCTGCGTACCTGACCTGATCAACTGTACGGAAGTGTATAACAAATGCCACCCACCTATGGCGGCTCGAGGGCTCTGAAAAAAAAATTGTCTGAGCACTGTCTGAACGTGCTCATTGGTGCAATGGCGATTAAGAACACGTGTCTTGTATTGATTTCATTATTATGTTATTGAGGCGCCCGTCTACCTGGCGCTTGAACTGCGCTGCAGAGTGTTCCAAATACACATTTTTCAACGAAACTATTAAGCGTGCGTCCAACGTGCTGATCTACGAAAAGAACACACACTTCAGACGAGAGCTGTTAAGTACTTTCAAAATATCACGTACGTTAGAAACATCAATTCAGAGTACTCCAAAACCGCTAAAAACGGCCTTTCCAAGGCGCTGTAGCTCAAAATGCACGCATCAGATACATACAAAACTACTATAGGGGCCTGCACTGAACCTTCCTAAAGACTTCCCACTTATAAAATAATATGGTCGCCGCCGAAAGTCCCATAGGTACACGCAGCACGACGAAAACACTGCACGCCAGTTCAGAGCCTTGCGCTTAGCGGCGATGGCGTACCTGATGCGCGTGGCAGTGTCGCCCTTATCGCTCCGGCGCTTCTCGGCATAAACGTGGGAAAAAGTTCCAGGTAGACGGGTGCCTTAAAAGAAAAACACGGGTCAGTCATTCGGGTGAAGTAAGGCTACACGGGTTCCTGAAATCCATGATATTCAACGGCTCTTATTTCATTAGCAGAATGCATGCGATAGGATACGTCGCTTCCTTCTACTTTCACGATTTGTTTTCGAGTAGGCACCCACCAAAACTACTCGCGTCTGTAACCTTTTCTGCATCACATTATTTTATAGTTTCAAATGTTTCAAATAAGCAGTACTTTTTTACAGTACTTTGCAACCCACAAAATAATTGTTCCGTTAAACAAGACTGGTATCTGGCGTTATATAATTATATGAACCATTCACAATATATTACAAAAGATAGATTTACGCATATTTTACCGGAGGGATCACACTACCAGTATGAAGCACTGAGTGGCACTGTGTGTAGTGTATGCCATATATGGCTTTCTGTACACTCGTACATAACTTGAACACGTGAACTGATCGGACTATAGCACGTCAAGTGTGAGAATGTAGCTTGCAAATGACAGAAACACAGAAATATCGAGAATCCGACAGAAATTCGACTAAACGCCACAGCAGATCAGTCTACATTGGTACGATATAGATATGCTTACTTGATGCTGCCGAAGCGAGGTTTTATTTTTCCTTGTGCAAGACTGTGGTCTGTTCTATCGCTCTGGCAGCAGCTGCATATCAGTGGCTTAAAGCACTAGAGGTTTGTGTTAGATAAACTGCTGTTCTGACGACAAGAAAACACGCATGCAAACGTACAGCTGTTTGAAGTCAAGCCGAACAACAAGCGGACGCGTGACATCTCCGGGCGTAATATCCGTGACCTCATGACACGTCACATCACGTGTACTGCCAGCAAAGGTTTAAGGGGAGAGAACATGTTTATTTTCAACTGTACCGTTCGACCGACCACTAATTATAAATAATGTTTATTATCAAAGCCTCTTGTGTAATGCGGATCAGCTGGTATGCATATGGGCTCAACCGTATGTTTTATTCATAGCATGAAAATTTGATGAGATACACACGTGCTCTCAATGTGAACAAAAATTGCACCTGCGCTGTACAATTACCATTTCTAGGTCTCTCAAAATGCATTTGCACTGAAAAAGATAACTCATAAATACATTACAGTATGATAAAACTTGTGACCCTCTTAGCCGTCAGGCCCTACCGGGATTACTGTACATACATACTTTTTATCATAAAAAATATAATATTCATGTTTTCGATTGTTTTAAATATCATATTAGAAATATACTCACTATTTCACTGCCAAGGGAACGTTTATTGAAAGTTTAAAGGTAATTATAATTTTATTCTCAAATTTGAATTCTTAAAAAAATGGCTCTATTATATTAATTATATATTATTTAATAAAATAAATTAAAATCACTTCTCAATAACAAATTAATATATTAAAAATAATTAATCAATTCCACAAAATAAAATAAAATTAAAACCATTTATCTTTAAAACTTAAAACTTAAAAATTTTAAATACAGATATAATTAGAGGTACATATATGTCTACATGTTTAATTTATTTACGATGCATTGCTAAGTTAAAACATTGAGCGTGTGTGACGTGGCAGGCTACCACTCTTAGATTAAACTAAACCTCATCGTCATCCCGAAATCAAATGAATGCTTGTTATCATTATTCATTACGCCATGGCCTCTCTCAGTAGTCAAAAGAAGAAGCCCGCATCTCAAGGCACAAGCATGGTTGCGTTGGCGGCACTGTCGAGCTACTGTATCGGCACAAAAAACGGTCTTACTTGAATGAAGTTCAACTTGAATTCATTTCAGGCGTGTTCGCAGATCTCGTTGAACGGGGCCGAGGCATCTTGTTATTCCCTCAGCTGTTATTATTCTTGAAATTTCCTCTACTAAGAATACATTACTCCATTCGCGGTAACTTCCAACTTTTCTGAAGCCCTGCTAAAGTTCTACTTCCAGGATATTCCTCCGCCTCTTGCAGACAAAGCGTAGAAAATTACACCAGAGGGCCAACGCACCGCATTCGCTCAAATAATATTTTGCATAAGAACTCTTTCTTACTAGGCATTACCAACATACTTATTATATCTGTGTCTTAATTTTCTTTCATTTATAAACGAAATATCATAACTTATATTTAAAGTATAAGGAAAAATTATTTTTAAACTAAAAATAGGGTACCTTTAGGTTAACAAATTTATAAAACGCTTTGTGATATACGACATTTTTAGGAAACAGCTTAACACTTCATGAATGGGGTGTTTTTTTCAAAGGTTTGATTAAAAAAGTGTGAAGTAACCGCGAATAGACTACAGCTTATTCAGAGCCCGTTACAGTCCACGCACTGCACGCACGCGCCCAGTCACGCACTTCAAGGCTCTCTTCGTAGTATTCTTACGTGGCGCGTGTTCGCAGACAACTCAGCCCATTTATAGAGATACTAAACAAAACTACACCGTGAATGTCGCCCTGCTGGCCTGCACCCACTCGGGTTCGCCCAGTCCTGACAGACCCCCACCCCACCAGCAGCCCTCCGTAAAACATCTTCCTTCCTTTTCTTAGAAGTGTCATAGCATCCGGCGAAATATATAAAATCATTTATTAAATACATGATTGGTCCGTGGTCACGCAGGCTACCGCAACAATATATATCCCAGGTCAATCAAAGTACACGCTCGTTTGCATAGTTACCGTGTTCATAAGCATAAGTTACAGGTGTACTTTTATCGAACTCATCTAAACGTCTATTTGAAACAATAATTTACGTTAAAACGTTTTAAAAAAAAATTATTATCACGAGCTGTACCAAAACTTCTTCAAATTGCTTTCAACTAAATTTAGCTACAATTTTAAATCAATAACATAACAAATGAAAACACAAATACACAAACCAAATCTCGTGAAAATCATCCAGGCAACAAAATGTGCGCCTTACGTATTTATGTGTTACACAACCGTGCGTGAAATCACGTTGGGTGCATGCTCAGGAAACGAGGCTTTCCAGGTCCCAATTATACACACGTTGTTCTGGCTCCTCGACACCGAGCATAGCTTATCACATGCGCAGGCAGTTAACACTCGGTAGGAACATTCTTGTATACTCGGAAAATAAAGATTGAAACCACGCACTAAATAAATTTACAAAAGACTAGTTTCATTTCATTAAGGTAAATTAATTCCGTGTAAAGATATTGTTCTAAGAGAAGAAAATGTTGATCAAATCAATTACTTACAAATAAATTATATAAAAAGCGTCTGTAAGTACCCAAAACTGGAAGTACGCTACAGGATATGCATTGAAGGACCCCTAGTAACCATCGTCCAATCCAAACGGGTTTTTATAAAACTCAAACTATTCCTGTGTAGATGTCAAGTGTGATCGTTTTTGGAAGAGCATCACTCGCCTGCATCAGTCTGCAGCCATTGGACCAAGTGTCACACCGCAGGTCGTCCGATGACACGACGAGCGCAGTTGGCTGTGCGATTACATTGCGTATGTACCACAGAGCGTGTTTTGTTGCGTTTGCAAAACCAGTTACGCAGTGCGCAGAGGGAAGAATGAGGTCAGCGGCAGCCTGATACGGAGATAGGGTCGACACGAGCTGCGCTGCGAAAGCATAAGCTATCGGCAAAACACACCTGCAAGTTGAGAAGTGTCAGTTAGGTCTGGCTGACACCGAAGGACGGCCGCCGGCAGACAAGTTTAACTCCGTGCACGCCAAGCTGTCGGCGAATAGGAATGGATTACAACACACTATGTAGAGGAGGAGGGGGGGTGAGCAGAATGGTCAGGGGATCTGAACCAGGAGAGAGCGTCTTAGCGGGTTGTCAGCGACACGAAGCGGACGCAAGGCGGCAGGGCTCCGATCTATTGTTCTTCAGGGGGAGTGCAAGGGGAAAGATACCCCCCCTAATTTATTCCAACGATCAGTGGAAATGTAACAATCATTATTTTGTTACAAAATTTTATTTGTAGCCTTAACGAATATCTTAATTACACTTACCTCTCTGTCGTCCTTTAAGTTGGAATGTCGCCCTAAGCGACACTGACATCATTTTGCAATGCTTGGAAGCTGACGGCGAGCACCAGCTGAGAAGTTAAGTGACTGGGCGTGGCCGTATAGTAGGACTAAGAGCCAGAGAGTGCCACTCACTTGGAGTGTGACATGTCGGTGGTGGAGAAGATGGGCGGTAGAGGGTTCCCACAACCCCCCCAACCCCGCCAGTGCTACCTCACGACACTGATACGCGACTGGATAGACGGGTCGTACGGGCCGCCCTGACTGACATACCAGCATCCGCACGTGCACTAAGGGCAACTGTGACTCTCCCACGTGTCGGCACGAACAATAAACAATCGCTTGTTAAAGGTAGGTTCACGTACTCGTGTCCATCTGGCACTTTACCCCTGACACCTGCTCATTATCGTCAACATATCTGGTGGTGTCGAGAGAGACATCACCAGAAGAGGTGATTGTAGAGCGACGGTGGCCAGTGATGAGAGATGTTTCAGCACTGGACAAAGTGATGGCCATGTTCGCGTTCTTAGACGTGTGGGTGAGCGTAACATTCCATAGTGTACGTACACTCGCCATATCGGAAGCGCCAATGAGATTATCGTAAGGGGGCCCCATACGCTACACATCCCGATCACCCATGGTATTCGTTCTAAGGAGCATGCCGAGTGCTTCGTACATACGTGACGTTGACGAACTTGTCCTTCAACCATATCTAGACACACAGCAGAAACCAGTCTTCCAGCGCGATAACGCGCGTCCCCATGTCTCTAGGGCAATATAGCGCGCTCTACACGCATGCTACCCTGGCCCGCTAGATCCCCAGAACTCAGCCCCATCGAGCATGTGTGGGACATGATGGGACGGCGCCTGACATCCAGCTCAGTTGCAGCAACGAACATCGCAAAGCTATGCCTAGAAATACAGTGAGCGTTGTGTACGGTACCCCATGCCAAGAAATACAGCGAGCGTTGTGTACGGTACCCCATGCTTAGAAATACCATGAGCGTTGTGTACCGTACCCCGTACCTGCCGTGATGGCTTGTGCCGATAGTTGGTACCTAGGCCCGACCACTTGGCGGAGTGGCATGGACTCGGCAAATTTCTGAAGTTATGCACGGGGCAATTCACACCACGAATCCTGCAGGGAAGTCAACAAATCCATAGGAGTGCGAGGTGGTGGAGATTTTTTCTGATAAGCAATTTTCAAGGCATCCCAAATATGCTCAATAATGTTCATTTCTGGTGATTTAGGTGGCCAATGGAAGTGTCTAAATTCAGAAGAGTGTTCCTGGAGCCACTCGGTAGTGACTCTCGACGTGTGGGGTGTTGCATTGTCCTGCTGGAATTGTACAGGTCCGTTGGAATGCACAATGGACATGAATAGGCGCAGGTGATCGGACAGGATGCTTACGTATCTGCCACCTATCAGAGTCGTATCTAGACGTATCAGGGGTCCCATTTCACGCCAACTGCACACGCCCCATACCATGACAGAGTCTCCACCAGCTTGAACATTCCCCTGTTCACATGTAGGGTCCATGGATTCATGATGATGTCTCCATACACGTGCACGTCCATCCACCAGATACAATTGGAAACGAGGCTCGTCAGACCAGGCAACGTGTTTCCAGTCATCAACAGTCCAATGGCGGTGTTGGTGGGCCCAGGCGAGGCGTAAAGCTTTGTGTAGTGCAGTCAACAACGGTACACGAGTGGGCCTTCGGCTCCGACAGCCCATATCAATGAAGGTCCGTCGAATAGTTCGCACGCTGGCAGTTGTTGATGCCCGATCATTGAAATCTGCGCCAATTTTAGAAAGGGTTTGCACGCCTGTCACGTTTAATGATTCTCGTCAGTCGTCGTTTGTCCCGTTTGTTCACGATCTTTTTCCGGCCGCAGTTATGTCGAAGATTTGATATTTTATTGGATTCCCGATATTCACGGTACACTCGTGAAATGGTAATACCCGAACATCCAAATGTTATCGCTACCTCGGAGATGCTATGTCCCATCTCTCGTGCGCCGACTATAACACCACGTTCAAACTCACTTAAATATTGATAACCTGTCATTGTAGTAGCAGTAACCGATCTAGCAACTTTGCCAGACGCTTGTTGTCTTATATAGGCACTGCCGACCGCATCGCGTTACTCTGATTGGTTCTATACCTCTGTTATTTGCATACGCACGCCGCCTATACCAGTTTTTTTGACTCTCCATTGTATAATGCTTCCTCTGCTGTCGTGTACTCCACATATTGCAAAAAGCAGTGACCTTACAATTTTGCGAAATTTTTTCGTCTTAGCTATATTTCCTGCACTGTAAATTCCAGTTACTTTGGCCGTCATTTATTTCCATAACAGTTTTATAAAAATTATTATTAACTACTAGCTGTGCCCGCGGCTCCGCTCGCGTGAACTACAAAATTATTGTTTATATTTTTAAAAATAAACAATCTAAATAAAAATGTGTAGTGGAGTCGCAATAAATACACGTACATGCTCGAACGTGATTAGTTTGTTACTAACGACGCGAGCCGACTGAGTGCCGGCCGAGCGCACGCGACTCATGTTACACTCCCCTACCGCCCCTCCCTTAACACACGCGCGCCACCCCCATGACTCTCCACGTCTGCTTACGCTCAACTGACTCGCGAAAAATTACTTTTTCACAAAAATGTTTGATATCTCTAAAAGTATAGGTGGGAATTTGTTTAGACAGCGTATTGCAAGAGAGTGCGCTGGCAGCAAACTTTTTTCCGACTTGATTCACTATTATTGTCACATCTTATTCCTTATGTTACATTACGTAACAAAATATATACTAAAACCTGGCCAGAGAACATAGATATAAAAAAAACCACGTAAATCGGATAAGTGGTTTGAGTTTAATAATATATATATATATATATATAGATTACATTAAAATTAACAACGCTGGAACTCCCTCCAGTCCTACTATTATAAAATGCATATTTAATTTATTTATAAAATATGAATTGTAACCTACACAAATGGAAATACCCAAAACACTGGGCTTCGTTGCTCGCATGTACTTCATGCGCATTTTTCCCCACTAAATTCCAGCCAACGTTATTTTATTTGAGTGTAGCTGTGTGTTGCCATTTTTCTTCTAACCGGTTAGTAAACGCTTATGTACAGTCTGGAAAGTAAATTTAGGGTTACAGGCGTGATATATGATTCACAAATGGTGATTCTATCTTGCATGTGTATTGAAAGTTTTATTCCTTTAGCCTATTCCGATATTTATATACATTAGCGTTGCAATAATTTAACATTTTGATTTGCACAGCTTGCTTCTTGCTGCCCATTAAATTACAGGGCAGGTGACATTGGGATCAGCCATATATAAATACAAGGTGCTGAAACTCACACGAGTTAGATTACCCAAAGGCAGATAATAATTTAATTCGCATAGATTTTCCACCGTGGATAGTACAGTCCATAAATGGCGACTGCTTGCAATGCTTCTACGGCCGCGAATTCGGAATAAAACTTTTTGGATTGGTGCAACTGAAAGAAATATTTTAAAAATATAATATTTTTTTTAACATAAAATATAGTAATATTGTATGCCACTAGAGAAAAGTAGCTTATCGTTTTAGAAATTTTGTAGTGTCACTTATGTACTCAAGAAATAAACGTCAGAAAAAAAAATCCTAGGCTTTATATTTCAAAACAGTTTCAGTGAGTTCAATCTGTGTTTCTTCACTGCAGGAGTGAATTATTAAAATCCAATTATCAGCGAAAGCTTTCCCGATTGATCGACCTGGATCTGCATGGTCAATTCGAGGCGGTGCGAGATGATTGCAAAGTCGGGAATGCTCTCGTCTGCATGAGCGAATGTTGACCGTATCGATTCTCCCCACCCGCGTAAACGAACGGCGAGTTCCCGCACTTGTAAAACCACCAATTAAAACCATTGAGCTCGGCACACATTACCAACGTCGAAGACAAAATAAAAATCGAGTTAATCTATATCGATTGCTCTAGTTCTGTTGCTGTTTACTACTCGCCGCTTCCCCACTGGCAGAAACCACGCCGGGCACTATACTGTAGTGTAGAGTAATATGTTCATTACTGGCTAGCACAATCAACAACAGAGCGGAGAGCTGATCACTACACCAGTTAAAACATCGCATATGTAACGGGATTGTTAAGTTTGTGTTTCCTATAAACTGCGACAATAAATAGTTCTTCTTCGAAGCCTGTCCATTTCGCAAATTACTTCGGTTTTTCAGGTTTAACTTCAAGGGTGTAACATCTAGTATTCCTTTACTGATTGAACACCATTAGTTTATCAGACACCTTGGGCTACTCTTCAGTCATCAACAATCTGGAAGTTATAATCTGATAGTACCGCGAGGAAGCAGGCTGGATGATAAAAAATAATAATAATAATGGCGTGTGGGGAGTGCACCCAGGGCAAGGCAACACCCTCCGAGTGACGGTTTTTCCAGCTGGGACCCGTAGGTGACCGTCATCCCCGAGCATGACAAAAATGAAACCCTAGAATGGAGCGGCGCTGGAATGCAAGGGAGGGGGAAGCCGGAGTACCCCGAGAAAACCCGCCGGCAAGCGGCGTCGTCCAGCACGATTCCCACATGCGAAAATCCGGGAGTGAANCGGATCGCCGTAGTGGGAGGCGAGCGCCCTGGCCACTACGCCACCGCTGCCCCCATGATAGACAAAAAGCCTCGCCGTGAGAAAATGTATAAATTATTGTGGCCCTAGTATGCAAAAGGCTGAGGAATTTAGGCCGCTGTCACATGAATTTGCGAAATACATGGCCTCTGATTATTCCACATGACCACCACAATTTATGAGTTTACTGTGTCGAAACTCATTACAGGAGACTTGCGTAGTAGACCTTAAACAATTTTAACACGTTCATGAGAATTACGTCTTCAAGCAAAAGAAAATTTATAGGAACTAACGCAACTGCGCTAAAATTGGTGAAGAGAGTGGTCGATGGCGGAAACATACACAACTCTCGGTGATTATACGACTGCAAACGAATCACGGACGCTTAGTTGTAAACTGTGGTGGAATAATCAAACTTGATCTTTGGAAATGTTCGTAGTTCACTGGACCCCAGAACAACCGCCAACCTTTTCCTGCGATAAATTAGAGTCTAATGACCGCGGACCTAAGTTACTCGCCCAGAAAATTCGCTACTCTGTATTTACATAAAATGTTTTTTTTTTTTTTGATAACTCAGACATTATTTATTTGCATTAAAACTCGAGCAGAGAAAACTGACCAAAATTTCAGGGTACTTACGTATATAAAAAGTGTTCTAACGTATAAACGAACTCAATCCATTTTGATAGCGACATGTATAATAATAACAATAGCAATAGTAATAACAAGGCACAGTTCAGTGTTGGGACACGGAGATCGGTTACTGCGCAAACGTCGAATGCGCAATAGCACTAACCCATATTCCATTGACGTATTACATTGGCATTTAATTGTCCGTCCGCTTCACAGACAACAGGTCGACGAGATGCGAAGCAAGTAAATCTAACTCGAGCTCGTATTTCGAGCTGAGTTGAGTTGAGAAATTTTGTGCGGTTCTTAACAACGAGGTCTTGGGAGCCTAAGAGGTTGAAATGAGGTGAGAATGGAGCAGCACCGAAATGCATATGAGGGGGG
>NQII01002310.1:20944-81946 GCA_002778355.1 Clitarchus hookeri
TATATCGCCAAAAATGAGAGCAGTTTGTCAGAAGATATTTGCTCCGTTTTGGCAGGCGTAGAGAAAAATATCGTAATTCAGCTCACTATAGAAATATGAGAACAGGGACCAACCAAACTCAACATTTTGCTTCAGTACGACAATGCGAAAACAACAAAATTCGATGAAGTACACAACCCTGTATGAGGCTAAAAGGTATAAAAAATGCCATAAAATACTAAAAAGGAAAATATTCCATGGATAGTAAATATACAAGGAGCCTAGTTATGGGTGCATATTGGCAACATTGACTACCTACAACTCCAAATCAGTAGTATATTATCCCTATGAACCTTTTTATAAATTGATTATGACATATCGCGTAGTGCACAAGCGCGATGCGTAAGTTTTGTTGTAGTAATAATCGCCAGAATAACACGAAATGAAATAGTCCACCACTCTGCCCCAAGTCACGTTATAAGCATAGTATAGATCACAACATACCACCTTTTTATATACATATTTCTCATGCCATTCGCGAACAATTAGCATTAGGCCTTTGTCATTCAGCATGAAGACGTCTTCCAGCGCCATGAATGTGAGTATTGCCCATTAGGCTTTACAACATTTTATAGGCAAGGTCATTTATAATTTACATACCAATAGGGTTACACACCCTTGTAACTTGGCATGTAGTAGACCAGTACAAGTTCAATCAGCTAAATCCAGCACATGTTGGTCTAGACCCTTTTACAAGCATAGTTGGCCACCATTTTCGAAACACTGGTGATAGTACCACCAAACCCAGATCTATGTAATACTTCAGACACTGACATAATGCATTAGGCGAGAAGTATGGTTAACTTTACCTAGTCAATAAAGATATATGTACTTTTACAAAATAAGCCAACTTAGCTAACCATTACAATTTCAGTTCAGTGGAAATGCTTTAAAATCTCTAATTCCACCATCAATCATCATCATCACAGTTTTCATAAACATTTCCACATACAGCCAGGTCACCAACACACCAACATGAATGACCGGAGCGAACTGATATCAAGATCTGCCATACCAACTGACCAGAATCACTGATCATACAATCAACAGTTCCAACAAGACCAAGCGCCCACCAAAACCAAGCAGGTCATGCCAAGCAGACCATGTCAACACGCCTAAAAAAGATACCTCAGAAAGAAACCAACAAAGTTACTCAATCGAGTTTTGAATTTCCCTATTAATAGGTTATACATTAGATTAAACAATACACCTCATTCTTCAGTTGCTCACAAAACGTTTACCAAAACGAACTACTACAGTCGACTATCTGCAGCATTGCATTTTATTAACAAATGTTTCAGAAAAGCAATAAGAAAAGGTCCGACGAAACATCACATAATTGAGGCATCAGCTATAGTAAGGGCACATAACAAAAAATGTCATTTTGTAAAAAAATGCGAACAAAGAATTCTGTGTTTTTCAGAGAAGTCCAGAGTGATCGTATGACACTAACGAAGAGTATATTAGCAGTTAATAGTTTATTATTTATCTAAAACATGGAACTATACTGTAACAGAACGCTGAAAATTAATTAATCCCCGGTAAACAATAATACATATAGACAAGAGATGCTGTACACAAATGTAAAATATTCTGCCAATCTCGGGAATCAAAATATTTGCTTCAAATTTCAAGGTCATGTTCTGAAAATCAAGACGGATCATTTAAGACATTCTAAAAAAGGGCACATGAGCTCATATGACCTTATAGCTATGGCCTCAATTATACTGGATGACCGAAATTAATGATTACATTCATTGAATACGAATATAACAGAAAATATTAAAGAAAAGTTAATGTGACTACTTGTATATGATGCGACAAGGACAATTTTGGGTGTTTGCGAGTGCACATAGAAATAATGCAATTGCCAATTACATTTGCAGCAACGAACAGCAACACTACAGTTGTAGAGTAATTTGTGAAGATGACAAGGTTTCCTTTCGTGTAATGTAAGTAGATTTTAAATTATATTTGTAAAATACTTGAGGTGCAAGGAGCATATAGGACAGAATTTTATACTGTGCTACGGTCGTTTATACTAATGGCACAATTACATGACAAGTTTGAGAGGGATTGAACTGTGTGTGATTTGAAGAAAAGGATGTTGTGGAAGGAAGACAGTGAAAACGAATGTAGAAAGTGTGGGGGCAATGTTGCACATATAGTCAAATAAGAGTGATCTCACAAGTTCTGTGGCAAACATATCGAACCACTCTGTTAACCCAATGGGAGGACTTTCATCGGCCCTGTACACACAGTTGTGATAGATGAGAGTTCCTTGCTATCTAAAGTTTGTCTCATGAGATCAGACAACCATATTACAAAAGTGTTCCTTGTTATGCCACATGTTTCCAACTCACAGCATTCCACCCTATTAGAAAATATCAGCTAAATGATCCCACTTTGCATCCAATACTAGAGTGGAAAGAAGCTGGTTAATGGCCAAAATTAAACGAGCTATAATAATTTCAAATTAAATAATATTACTTAATACATTAATAGCAAAAAAAAAAAAAAAACATTAATATACCGTGAAAAAAGATCACTATTCGAATGTGGGCTTGACCCCGAAATCTTCCTCACAAATTCCATTTTCCTTATATTTTTTTTAATTGCTGTAATTTTCTTAATTTGCTATATCAAGATTGCACTTTTACTACCTATGATACCAAGAATAATAATATGAGAAATAAATCAATGAATAATAACGGCAATCATATTTATTATTGTATTAATTATGGGGTTATATCATGAATTAAATCAAGGAGCCCTAAATTGACCTATCCAGTCTCAGCAGAGCATTCAAGGCATACTGGGATCAGTGGAATTACATCCTACGGAAGAATGGCGTGCTTACAGAAACTGGAAAAGTAATGATGGGAGACACGCTTACAGTTAATCCTTACAGAATGCAGGGTCCCCGAAGTCTTACAGGAACTGCATATCACTGCAGCCAGTAGGCACTTTGGTGTTAATAAGACCCT
Source organism: Clitarchus hookeri (assembly GCA_002778355.1). NCBI lineage: Eukaryota > Metazoa > Arthropoda > Insecta > Phasmatodea > Phasmatidae > Clitarchus > Clitarchus hookeri. The sequence goes on from NQII01002310.1 coordinate 23,971, forward strand.
CGACAGAGATTCCACGGGCTTCATTGTAGGGATGCTGAGAAGAGGTGCCGAATGTGCGACACCTGCCCCGCAAGGTAGGGACCAAGGACTAGATCATCAAGCTCATCTCCAGAAATACGATGTTTGTTCCCCGTTCGAGAGGATGGTAGTATGTATTCTGGGTCCCTTGCCTGCTACAAATAAAGAAGCCGGTATTTACTGGGGGCCCAAGTTTACTTCCCCAAGTAAGTAGCCTGAAGTCATTCTCCTTCCAAACCAAAAAGCACGGACTGTGGCCGATGCAGCCATACACCAGGTCTTCTCTATGTTTGAGGTGCCACTAGAATGCTATTCGAATCGGAGGAGAAAGTTTGAAGCTGATGTGTTCCAAGATGTAATAAAGACTCCGAGAATCAAGAAAACTAGGACTGTAGACTGCAGACCATAGACCATCAGTCCGATAGAATTGTCGAGAGGCCTAACACACCCTTGAGTAGAACATGTCGATTTTCGTGGTAGACAACAAAAATGACTGCGATTGGAAGGTGCCGTTGTTTCTTCTTCGGCATTTCACGAGATTACAAGCGTAACACGATTAAGGATGTTGTTCGGGACAGAGCTACACCTCCGCAGTGACTTTCCTTTTGCGTGGCTGATTAAAGAGGAAGCTGTTGTTTCAAAGTATGCCAGAGGATTACGTCATAGACTGGTCGGCACCCATGATTTTTTCTCGTCAGCATCTCAGAATAGATAATGATAAAATGAAAACCCGGTATGACAGGACAACATCGGGTCGGATATCTAAAGAAGGATAATTGGTGTGGTTATACAACGCACCGAGGCAAAAAGGGTTCCACCCCAAGGCTACAGAGATGTTGGAAAATTATTAATAAAGGAAACGTTTTCTAATTGAGCTAATCCATACACGTCTATGTATTACAAACGCAGAAAGAAAAATAAATTATTACAGTATTCAGAAATGTTTACGTAAAGGCTTTTCACGGCAAAATGAGATCTTTTGAAAGCCCTACTTACGATCTAATTATATGGACGTTGTGTATTCTTCCGCCTTACGTAAAATTAACATTGCCTTGGACCTCATCACTTAATTCATACTTCGGTGGAGTAAATCTGTGAAATTATTAGAAAAGTAAATACAGGATGAGTATAAAATAATACCCCTACTTTGAAGGTCTATATTATCAAAACCAAACAACCTACAACCTTGATTGACCAATCAAATGAACCGTGGAACAGTGAAGTTTGTTTACCACATATTCATAAATGTTCAATGTGACCCCCACGAGTGGTCCAAATGACATCTACGCGATAATCAAACTCGTTCCACACTCTTGTCAGCATGTCCGGTGTTACGGTTTGGATGACGTTCGTAACTCTCTGTTTGAGGTGGTGAGGGGGTAGCGAGCTCACATTCGACACGTCAATTTGACGGGGATGGTCTGATGTTTCCTTTATGATGCACCATCCCATTGACACCTACCTGTTCGCAGATACCTGAACGAGACGTTGCCGCAACGCTGGATTGGTCGAGGAGCAGTTGGTGACCAGGCTCTTCATTACTGGCCCCCAAGAAGCCCGGATCTTACCCCGTGCGAATTTTTTCTTTGGGGGGTACATAAATGATCAAGTTTTTCGTCCAGCATTGCCGGCTAACATTGAGGACCTCAAAACGAGAATTACGGATGCCATCCAAACCGTAACACCGGGCATGCTGACAAGAGAGTGGAACGAGTTTGATTATCGCGTAGATGTCGTTTGGACCGCTCGTGGGGGTCACATTGAACATTTATGAATATGTGGTAAACAAACTTCACTGTTCCACGGTTCATTTGATTGGTCAATCAAGGTTGTAGGTTGTTTGGTTTTGATAATATAGACCTTCAAATTTGGGGTATTCTTTTATACTTAACCTGTATTTTACAAACCTGTTAATTTTTATACGTCGATGCTTTAAAAAAAACAGAAAGCGAAGTATATATATTAAGTTATCACAAATGGTTACCTAACACTGTTTATTCGACGTTAAGATATGGAACTTATTTCCATCCATCGTTACCAACTTTACTCGGCGATTGCCACTCGTTGCACCCATTAAGATATATGCAGGCAGGGGCAGTGAGATTTTTTTAAGGTTAATTTCAAAAGTGCTCGCTTTATCGTAAACCGCCATTAGCAAATTTAATTCAACGTTATGGAATGTAACTACTTTACAGCCATCTTTACCAACTTAACCGGGCGCATGTCTGTCTGTCCCTGTACTCGTTAAAATATACGCAGGTAGGGGCAGTGACATTTTTCAAAGGATTGTTTCGAAAGTGCTTAATTAACCGTGAACAAACTTTAAGAGGCCTTCTAGTTATCACATGGGTCTCGTTGTAAGCAGTTATGTCTATTTTAACTTATAAAAATGTACGGAATATGTCAATTGAAATATTTATGAAGGACAGATCTGAGTGTCGATATAATGTTGCACATTCATACATTTGGTTATTGGAATATAAATGCGGTCGTTGAACATTTTCAAAAATCAGCAGATATCACTGTAAGTACTATCTTACACACGTATATAATATAGTACTGAAAATACATATTGTGCAACATTATTGATAATGTTATTTTCTGGTCACTTCTCGATATGAAAACAAACCAGAAGAAACTATGCACATACGTTCAACGATTTATATGTTTCCGTTTAGCATTTATTCAAGCGAAATGTCAACTGTATATTTTTGGAACATTTTAAAGTCGAGTTTCGTTATTTCCTTCAGTTTGTTTGCGTCCTGAAGTGGGAGTTGAATCACTGTGCTCTACAAGCTCATCGCATGGAACAGCGGGCAACCAAAGCGAACCAACCATAACTTTTACATTTATCCACTCATACTGTTAAGCAGGGTTCTTGTATTTGCTTGAATCCTCTATCTTTGCAACTCCCGGGAAAGTAATGTTGTTTACGTTAATTAAACTACATCCGCAGATATCTCTCATACCAGTGTATTCCAGAAATGAGCACAATTTAAATGTGTTGTATTTTTATACAAATGTACACAACAGTGATTTACCGTCAAATTAACTTGTGCTATTTATTGTTTTCATGTGGACGTTTCTTAACTCTACCAGGCATTTGAAAAAACGTTATTTTAGTCTTTGCAACAAACACATAATTTGTTCGGAACTGTACTAAACTAGTTGCGCATAACGCTCTGTCATACGCCGATACTAATGATAAGGAGATACTGATATAAATAATGAACCTACTTTCCTCTACATGGATGCTATATACTGTATATTAATGAAGATCTTAAAATCTTAAATGATATGTGGGCCTTGACGTCTCCTTAACAGAAATATAATTAGCCATGAAACGAGGAACATAGGCAACAGTACTGGTACAATTACAAACACACAAGTGCCTTACTCGGGATTTGAACCCAGAAAACTCTAACCATGAGCTAGAGGGCAATAAATTGCATTACGGAGGTCGGATTCGGATAGTCTGCAGGTGATCTTCAAACATTCGATATTGACGCCATGGAGAGGGACACACAGACGACAGCCGACAACGAAAGGAAAAACGTAGGCCATGCACACATGGCACTGAGACCTAGCATTTTCCGAAATAATTCACAGTCTCTACAGTCTGTCTCACGAACTAGTAACTTTTGTGTCACTGAAAGTAGTCTTGAGTACACTCAGTTTGTTGGCAAAATATTTTCTGTTGATATACTGGGCAAGTTGACAGTCAGATGAGTGTGTTTGGGTCAACATATCTAGGTCAAGAGGGGGGGGGGAGGGAGACCGCTGTACCCAGTAAAACAGCTATAAACAGGACAGACTTCAGAACTGTCAAAAAAGGTCCCTCGTTCGTGAGGCAGACTGTACATTACTCTTTGGATTCATGCAGATAAACACATATCACTGAAATCTTTACTGCCGGCAAACTTGTAAAAACTATGTAGAATGTTGTTACATCGGTGATTGGAGGAAACATGACTTATTTCTCTTTACACGATCCAAACATTGTAGCCATCCGAATAGCACAAATATCATTGGTCCAGCCAAATGGGTCAATTGCCCAATGCGTAGAAGACGCCTACGAATAGGCACATTCAGATATGATTAACTATACTGAAACTTAATAATCAGGAAACATTCCCTGCAATAAACCTATGTCTCAAAGGATAGCACAGTGATTGTATTACAAGCGAAAATTCACTTACACTGAACACGGTCAAGGCACGACATTATTAGTTGGGACACATGTTTTTCGCGAAAAGATTTCCGCACAACGGAGAGACTTCAATACCCAGCGGGAATACCGGCAGTATTCTTTTTTTTATTGGCGACGTGTCTCTGTGAGAATACATTTCCTTACTTGACTGGCCAATCAGAGCTAGATTACTCCGATACTGAACGTCTGTGATTCGCAGAAAGACACCTAAGAAGCGCGCGAGTTAAAATTCACCCAACAGCGATGCTGGTTCTGAATAAGCGTGTCTTTAAGTTCAACTGGTCATGGAATCATTTCTCAAAAAACACGTAGCTCTAATTATTAGTGGAGACCTGAAAAATTCGCGAGTTTAGTGACCTGCAGGCTAGACTCTATAGTCTTATGTACAGAGATGCCGATATCAACTGCACATTGGTCGTCTGCCGTCACAGCGGAAGGTGAAGATTGGGCCAGCCTTCTTCAGGAGGTGTCAAACACCGCGTGGACCAATGGTTAACATTTCATTAACACACGTGTTTTGAATTCTAGCTTGTCCCGAAATGAATCCGCGAATTTTTCAGGTCTCTAATTATCAGGTGTCAGCCATTCAAGAATGCTGCACAGTTCAGTAAGCGAGCGCTGTGCATTGTGGACCAGCGGAATACTGACAAGTGAGACTACACAGTCTGGTGTACCTAATGTGGTAGATATACACAACAATACACATTTTTTCACCAGCAGTATTTCTTAGTTACTAGGTAACTCTTGGTCCGAAGAAGAAGCATGTGTTGAGAATACACACCGTCTCTATAGAATACCATGCGAGACTTGACGAATGTCTTTTTGCTATGCGTTTATTTTACCAGCGAACATCCTTCATGTACAACCAATTACTACATACGCTATAATTTTTCCTAATAATTTTGAGACACACTAGATGTCATAAAAGTATATGCGTTACCTTTATGTATGTCACTGTACCTCTGCTCATCCGAGACGCCCTGCAGAACTGTGCACCAAAACTAACCATGCACCATTCTGGTGGCTTCATTCAGTTTGGTCCTCGTCGAACAGGAGTCTGTCGCAGAGACCAATGAGAAAATGAGAGCTTCTAGAGTGTTTACATCGCTGTGAAGTCTGGATTTGTGACGTTTTATAACGCTAGAATTGTAGGGTTCCTACGAATTACAGGTTGTGCAAAAACATTTTTGAGGAGTGTATCTCAAAATTAGCCTTAGACCGCCAGGAAATGCGCACCTACCGGGAAGATTCACACAGTAATTCAGTTCTTAGAGATTAAATAGCAAAGCGATTCCTTTAATGTGGGCGTGCCCATACTCTCATTGGATGGGCGTGGCTCTGGGAATGGCCTTGTGTCTGATTGGCGTACCCAACGATCTTCCCTGGGAGTAAATGATTGGCAAGCCATGCTTCTGCTTTACGCTATGACTGGTTTATATCACTTATCACTTAGCACAACGCCTCATTGGTAGAGGTGGGAGAATATCGCGAACATATTTTGAGCCAACATATCTGCTAGAACACTCTAACTAGTTTATTCTTTCACGATTGGATGAACATGGTTCTTACTCGGCTAAGTTGTTTGCAGGCCAATCACGATCGTTCTGTCATGTAGTATCAGAATCCTCATTGGCCCAGTGAAAAGGGGTTGTAGCTTCATACATGTGTGACAGCCAATAAGGGAAGAAAACTGTCAGACATGTATATAGTACGTCTAATCCTAAGAAACAGTCAAATTTTCCCGCGATAAACCATCATTAGAGACCTGAAGAATTCGCGGATTCATTTCGGGACAAGCTAGAATTCAAAACACGTGCGTTTATATCACTTTAACCATTGGCCCACACGGTCTTTGACACCTCCTGGAGAACGACGTCCAATCGTCGCCTTCCACTGTGACAGTAGACAACCAATGTGCAGTTGATATCGAAATATTTGTACATAAAACTGCAAAGTCTAGCATGCAGGTCACTGAACTCGCGAATTTTTCATGTCTCTAACTATCATCTCTATTTATTAAGTTACCCGTATAAGTGGCAATCTCAGAGTGCTTAGTGCATATAACACATACAGACATGGTAAAATCTTTGCCAGCCTACTGCACGAGTAGTACAGAGCCTGTGTTGATGGCAACCGCGCAGCCGTGGCTCGCTGCCGGAGCGGAACTCGCAGTGCCACAAATGCCCGACGCGATGAAGTCGTTGTTTTGCGTTCGACTGCAGGATGTAATAGAGGCACCGCTGCGTGCGACGAGGGCGCTTTTAAAACCCGTCCGCCGAGATCGATCATTTTCGCTGATGGGTCCAGCTCTCTCGCTACACTGCGCATTCAGCTGCGTGCGGGTCACGTCGGACGAATCGCACTTCCGATAAGGCTGAAAATCTCGCGCTCGTCACGGTGGACGGTACAACTAGCCACCCTATTAACTCTAATTATTTCATAGTCACATGCTTGACCTCACACGCCTCTACATTCCGGGGAAGAGATAATTTGTTGGACTGATTGGCGCCACAATCAAAACTCATTCCCTGCCACACTCAGTCTCGCGGAAATGAACCTCTCTACTCCTACATTCTGACTATTTATTCGTAGTCCTGCAGGTCATGTCGGATTAACTGATGTTCAGTGACACAAGTGAATCTAATAGATGCTTTTCGGACACGTAGTATTTTAAAGAATCATAACACTAAATAGTATTGTCTCTACACGTAACGAATCCTGCCGTAGCGTCTATGATTGTAAACTCGTTGAACAGGAAAATCATGTAGTGCGCACAGCAAGGCTCATTGTCCAACATTGCCAGTTTCTGCCTTGTGGGTAACGGATCCCTACACATCCCTACTGCTGTACGTTATGTTTCACGTATTGTAGCCATTACTTCGAAATTGCTAATTTAAAATGTACCAACAGTTTGCTTCAGAAAAGAACAAATATAGCAAGGCATACATTCAGAAAAATGAACAGGTGACATTTTGACTAACATATTGTTTTAAAAGGTTATTCCCATCTTTGCGATCGCAAAAACAAAAATTTTGAAGAAGATGAAAAATGCCAAATATTTTTAATATCTGTCAATTTTTAATGCATCACAACCTGTCACAAAAAAATCATTATTTACCAGCACTACCAACTGACTTCTGACTCGTGGCGAAATTTCATTGGTTAAAAATAATACATCTGTATTCAATTGTTAATCACTTCCTCACAAGAATTTTAGTCCTGTGAATTTTCTAATATTATGTTTATTCTCTGTGTTCGTGTAATTTAGCCAATCAGAAGTGAGGCCCTTTCCCAGAGCTTATCACTGCCAATCAGAGAATGGCAACGCTCACGTTAACGGAACTGCCACGCTATTTCGCCTTCTTTGCGCCGCCGCTGTATACGCAGTGCGAGCACATCATGAAGTGAGCCATTTTGAGCACACTTTGACGTAAAACAAGCACGTGTGCCACAATTCCGGTGTAGAAATACGCCTTTAATTATGGTGCGGGTACGGGCGTTTTATCGTACATAGTCACGTGGCACAGACCACGAGCGTGGGAACTTGCACGTGAGTCAATTGTGAAAGTCACCACGCGAGAGCAGAGTTGGGGGCGAGCCTGAGGCCGCAGAAGTGGAACGCAGTTAAATTCAATAAGAAAGTTAATTACTGTAGCATGAAATCTGCCGAGGCAGAAATAATCTAAATTAAATATGCAAATCATGATTGAAGCAAAATATTTGGATTTGCTACGATCTCGCATTGTAGCATGGTGCCACCACATAATTCATAATCTTCTACTAACTCGTACAGAGTTTATAGTCTTCTACTCACTTGTACAGAGTTTATAGTCTTCTACTCACTCGTACAGAGTTCATAGTCTTCTACTCACTCGTACAGAGTTCATTCGTTAATTTGCTGCCTCTACAGTCATACCTCATTCCCCTGTCACACACGGCCACAACACATGATACATGTTTACTGCCGGATGAATGGAGGTCCGACGACACACGTAGAAGTAGTATTTAATTGTATGACGTCCATCGTCTTTGATAAATAACTAATATCTCTTAATAGTGAAATATCTTTAAAGTTCACTGCACATTAATACGTAAGAAAATTAATAAATGGCAAAATTGTGCTGTTGACGACATGTAGGGCATACACTTTAATATGTCAATACATTGTCACTACAGTTCATTTACGTCCACTTCAAACTTTTCTGAAAACCTGCAAAAGTTCTACTTTCAAAATATTCATCTGCCTTGTGCAAACAAAACCCAACCAAGTCTTTAAAATTACAGCAAAGGGAACAACACTCTGCGACCGCACGCACCCTGTTACATAACATTTTGCGTGTTGGCTATTTCTTACTAGCCATTACCAACACACCTATTTTCTCACGTTATTTTCGTATTCATTATAAATGAAACATAACAATTAATAAATAATATATGATTAATAGTTTGATTTAACCAAAATAAGGTACTTTTATGTTAACAGAAGTAAAAAATTTTTGTGATATTACGGCATATTTAGGAAGCTATCAAACACGTCATACTTACATGGGGTGATTTTTCAAAGGTTTGATCTAAAAAAGCGGGAAGAAACCGCGAATTGACTATACATGCAGTTTTGAATGCCTTAAGCGTTATCGCCAGCAGGGATGCCAACGCCCAGTTGCAATCCAGCGCTCATTTTTCAGTTTCAAACTCATCTATACATGAAAGACGTTTTAAAGTCTTGCGGAAAAACTAACAATCTTGCCTTAACAGACGTAACAATTTTACATAATTTTCTTCTCTGTAACTTATTTACGGTTAACTGGTTGATTTTGAAAGCCCTTGCTTAGAATATATTATTCTTCTAATTTTGTATCCTTCTCTCTTATACAAAATTAGCAACATTGATCTCGCAAATTTATTAATGCGTCATACAAGTAGCTGGTTGGAATGTTGAGGAAAAAAAAAAATAATAATAATACGTAAATTCGCGCGTTCAGGCGTTTCAAATAATAAAAACTTACTTAATTTGCCATCAATTGAAATTTTAATCTCTCAATTCAGCGATAAGTAAGGAAATCAGATTTTAGCGATAATATTTTTTGAATAGTCCTAATTCAAAACACTTTAACTCAAACCCACCTTTGTGATTGGCCTGTTCACTTGTTACGCGTCTGGCACACACGGCGGCATGCCTTTATAAATCTCCGCGCGCTTCTCGGGTTATAACCCTTCCCTTGCGACATACCTTTGCTCGCTTGAACGATACAGAGTAGCAAGCATGCAACGTTAAGAATAATTCAGTTATTTTATTTAAAATAAAGTCATAGCACGTACATGGAAAATCCAACATGGCGGGTGAGATTGATCTCAAGCAGGGTTTTCAAAAGTGCTAAATTAACTGTGAACAGCTGATTGCAGAGAACGTTAACGCAATGCGCAGTGAAAACGGCGAGGACTGAGCGACGGAAACAATCCGCGACTCGGAGGGAAGCATGGGAAATGTTTTACATGAGGAAGACCGCAGGCGTTGTACGATTGAAGGTGGCTCCGATATACGCGGGGGAGTGAAGGGTCTCGTACACTGGCCTCTGAGCTGCAAGGAAACTCGGGCTGGGGCCCACCGCGGCCTCAACCCTCGCCGGTAAACAAAATTTCGCCTTCCCCGGCTTTGCGGTTTCTCGCCACCGACGTGCCCAGGGGGGTTGTCGGCGTGAAGGGGGGATGTTGGAGGGGCGGGTAGCAAACCTGATAAAAGACGCGGCATCGCCTTGAGCTACGTGATATTCTCTCTCGCCCTCCCTGCTTGCCCTGTGTAGCGGAGCTCCTGTTCCGCGGGTGCACGTCCAGTTGCGATCGAACGTCTGCATCTCTCAGGGATCGAGCTCTCGCGGAAGCACAGAGCAGTCGAGCTACAGAAGACGGCGCATCGCCAGTGGCGGATATACAGGTCCATTAAGGACGGGGGTACTTGAGAGGTCGGGCACTGTGCATAACGAGAACACCTCGTCCTTACCAGAAGCATTAAGTGAAATACTTTATATACTCCTTTCACGGCTACTCCCAAGTTTTCTGAAGGCCTCTACAGTAAACAGGCTCAAGGAAAAATTTTTTCTTTGCTATAAAGAAAATTATTATTGCTATAAAAATGTATAATAAAATATGATAACCGAAATTTTAATTTTTTTATACTTTATTTTGAACTAAAGCAAGATTGTTTTTAGTGTAAATAAAACAGAACCAAAGAAATACTGTTCAGAACGCTTTGGACGTATTTCTAGCCTATTTTCCGAAGGAAAGAAAGGTTTATGAGAACACTTCCCTGACTGTGTGTCTCTATGAGCATGTGTGGCTGTGTGTGTGAGCGTGTGTGTTCCCAACTTTAAATTTTTGAACGCGTTTGCTGGAATTACAGAACTTAGTACATATATAGTACTTATTAAGGAAACCTGAATTTTACAGTTTTTGACCACGTCAGTCACTTACTTTCAAAATGGCGGTCATTTATAAAATTTGGGATGCAATGTCATATTTCGAGAACCGTTCAACTGATATAAACCTAATTTTTGTATACTGGCAGAGCATAGTGTAAGCATTAAATATTGAATTAATGAATGCTGTTAGCCCACCATTTTGGAAAATAGCACCAAATAGTGAAATAAAGTTTTTTATTATATCTCGAAAACTATTTAACTAATTCTCACCCTATTTGGCAGATAAGAAATATAATTATAGGTTAAGTAAACGTAAGTGATTTAAATTGATTACGTGCTTACTTTCACAATGGCAGTCATACATATTTTAGGTTCATTTGTTTATCTGCCATATTATTTGAACAATTTCGACTAAATTTTGCATACTGAAATCATCTGTTAGGAGCACCATACATACCAACACATAACAACCCTTGTCGGCCGTTTTGAAAGATAGCGCCATACGATATAAACATATATATTATGTCATACCTCTGTACAAATTTACAGATGTTGACCAAATTTGGCAAACAAGTAGCACTGATGCAGATGATGTTAAGTGATATGTTTTAAGCATGCTAGACACTTATTTTCAAAATGGTAGCTTAGAATGTTATATCGTCGAAGTTATGTAATCTATTCCAACATAACTTTGTGCATTTTATCAGTAGATATTACATATATCAACTGTACCTACACAAATCATATTTTCTCCAGCATTTTGTAAGATAGCGCAGTGCGAATAAATAAAGTTTTTGTCATATTTTGGGAAGCAATCTGACCAATTCTTATCAAATTTGGCAAACAAGTAGTAAAGCAGCAGTTGATGTTAAGTGGTATGTTTTAAGAATGTCAGACACTTGTTTTCAAAATGGCGGACATATAGCCATTTTAAGTTTAGAATGCTATGTAATCTAAACCATATAATTAATTCCAAACTAAATTATATGTTGGCAGTAGGTATTAAAACTATAAACTGTATCTACAGGGAGAATATTTTGTCCTCAATTTTGTAAGATAGCGACATGCGAATATATAAAGTTTTTATGCCATATCTCGTGAAACAATTAACAGATTCCTACCAAATTTGGCAAACGAATAATACTGCAGCAGGGGGTATAAACTGGTACGTCATAAGTGGACCAATCCCTTATTTTTAAAATTTTGCCTATATAAATATTTTAGCTCAGTATAGTTTATCAACGAAACAAATTCCAACTTAAGTTTGTGCGCTCGCTGTGCCTATTACAACCATCGAATATGTATATGCAAAGCCTCATTTCTCTGCAATTTTGTATGATAGCCCTTCCAGTGAAAAATAATGTTTTTATCTCATGTCAAGGGAAACAAACAACCGTTTCTTACAAAATTTGGCGAAGATGATAAACTGCGGTAGGCCATATTGATATATGTATTTTTTATGTATGACAGTCACGTATTTTCAGAATGACGGCTATAAAATTATTTTTAGTTTAGTGTGCTATATCTACGAATTGGTGTAATCTATTTTAACTTAACTTGGTTTATTGGCAGTTTACAATCATCGAATGTCCTAGTACATTACTTTTATGTCCTCCATTTATGAAGATAGCCATTTGAAAATGATGGAGGATTTATGCCATGTATCGAGAACCAGTCAACCGATTCCCACCAAATGTTACACTAGAACATTTCAATTAATATGTACCAAATTGTGCAAACTATTAATGCTACAGAAGTCCATGTAAACTGTTATGATTTAAATGGGTCTGACAACGATGTTCAAAATGGTGGCATCATAAATGATTTATGTAAGTTTACCACATACATTAAACAATTTACCCTAAATTAACAACATTTTGTATGTAGACATTATACATTAAAAGCATTCTACTGAGAGTGATTTTATTAAATTTTGTGCGATAGCATTAAATAAGAAAATACATTTTTTATGCCATATCTCAGTGACCAAACAACATATTTACACCAAATTCTTCACACATGTGGACGGTAGGCGATGTAAAATTGCATGTTTTAAATGGCTCAGTCACTTAATTTTCAAAATGATGGCCTTCTAATTATTTTAGGTTTAGTAAACCCTATAATTCGAAACATTAGACTGTTCAAATCTGAAGTTGATGCCCTGAATACGACCTACATAATGCAGTGTATTGCTCGCTAGCTCATTGTACGAGGTTTACTGGGTTTAATCCCATGGTAAATCACGTGTGTATTTGTAATTGTCTCACTAATGTTGCATACGTTTCTGCCTTCATTTATAATGTTATTCTTTTTAAAGGGAAGTCAGGTCTTTACTACCAACTCAATTTTTAAGAACTTATTTAAACTTTAATTGCACCCATGTTGAGGAAAGTAGCCTTATTAGTGACGCCAATAACTTCTCGTTTGTACAGTGTAGTCATCTCCAAAAACATGTCACTACAATCATAAAACTTATGAACGACTGAGAAGTCTACTTAATGTCAAATGAATTCGCGAAATGTTTTTTTTTACTCTTCTTACGGAACAGGGCCCGTGGGCAATTTTTCCAGCAAAGAACGACCCTACAATGATAGCCACGGTGTCTTCTAAACGACCGAGTTACGGGCGAAGAAAAGGTCCAGAAGAGAGATAAAGGGAATGGGACAGGAGGAAATGCGCTTCTGTGAAAGAAAAGAAAGAACGTCGCGAGGCTCAAGTTTTTCTCCAACTTTGGTGATTCGCTACACGTGAATCGATAGATCGATAGATCGAGTGACTCCCCAACACCTGCCCGCTTGGTTCACAATACATTCTTCCACGTTGCTCTTCTGTGAGGGTTCACAACATTTTTGGTTGTCTACAGTTTAAGTCCTTAACAGTTTAAGAAATAATTTTGAACGTGGCTCGGGCTTTTTACTATAACCATTACATTTTTTTCCTCACGAGTAGTGAATACGTGTGGCCATATTTTCATTGTTTCTCTCCTAATTTTTAAAGACTGTTACGCAGGAAAAATATAGTCCATAAATAACATACGTAGTAAGTAAATATTTTGTAAAGTGGCTAAATGGAAAGTGTGCCAGTTGACTTGCGTCTAAATTGATGATGGCTAGCTAGAAAATAGGAACTTAGATTGTCACGAAAATATCTCGTGACGTGTTGTGTTTCACAACACGTTAGCTCATACTTACATGCACGACTGAATGATTTGATTTTATACGCGTTTTATTTAGATGTCTGCCCAAGAATCACCGGTGTTTCGTATCTACGCACCCCGTACTTTGATAGATTCAGTCAAGTGAGAAAATGTATTTTCACAAAGAGTTGTGTATATCGTATTGAAGTCTACTGCGTGCTCCGATTTTTACGCGAAAAGTCACTGGCCCTATCTATGTTACATTTATTTAAACATTACTGATGTACACAGTATCTTGTCTCGAAATCGTTTTGCAAAATATCACTGCCCCTAACCATAGAAACACAAAGCTAAGTAAAAATGAAACCGTTTTAAAAACTGCTTTGGCGCATATGTTTTCCGCTATAAGTCACTATCGCCAAGCACCCCTGGTCGTGTTGATAGCACAGTTGTTTGCTGTGAAACACCTTCTTGCTGTGAGCTCCACCATGGCCAGTGTCTGCACTGTGTGGAGTGGGGGCTGACGGGTCAGCTGCCGTAAGGCACAGGTTCATGTCTACATCACTGCTTTTATGTGGTGTATACAACTATGGCCCATTCACAGCTACTTCCATGTTTCTAAAGTCCTGTTAACCGTCTGCTTTCAGGCTATCCATCCGCGTCATGCATAAAAGCCTTACGAAGTCTAGAAAAATACACCAAATGTACAACGCAAAGCATTTGTTTCCACTCAGTTTAAGGATATTTTCAATGATAACTATTTTCGTACTAGGAATTACCAGCGAACATATCGTGGGTCAAATACTATAACTAGACAATTCAGTAATTATTGGAATCTGAGGTATCTACCCCAGCATATTTTTCCAGTTACGAGCCTTTAGATACTAGAAGTAATTAACGTTCACTCGAAATTTGAGACCACTGGTGGCCAGTTTCCGAAGTAGATGAGAAATAAAATAGAGTTATATTCAGTGCTATTAGCAGGTATCTGAAGATAACTATGTTTTGTTTTCGGAATGTAGACTTTCCTTTTACACTTGAGTGCATAAAATAATTAGAGGTAGATGCATTACTGTTATGTTAAGTGTACAAAATTTGAGCACGAAAGCTAAAATCTCTCATAACTCCAAATAGTAGATTTTCAGTTACCTAATTACAGTATTGGACCCCACGATATATTCTCTCCATATTATTCCTATTGTTTATAAATTAAATATAATAACATATAAATAAAAGTTCAGTTTAACCAAAAAAATTAGATACTGTTATGTTAACAGAAGTATAAATCACTTGTGATACACGACATATTTAGCAGAAAACCAAACACGTCGTACAGAAGGTGATTTTTCAGAGATGTGATTCAGAAAGTTTGAAGATACCGCGAATAGGTTATACCACGTGTGTTGCAGTGTGCTGCCCTGCGACTGAATTATATACTAGCCAGGGTGATCCACATTTTATTTACATTTTATGTAAGCGCAGGTACTGCATTAACAACTTTAAAACTCCTTTTACCAAGTAGCAATATGAGAGGGTCGCTATGCTGGGGCAATATCCCAGTAACAGAAGGTGCATACACGGAAAATAGTGCGGTGGTGGTTTTAATTTTAACCCGTTCACTCCCCGCGTCAATGTTCGAGGACATGTTGCACTCGAAGGACATTTATGGTCGTCACTGTACACAACAAGGAGCCAGTGACAAGTGTCTCGAGCGTCTTTCCTGCGAGTGATCTGATTTGTTTAAGTTTCTGCCACTCACGTTTGTGAATGGTTATTGCAGTCATCAACGAACACGCATTGCGTTGTTCGCTGGCTGCGGAAAGCACGCCCGACACAAGTACAGCACGCATCAAAAAAATTTAAAGATTGCAACGCTCGAGCTCGTAAATTAATTCGGGACTGGAAAATGTTAAAGGCCAAGGCAGCCATTTGTACGTTCGTACGCATTTGTCGTCGGCGGAGTGGCATACGTCTGGAAACGATGACGTTTCCCTGGCTAGAGATGATTGCGCTTACACTCACAATGTTCACAGACCTGGAAAATTGGCCTCATTATTTAGCAACAAGCCGAAGGGGAAACATGCTTACATTGCTTTAGCTGTCTGCGTACAGTTCGATACTTGACCCGTTACACTTGTCTGGTACTGCTACTTGAGTCAAATAAGTCTCGATGTCCCAGTCAAATGGAGCAATAGTGTAATCCAGCCAGTAGCCCGTAAATCTTCTGATATGTACACAGTACATTAAAACGTATCAGGAAATTATTATCCCCCGTAGTAATTTACTGTCTCCAAACACTGTCTTTGGACCACTGAGTATCTAACACGCTGGAAACAATTATTTTTTTTAATGAGGCAACAGCTAATAAATATTTGACGATGACTTTAAGACCCTGGCGTCTATGTCATTACCAAAGCGTGTTTCGTGAATTTTGCGCACGTGTGATAATTACACACATATGTGACTCACCGTTAAGAACTCCGAGACAGTACTACACCTGTGAAGTCCAGATCACGTGTACGTACTTTAGGTTATCGCTGCGGCAGTAGTAGGCGAACAAATGAAGGCGGTTCGAGTATAGTCCGTTCGCGGTTTCTTCACGCTTTTTGAATCAAAGCTTTGAAAAATTACCCCATTAATGACGTGCTTGGTTGTTTCTTAAATATTTCATGTATCACTATCGTTTCATACTTCTGTTAACATAAAGGTACCTTATTTTTGGTTACATAAAACATTTATTAATATCTTACATTAAAATAAAAATAATAATTCATAATTAATATGAAAAAAAAACCGCGAGAAATAATCGTTTTGGTAATGCCAGGTAGCAAATAGTTCATATGCATGATATCATAAAACTGTATACCCATGGAAACGAATATGGTGCGACATCCTTAGACCTAACTAGCTTTGTTTGCATGAGACGGAGAAATATCCTGGAAGGAGAACTTTAGCAGGGATTCGGAATAGTTGGAAGTGACCGTGAATATACTACACACGTGTATATATATATATATATATATATACAATGTCTAGCCACATAACACAGAGCGGAGGAATGCGTCCCGTCCTTAGAGAATGCCTACTTCCTGCTATTGACTGATCCTTAGTGGATACGCAACGTCTGGTCACAGAGTAAGTAATGACGCAGAAGTGAAATAGACGCTTGTTCCGCAAACTCCAGTTGCACACGCCAGCAAAATGGCGTCACCAGACAGNCCTACTTCCTGCTATTGACTGATCCTTAGTGGATACGCAACGTCTGGTCACAGAGTAAGTAATGACGCAGAAGTGAAATAGACGCTTGTTCCGCAAACTCCAGTTGCACACGCCAGCAAAATGGCGTCACCAGACAGCAACATATCGCTTATATATATATATATATTAGGGGGCCTGCACCCCTAAGAAAGTATAACTCTTGATATTGCAGGTCATTGTGCTTAAGCCTTGCAGGCTTCTGCACTTACCTTGGCATATGTTTATGGCTTGGTGAAATGAATGAGCATGGTAGAATGATTTCGTGGGTGATATTGAATAGTGTGATGCTTGGCCATCGGGGATCCCCTCCTCCACCTCCTCACACCCGCAGCAGTGTTAATGCTGCGGCCGCAAAGTGCGAAGGAGGTTGTAGCCACTGGAACCTCCACCCGACCCCTCAGACACCATTGCTGGCATCATGAGCAGCCTGGCTTTAAGTTTCCAGTCTGGAGAATGCAGCTCTTCACATATCTGCTCTCGAGCCGCACCCAGCTGCAGTTTTTACCTCCCCTTCTTTAGAGAGCCCTGTAAGGTGTAACCCCCTCAGGCCCCCCTTGGAAGGGGGAGTGGTAGTGATCGGACTTGCGGGTTTTATCCTCGCCAGAGGTCCTTTGGTAGGCTTACTGAGTTTTTAGGCTCGTGCCAGAGGCCTATTACTGCAGCTGGAATTCGACAAGAGGCGATATGTTACTTGCTAACATATCTCCGGGCCTCCCTAGGATGTGGGTGAATGTCTGGTGATGTGGAATGAATAAAAATATATGGAATAGCCAGTTATAAAAAATATTGGTCGGCATTCAGTCGTATCATGGCACGCATAGCTAACACTAGAGCAGCAGAAGCAGCCCCAGCAGCGGCCCCACCCCAGGCGAACCCCCCGAAGAAAGGGAGGGCGGCCCCAGGGAAGCCACGAGCCCGGCCAGCACGCCCACACACACCAGAGACAGTGAGGCCCCCAAACAAGGCCCCAGAATTGTGCGGGTGTGCAGCCTAAAGTGTCTCCACTTAAACATTGTGCGTATGCACTCTTTATTCATACTATTTTGATTTTTATTGGGTTTTATTTTATTTTATTTTTATTTTGTTTTTATATTTATATTTTTTTTTTATTTTTATTTTTTTTTATTATTTTTCATTCACATTCACTCGTCCATTTACACTCATGCATACGCACATTAAAATAGAGCTCATTGCAGCTCTACAAGTCATTATTAGAATGGAATATATATATATGAGGAATAGGGAATAATAGGGATTACAAGGTTAATACAGTTAAAAACTAGAATCGAATATCGTGTACATTTCAGGATTAAATAATACGTAAGGCCGGGGGTGGCACTGTCATGGATATGTACAAAAAATAAATAGAAATATAATAATGAATATAAGAGTGTAGGCTAGTGTCTGTATGTATAAAAATGTACAAACTGCCCCCTTAGGCAGTGTCACCTTCGTCATGTTGCGGGAGGGAGGAGAAGCGCTTTGGGTCGTCTTCGCCTCCACACCAGCCTTTCATCGTAATCCCCCAGCTCACGAACCAGGGGGTTTTCACTCGTCGGGATCTTCTTGTACAGTTCTGTGGCCAGTTTGTGTATGTGTTGTGTAAAAGTGTCAATTTTAAGCTCCTTGTGTATTTGTTCGTTGCGTGTGTACCTGGGTGCATTTACTATGATGCGGAGGACCCTGTTCTGGAAGCACTGAAGTTTTCTGAGGTGACAGCCCGAGGCTGTACCCCAGACGGATGATGCGTAGGTGAGGATGGGACGAATGAGTGATTTAAAAATGATGACTCCATTATGTGTACGAAGTGAACTATGGCGGTGAAATAGTGGAAACAGCTGCCTTAGCCGAGAGTTGGCTTTGGCAAGCTGAGTATGGATGTGGTGTTTCCAGCTCAGGGTCATATCCATTATTACACCCAGGTACTTTACCTTATCTTGAAATTCTATAGGCTGACCACAGAACTGTAGTGTAGTCGTGGGGTTAAGGCGTTTGCGGTCAAAGACGATGGCTTCGGTCTTTGAAGCATTGGCCTTAATCCGCCATTTTGCCAGCCAGGGCTCTATGTCATCCAGGGCAGCCTGGACATGACTTATGGCCCGATCTCTGTTCATCGATGACGCGAAGATGATGGTGTCGTCCGCATAACATCCTATACGAGCCTCTCCAGCTCGTGGCATGTCGTTGATGTAGATGTTGAACAGGATCGGGCCAAGGATGCTGCCCTGGGGAACTCCTGCTGTTGCCTGGCAGATCGTGGATTTTTCACCGTCGAGACTGACATGAAATGAGCGGGATGTCAGATATGAAGCAATGAATCGAATGATGTAGGGCGGAAAGCTATATTGGTGAAGTTTGTAGAGCAGACCAGGATGATAGACCCTGTCGAACGCCTTTTCTATGTCTAGAAGGGCGACGACAGTATGATAGTGATATTCGATGGACTTCGTGGCTTCCAGAGTGAGCCGGGTGAGCTGATGAACAGTAGAGTGCCCACACCGGAACCCAAACTGTTCGTCACGAAGTATGTGGTGAGACGAAATGTGTGCTACCACCCTTCCATTCACCACTCTCTCCAGAAGTTTGGAGAGAGTGGAGAGCAGACTAATGGGGCGATAGCTGGTGGGAAGTGAGGGTGATTTACCGGGCTTTAGGAAAGTCACCACCCTGGCCTGCTTCCACCTATCTGGGAAATGATGATGCCTGAGAATGAGTGAATAAAACTGTGCTAAAATCTGGATGAATTCAAATGGAATCTTTTTAATGATGTTGTAAGTGATATTGTCCTCGCCAGGAGCTGTGTTGCGGCGGATGGTTTTAATGGCTGACATCAGCTCGACGGTGGTTACATCCTCGGTTTCCTCGGGGGTTTCCCCACCCAATACGTCTGCCAGGGTTTCCTCGATGTGGCGCTGGTGTTCTGCGTCGCCATCTCCATCGTTGGGTCGGAAAGTTTCTTCCAGAGCCCTGGCTAGCACATTTGCCTTATCCCCGGCGGTGTAGGCAACCCCCTGGGCATGCGTGAGCGGCGGGACTGTGGAGTAGGTACCAGTTAGGCGCCGCGTCATCTTCCACAGGGAGTTGTCAGCGATCTCGAGAGCAGCAACCTTCTTATCCCACTGCTGCCCCCTGAAATCACTGACGAGTGCCTCCACTGTGTCTTGCGCCTGCTGGTACCTCTCCTTGTACAGTGGGTCACGGGTTCGCTGCCACAGCCTCTTGTGTCTATTTCTGTTTGTGATGGCTTTCTTGATGTATTGTGGAAACATAGTGTGTGTGTCTTTGGGTGTAATTGATGGGATGTGTTGTTTTGCTGCTGTAATGATGGCCTGTTCTATAATTGTAGCTGTGTTTTCAATGTGTTCTGGTGTGTGTGTTGCATTGATAGTGTGTTGTAGTGTTTCTGCTTTATTGTAGAGTGTTGCTTGAAAAGAATCCCAGTCAGCTTTTTTATAATTAAATCTGTGTGTGTGTGGCATAAGCTGTGGGTGTGATGAGTGTTGTATGTCCATGAAAACTGGGATGTGGTCGCTGGTGAGTGCAGTGTCTGTGTATAGTTTGTACTGGAAAGTGTTGCCTTTATTGAGTATAATATCCAGTACATCTGGTGTGTGATGTGGGTTGTCTGGGTAAAATGTTGGTGTTGTTGGTGCATCTACAATGTATGTGTGCGTGCTAGCGTGTCTGTGGAGTGTTCTTCCGTGTGTGTTAGCTCTCTTTGAGTGCCAGGCAGGGTGCTTGGCGTTCAAGTCACCTGCTATTAGCACTCGCGGAGATGTGTGTAGTAATATGTCTATCTCACTCGTGTCGAGGGGTGAAGCTGGTGTGATGTATGTTGATATGATGGTGACTGGCTGATTATGTATGTAAATGTCTATGGCTATGGCTTCTGTGTTGTGTAGCTGTGGTAGTGGGTGAGTGTTATGACGAATGGTTCTGTGTACTAGTATGGCAACTCCACCCCCATGTGTGTTTCTGTCTTGCCTATGTATTGTGTAATCTGGGATTTTGTGTTTTTTGTTTGGGTCAAAGTGTGTTTCTGTGATGATGGCTATGTGTGTGTGTGTATTGTGTAAGTAGTCAGACAGTTCGTGTGTTTTGTAGGTTAAGCCCCTAGCATTCCAGATGAGAATGCGGGGGGTGTGTGTGTTTTGTTTTTGTTGTGGTTGTGCTGTCATTATTGTGTGTTTGTGTTTTCTTGTGTTTTATGTAGCAGCACTAGTATTTTCTGAAGGAAAAGTGTTGTTGCCACGAACTGTTGGTGTAGTGTTTGTGTTTGGTCTGCCCATTGTGTGATCTCAACATATCAGAACGCCGTTCGCCAGTCACCACCTGATGACTTACTTTCCAGCCGGTAGCGCAGCCAATAGGGTGGGTTTCGCGGTACGCGGCAGCCAATCAGACACAAGGCCCGCCCTCAGATACTCGCACAACCAATCAGAGGTAAGAGACCTGAAAAATTCGCGCTTCCATATTTTGGACAAGCTAGAATTCGAAACCTAGTACGTTTGTATTGCTAATGCTATTGGTCCACCCGTTAGTTTACACCTCCTGGAGAACTCTGAGTCAATAATAAGTGCACAGTAAAATGCAGATCAAATCACATCACTGTATTCCGCTAATACAACAAGCGACCAATGAACCGTGATATCCGCATGATTTTACACACGACAATAGAGTATAACCTACACGTCGTTGAACTCGCGAAATTTTCAGGTCTCTAATCAGAGGATGAGTACCTACGCCCAAATCGAAGGAGCCGCCACGACATTTCAGCTCTGTGTATTCACTTACTCTGTGGCCTGGTGAGACCACCTTCGCGCAGTGATGCGATATCGTGTCCTGCCATACTCCTGCACGCTGATCACTAGGGGCAGTGATATTTCGCGAAAAGATTTCGAGACAAGGAGCACCGTAGGCTCGTACAGCTTCTTTGATTGGCTGAAAAAAATGTCCTGGCCCGTGTTAACCGTTCGCCCACGAATCACGTAGGTTCAGTCCTGCGTGGCTTGGTCAAAGACGGACACGGCACCAGCAGCCAATGGAGGTATAACAACAGCTGAGGTGTGTGTATAGTATTGAAGTTCACTGTGTGCTCCGATTTTTACGCGAAAAGTCACTGGTCCTACTGATCACGGTTAAAGGCTGTTCACGGTGAACTGAGCACTTTTTAAAGTCGTGCTTCAGATATACTTGTATGCATGCGGTTTACTCTCCAGCCTCATGTAGAATCAACATTGCCATGGACGTCCGCTTTATTTATGCACCAGTCAAGCGAAACTGTAAAATTATTAAACAAATTTAAATGCATTGAAAGAAGAACAGCAAGCAAAATAAATCATTTAAGTTTTTTTTTTTTTACAAATCTTCACCTAACTCTTTTAATACAATGTTAAGACAAGGAACTACTTTCCCTCCATCGTTACCAACTTTACTGGGCCAATGCCACTCAGTGCGCCTGTTAAAATATATGCGCGTAGGATCAGTGACACTTTTCTAAGGTTGATTTCAAAAGCGCTCAATTTATCGTGAATAGCCTTTAAATGAGCACATTTGGAATCAACCCTTGAAAAATGGCACAGTCCGTATCCACATTCATATAAAGGTCACACCGCCTGGCATGCGTCCAGGAAAGTTCCAAGCGACGGAAGAGAGAAGTTTAGTTTTTAACGTTGAAATATAAGTTTTAGGTAAACTATTATAAATGTTTAAATAATGAATTTTTTTTTAAATTTTTTATACAGTAAAGTGAATACTGAAATAATTAATTCTCTCTTTTTCAAAGGAAAAAAGTGTAAGAATTAGCATTTTGTAAAATATTGACGTTTATAATAATTTCACAGTTCCTTATGACCGACGCGTGAATAAAGTAATCAAGTCAATAGTAACGTTAATTTTACGTATGGTGGAAGAATACACATTATGCAAATTTAAAGTACATCTTAAGTAGATATTTAAAAAGTGCTAAGTTCACCGTCAATATCCTTAGCGAAGAAAACCGTCTCCGTGGCACGAGAGACAAAGCCTTAGTTCACGAGGCAATATTCCGTATGTAGATTAGGCTATTCTGTTTGCGCTGCATCTGTGTGCCAAGACTCCGCCAAAGAACAGGCGAGTACACAGACGCGGAATGGTAATAACGTTCCTTTAAATGCAAACTTACTCTGTTGACTATTAACTGCGCGAGACTCTGGGTTTGAACATTGTGCCTGACGAGTCACCGCGAGCTGTGAAACATTCCCTGTTGGTTGGACTACCTCCAGGAAAGTTCACGTGGAGATACCGATTGGCGAATAATAACCCGCGAAGTAGATGTAATATGTGTGTTCTGGTACACTTCATGCTTTAGCACACAATCAAAACTTTTCAGATTGGGATCACTGAACTAGCAACTGAACAGCCAGTAAAAACATGTTATTTGGTGTTAAACTTCAAGTGTGCTAGAGCATATCTCGGTCAGAGAAATGTGTCTTCAATTGATGTATGTTGTAGTTGTGTTGAACAGCAAGCGATATAGGTTCTTGGTGCTCAGTGTATGTCAGCCGACATCCCAAAAGCAGTGGTATACCGACGTCCACGGACCATAAAAACTCCATGGAAAGTAGCCGTTGGTCTTGTCTCTGATCCCTCGCTGTGGGGAAAAAACCTTCACGATCGAGATACTCGCGGAAGTCTTGCCCGGCACTGCTAGGTTTTACGTGGCAGCGCTATCTATTACGTGGCAGCGCTATGTATTACATGGCAGCGCCAGGTATTACGTGGCATCGCTATGTATTACGTGGCAGCGCTAGGTATTACATGGCAGCGCTAGGTATTGCGTGGCAGCGCTAGGTATTACGTGGCAGCGCTATGTATTACGTAGCAGCGCTAGGTATTACGTGGCAGCGCTAGGTGTCGAGAGCAATATTTGTACACAGCAGAAGAAGGGGCCTTGCTCGCGAGTACTCCGGGGAACTGGGGCATGGCTGTGGGCCAAGCAGACGGCTCCGGCACTCAGCCCCGGGCCCCCACCCCTTCCCCTCGTGTCCTCCACAGAGAAACGTTAAAACGAATCCTTTATTTTTCTTCCTCCCCCCACTCTCTCCTCGTCCCGAGGCCGGTCAATAAAAGAAATGGTTTGGCAGGCTGCGAGGCATTACAAGGAATTGGTACCGCCGATTTTTTTTTTTCCGTGTTTCCTTCGCTGAGCCTCATCCATCCCCTTCCCGGCAGTTTTCTCCCCCTCCGTGTGCCGCCGCCACCCCCCTCGCCGAGCGTTGTGTTAACTGGCGGGCCTCCAAGACTGCTAGACGCAGCGGCGCCGACGGATGCGCGAAGCGATACTCAAGCTTAGTTCACAATTGGAAACGTATCAGTAGCTGTAGAACATAGGCTGAGTGCACAAGAATCGACCGCCATGTTTTCGAATCTGTTAACACATACAGACCTGGTATACACAATTGTGTACATAATACACATGAAGGTAATTTTTTGTTTATACGTTACGATGCGAAACTTAATGGCCAATGACCTTACCAGTGGGTAATTTATTCAGAAACCTGCTTATTGGTGTAAGTTATGATTGGTGCGCCTTATCAGCCACAGTTGAATTGGCTATATATGGTAATGTAATGTTTTGGAACTCTTTGAGTGCGGTACAGATTTATTGGCAATCAAGACACGCAAGAAATTAGTCTCCTGTATTCATGGCTGCTTCGCTATCAGTTCTGCTATTTTCTATATTCCCATTTACAATTGTCCCATTGGTCCGTATACTAAACAACTTTCATTACTGGCTGGTTCTCTGCCAATATAACGCCGTGTTGAAGTGTCCCAATCAATTCTTCTTTCCTGTGTAAAACTTTGTACAATCCACCCTTTTCATTTCAGCAATTTACATTGAGTGTTGCTGAGGTAAAATTACTTTGCATAGAAACTTCTGCTAGTGCAGGCGAAGTAATATTCTCTCTCCCCCACCCCCCTTGGCAGTAAAAACTTCAGATGTCGAAATATCACGGCAAACTCCACGCAACTTAGATTAATTCAGACGACGTAATATTTCGCCCTCAGCACTCGAAGTGTTAAAAACGTACATTTCAAATACTGGAAAACGTGCCCAAATAATGATTCAAGATTCGCAGCTTTTCTTACTGGCTTCCTGTTACACTTGTTTTTGTAAATATGTTTATTCCATTTTCAAGCATCAGTGGACGCGCACTGTTACAAACACTGTTACCATCCTAATTGTCTCAAAAAAATGTAAACAAACTATCGAGGTGTTTTTTTTCGAACAAGGGTAATAAAATGAGTGGCCAAACGAATACATACAGTTGACTAAACAAAATGTTTAGTTGCCAACTAACTTTGTTTGGCCCAACACAGGGGTTTCGTTAGTTTAAAAGCGTATTTTGTTAGAGGAACAAAATTAATTTTGTTGCTTTTCATGTTTTGTTTACTCAACAAAGTATTTTTTTTCGGGACAACTAAATAAATGTTTGGCTCTAGAAACAAATTTTTTGTTGGTTGTCCTCTAAGTGTTGTGTCTATGTTGATTGGTTGGGAACCAAACTAAGGTTTATTCTAATCAGGGTGGGAAGCTTAGTCCTTTTAGATTGGCAACAAGAATTTTTTCGCCACTAGGTAAGCGCTAGTGTCGCACGCATATCGTATTTTCTCTATTTTATACATTAAAAAAACAAGATAATTGCAATAATAATAATTAAAAAGACATAAAAAACTTCTTAACTTACTGAAATCTTTCTTTATTTATTATTCGCGTGGTTTAAAATGTTAATTATAAGATACCTCTTTGAAACACTGCGCACCTAGCGGTGGAAGTTTTCTCTACGTCAAACTCTTCCATAAGAAAACTCGTGTTGTTCCTCACCAGAGTATAATTAACCTTAACCAAACCTTACACGTCCGATGAAGCAGTAGTGATGCATGCGTGCGGATTCTCGTCTCGCAGAAGAAGAAAACAGAAACAGAAGAGCAGCGGAAGATGGCGCCGCGATGGCTCCGGGTTTGGCGGTTGATCCCAGAACATCGTGAAGAAAAACAGTTTATCGTTCGCGGGGACGCGCAAATCACTGGCCGCGGGCCAAGAAGGAAAGTTTTTTTTTCGGAATCTCTGTTGGCAGCACTTGCAAATGTGAGTTACTTCCTTGATATGAGAACCGCTGAATTGACACGGCCTGCCTGCCACGGAAGAAGACGTGTGAATTTTACGCTTTGCTCAGTAATCCGAAGGGACGCCCGACTTTTGCAAAAAATAGATAATGTCAAATTGCATTAAAAAAAACTTTAGCTCACATAAACTTTCGCGGTTGCATGGTTTCAAAGCCTATAGGTAGGGCCAGTGACTTTACGCGTAAAAATCGGAGCACACAGTAGACTTCAATACTGTATACACACTTCAGCTGTTGCTATACCTCCATTGGCTGCTGGTGCCTTGTCCGTCTTCGACCAAGCCACTCAGGATTTAGTAATTCCGACACCGAACCTTCGTGATTCGTGCGCAGACGGTTAACACGGGCCGTAACATTTTTTAGCCAATCAAGGAAGCTGGACGACCCTATAGTGCTTTGGACTGTATCTTGTCTCAAAACTTTTCGCGAAATATCACTTTCCCTACCTATAGGCCATTCACGGTAAAATGAGCACTTATGAAGGCCCTGCTTAAGATCTACTTGTGTGAACATTGTGTATTATTCCACCGTATGCGCAATTAACGTTACCATGGACCCCAACACTGTATTCGTGCGTCGCATCGGTCAAGAGCATCTGTAAAACTTTTGGAAAAGTAAATATTTTACAGATATTGGATTGTTACACTAATATGCATTTAAAAAACAAAAGTAAAATGAAATATTTCAGTATTGACAAATGTTTACTTAACACTTGTAATGTGACTTAGCACATGAAACTATTGTCTCTCCTTCGTTGCGAACTTTACTAGGCCCGTGACTGTCGGTATGCCAGTTGAATTATACACAGTTAGAGGAAGTGACATTTTTAAAAGGTTGATTTTTTAATTGCTTACTTTACCGTGAACAGCCTTTCCTCTAATTATTTCTTGCCCGCGCATCACATACCTTCATAACCGGAGTTACCTTATTCTGATTGGCCCAGTATAATACCATAGCACAGAGACGCAGAGGATACAGAGGCGAAATAGCCGAACTCCAGCTGCAGACGCTCGCAAAATGGCGGCACCAGCCAGTTACATGTCGGAACGACGGGCTGCAATCAGCGCCTGGTAACCTACCCGCCAGCCGAAGGCCAAGCCAATAAGGAATCGTTCGCAGCACGAAGTAGCCAATCAGACACAAGGCCGTCCCTACAGCCTCTCCCAGCCGATCAAAGAATGGGTATGCCCTCGTAAAATGAACCGTCACAACATTTCGACTTCTCTACTCTGCGACCATCAACCTGATTACTCTTCGTGCGCTGCTGAAGAGAAAAATATTACATTTTCTTGTATATAATTATTTTGACAATTCTCGCTCTAGTTGACATAAAATTGAGACAATAAATTAAATTAAGTGAATTTTAACACTGCAATTTTAGGACCACAGTAACTAGAGAGACCGGAAATTTCGTGGATTAATTCGTCAGCAAGTTAGACTCCACAATCCTGTTTATACTTGAACCTCAGTAAGTTGTTCACTGGCTAGAGCTCCAGTTCCCATAAACCAGCTGGCATTGGATTCGGTCTTCGTTTTCTTCCGAGTTAGTTACTGGTTCAAATTCGTCCAGGTTGGGGCATACAAACTGTGATCCAATTGTAATGTATACACGTGTTTGAAGTATAGCTTTTCCTCAAACGAAACCGTGAAATTTTATTTCTTACGTCTCAGCCAAACTTTATTGCGAACATGGCAATTAAGCGTGTTCATTGTATTACACGTTCTTTATCGAAATGTTAATTTCAGATGTGCTTAATTAACAAACTCCACAAGCGATTGCGTTT
Organism: Clitarchus hookeri; assembly: GCA_002778355.1. Taxonomy (NCBI): domain Eukaryota; kingdom Metazoa; phylum Arthropoda; class Insecta; order Phasmatodea; family Phasmatidae; genus Clitarchus; species Clitarchus hookeri. The sequence goes on from NQII01002310.1 coordinate 51,960, forward strand.
TCCAATCAGTCCTGATCTCGTCTTCGGTACAGAACAAGTGATTTTACAGAAACTACAAGCCACGGTATGGCGTTGTTGAAGTAGGCGCAAAAATATATAGTTATTACTCACGGTAACATATGGAATTTTAATTATTATTTCAATTATTTTGATGATAACAGACGTGTATCATTTGAGATTATACATTTTTTTAACTAACCTACAGGTCATAATTTATTGCCGTACGAATTATTTATTTCTTTTGACATTATTTTTCATATAGGTTGGAATTCCATCAGCCAGCTGAACTGTCAGTCTCGTTTCTTTTCACTTAATAGAAAGATATTTTGTTAACATCAGAACTGGCAAAGAGTTTAATTTTTCCTTGAGAGAGAAAGCTGTCAACATTTTGTTACTTGCAAATATTTTATGTTATAGCTATGTGAGGCGATACTGGCTAGCATATGAGAGATTTGTTTATTTCAAAATAAGATTGTTGAACATTTTTACTTTCTATGCGAACGTTTTAAATTGTTTTAAGAAGTTTAAAGCCATATTAGATTCTTCGATAGGGCTGTGGTAATCTAACGTAATCACATAGCAAGGAATTTGTTTTACTTTATTGATTCACGAGTCCGAATTGCTCTAAAACTAGGCAGTACGATGGTACGAAGACGTGATCACATTTTCAAGCTAAGAAGAGGCCTGAGTTCGGACGACAAGCGTGTTAAATATTAGTTATGTTTCGCCTTCCGAGATATTATAAAGCGAATGTGCAAGGACTGTATTTACGCACATGCTATAAGCCAGTGAGCTTAATATTCAGGGAAGAGCTAGACGTAGAAGAGGAACCACTACAGCGGCGGAGCCATCTACAATGAAATATTTACCTGACTACTTCGGCTAACTGCTGTTCACGACGACCAACATTTTAATTCTCATATAAGTCTGAACCAGCTTAAACAGCGTGCAGTTCTTCTTAATTTATATTTTGTCCCGCACCACAAATATGTATAAATTTTTTTATTCAGTTTGCACAGATTTTTAACCATGAAGACCCCGTACGAAAGAAACATGCTCTTTAATATATTATCCATGCTCAGACATAAATGTTGTCTAGCTAGTGTTGGCCGTAATATATATAATTTGAGATTTGTGAATTGGTAATTTTAATCATATTCAAGTAAGTACCTTGGTAATTGAAAGTATAATTTTTAATTTCAAGTTATATATTCATTTCTAACTTCACCTCTCATCATAATATGTTCAAACTTTGCTTCCTACATCCTATTAAAATTTTGAGAGAATCCGAGCTGCCACTGTTCTCATTTACCGTAGTTCTTCTGTAGTTGGGTGTTGCATTTTTCTGTTAAGCATGTTGTCATGCTGATGTTAACACGTTTTAGTAAGGATCTGCCTGGTGGTACTACAGAAATAAATTTGGTAAGTTTTATTGGAGGTCGCATATCTATCTGTTGGGTTGTACAGACTTCTCCACACATATCCTGCATTGTAAGCCAGGCAAAAAACACTCACGTACATGCTAATCTATTTTATTTAGATGTTAAATTTTATGTTACATTACAGAATTTCTGGCACCCAACGTGTAACATCACTTTACAAATTATTATTTTTTGTAATAAACACAATATATTTTAGTTGTCACCCCTAAAATTTTGAGGCCACAAAAATTGTTTTGTGTCGATCACAAAAATATTTGGCAAGGTAACTTCTATACAAAATATTTTTCTCTGTGGCTGGCCACATGTTGTCGAGGGCCGTGACTCGTGCCTGGTTTCGCACGTGGTAATCGTGCTGGAAGATGTCACTGGTTGGCGGGTTTTCTCGGGGATGTCCCGTTTCCCCCACCTCTGCATTCCAGCGCTGCTCCATACCCACCTCGCTTCCCTCCACTAGCCCTCAAGACCTTGTAGTTAAAAGCCGCCCGAACGTCTCCACTCCACTCTCTCCACTCGTGCCTGGTTGGTCCGTCTCAGAGTAATTAGTAGATACCTAAAAATTCGCGAGTTCAATGACCTGCAAGCTAGACTCTACATACTTATGTACAAATATGCCGATATCAACTGATCATTGGTTGTCTTCTTACACAGTGGAAGGCGACGATTGGGCCACCGCTCTCCAGGAGGTGTCAAAAACCATGTGAACCAATGGCTAACGTTATGTAAACACACGTGATTTTGAATCTTAGCTTGTTCCAAAAAGAATCCGCGAATTTTTCAGGTCTCTAGTAATTAGTAATGCAGAGGTGAAACAGTTCCTTATACGTAGAGACCTGCAAAATTCGCGTTAATATTAGGGAAAGGTTAAAATTAAAAAAAAAAAAACATGTACCTTTGAACTGCGTTTGTCATTGGACCATACTTAGGGGCACCTTTTTTTCGCGAAAGTATTTCACGAAAAGTTGTGTTCCAACGCGGTTTTAGTCCAGAACCTCTTTCGTGATTGGATTATTTGAATCGTTACGCGTTTAATCTGCCTGCCCGCGAATCACGGACGTTAGGTACCGGAGGAACTTTAATCTGGTTGCCCCACTCGTGCAAGAGACCGCCTTCGCACGAAGCTAGGCACCCAATAGTTAAATTACGACTGAAAGTGCGCGCATGGGATATTGAAGTCTAGTTTCCACGTAGATCTTTACTTGGCACGCCCCGGGTAACTCTGCGCATTTACATGAACACTTCGCCATTGTGTGCCCCGATGACGTCTAGTCAAGTCTTGAGAGGGAGTGACTTCACATCTACGCAGCAGCCAATGGAGAAACGACGCTGGCTCCAGGTCCCAAGTTAGGCTGCACTCGGGTATAGCAGAGGTTCCACTACAGCCCGGCCATCCTGATCACGTCTCCCGTTGCTATAGGCCGTTCACCGTAAAGAAAGCACTTTAAGAATCAATCTTCGGAAAGTAACCACCGTTCATAACTAAGGCCACCCGAATTTCGCGAAAAAGATTTCCGCAAATGCTAGATTTCTGTACCCTACGGATATACCACAATATTTATTTAGCTTACTGATAGGGACAGTGACTTTTCGCGTAAAAAAATACGGAGCACACAGTAGACTTCAATACTATATACACACCTCAGCTGTTGTTATACCCCCGTTGGCTGCTGGTGCCGTGTCCGTCTTTGACCAAGCCACTCAGGACTAAGTAACTCAGAAACTGAACTTTCGTGATTCGTGCGCTAACGATTAACACGGGCCAGAACGTTTTTTAGCCAATCAAAGAAGCTGGACCACCATACAGTGCTTTTGAATGTATCTTGTCTCAAAATCCTTTCGCGAAATATCACTTCCCCTGTTTGTAACTTACTTTCAAGATTTAATTTTACAATTAAAACATTATTACGTACATACGCCCTTTACATAATTCATGAAAATGGTATGGACTGATTTCAATCTGTATTTTTCATGCAAGACTGAAAAATAATAAACCATGGGTTAATATTTACTTCGATTACAGATGCAACAAAACACAACTTTGGCAAAATGATGTGTCCTTAAAAATGTCTGTAAAGATATTCTTTATCTCCTGAGAACCCCTGGGGACGCAGTGGCGTAGTGTTTAGCCCACTTGACTCCCACCTAGGCGAACCGGGCTTGATTCCGGGCGGGTTCGCTACCGAATTTTTGCATCGTGCCGGACGATGCCGCTGGTCAGAGGGTTTTCTCTAAGAGCCCCTTGTATTAGATGTGAAATGTCAAATATGCTGAAACAAATAAATATCTATGAATTAAGTGGTATTACTCTTTTTTACAGACAATATTTTACAAAGGAGTCCCATTAAGAGGGACTCCTTAGCAAAATATTGTCTGTAAAAAAGAGTTAACGCGAATCTCAGGCTGTGTTCCAAATGGCACTTTTTGTTTTCAAAACGGCCAAGTTACCCGTTTTGCCTGCAAAATCTATGACATATTTTTGTAATTTGCGTATTGCGTTACGTCAGCTTCGAAGCTGATAAATTACAAAATACAAATTACGAAACCGCCGCCATATTAGTTTTGCGTATTTGAAACATTTAAATACACATATAGACGAGGTTATTGGAATAAACAAATGGGCATTGTACTCGAAATATTTATTCCACAAAGCAATTTGATGAAATTTTCTTGAAAAAGGTATTTTTTTCGTGACAAAAGTTTTGTTAAGTAACAATTTCGCATCACATTGGTTTCATTTTGTTAGTTTTAATTTTTAAACGGCCCTCGACAACTTTCTGGTAATAATTACTGTTTATTTTAAGACTCAAAATAATAGTAACATGGCACGCCAGACAGTTGAATGTCGCTGTGTTCCGACCGAACCTTACAAAATGCTAAATACAAATTCCAATAAACGAATCTCCAAGGAATTAGAACACGGCCTCAGTAAACAAAACACTATTATATTCCGCCGTCAATTTTCGGTTTTTACCCAAAGGAAAAAAATTGTAAAAATAATAAAAAATATAATTTCTAGTGCATTCATGCGCAGTTTACTCAAGAGAATGGAGCAATATACAAATTATTGTCTGTTTAAATTATTTATTGAGTTCCATCGCGTGTAATAATGTCCTACTGCACAGATCTAAATTGCGAGAAATCCAGCTACTCGATAATTAACAACGCTGTCTTGGGAAGAACCGTGTCGAAATGCTTACTTATTGGTGCACGTGACCTTGAAACGTTTAAAAACCTTCACTATGAATTCCCCGTGATACTTGCGCCTACATGGCGCTTCCACTGCGCTACGCAGTGATATAAATTCTTGTTTTTTTTTCTGTGAAACTGTTAAACGTGCGTCCAAAGTGCTGGACTACAGAAAGAACACACACTTCAGACGAGGGCTGTTGAAGATGTGACGCAACTTAGAAACGTCGTTCCCGAGTACTCAGCTATAAACTGCTTTTTCGAAGCCCTGTATCTCAAAGTATACGTGTCAGATCCATAAAAAAAACTACTCTACGACCCTGCATTGAACCTTCCAGCAGACTTTCCATCAATGAAATAATACGGTCACCGCTGCAAGTCCCATAGCTAGGGCCAGTGACTTTTCGCATAAAAGTCGAAGCACACAGTAGACTTCAATACTATATACACACCTCAGCTGTTGTTATACCTCCATTGGCTGCTGGCGCCGCGTCCGTCTTTGACCAAGCCACTCAGGACTAAGCAACTCCGACACTGAACATTCGTGATTTGTGCGCAAACGGTGTTAACACTGGCCAGAACATTTTTTAGCCAATCAAAGAAACTGGACGACCCTATAGTGCTTTGGACTGTATCTTGTCTCGAAATCTTTTCGCGAAATATCACTGCCTCTACCTATAGGCCATTCACGGTAAAGTGAGCACTTTTGAAGCCTTAGTGACTTTTTACTTTCAGCCTTTTACCACCTTTTAAAACAAATTTTGCTGTTTAAGCAATAAATACAGTGTGTATATTCCACCACACTCAGTCGTTAACGTCTAAGGCTATCAAAAAATATATTCATTGACTATTATTCTAAATGAGAGGGCTTTCAAAAGTGCTCACTTAACCGTGAACAGCCTATACACACAGTGCGACGAGAACACTGCGCGTCAGTGGAGAGCCTGGCTCTTAGTGGCGATGGCGTACTTGATGCGCTAGGCAGTGTCGCCCTTATCGCTCCCGCGCTTCTCGGCCTCGAACGCGGAATACCGCTCCAGGCAGGCGGGAGCCTTAGCGAGCCGTGAGAAACACGTTTAAGTAGAGTCGAACGTGATCTGTGACGATCAGTGACCCCCGAGTTCACAGACGAGGCAAGTGCCGTTCCCTGGAGACTAACTGTAGGCGTAATGAGACGAGGTAGCAGCATTCCTTCCCGCTAATTATCCGTTCGTTGGTCTTCACCTCGTTCTGCTCTCGACTGCCTTCAGGCCTCAGCTTGGCGTAAGTGTTCGGCTCCGTTCTCAAGTTATCTTCCACCGAAGGCGACAGCCCAATACAAATATTTCCCCGCTCTTCCGACAGTTTTGCCTTCCCCCTGCTACATCCTCTGCCCTTTTCCCTTTACGACCAACCCGTAACTTGCAGTGGCGTGTGGTGAGCTGTTGCAAGGTAAGCTGGCGTTAGCTCTGTGCTGTACCCTGTTGCTTGCTAGTTGACACTTACACCACTAAAACGTGGCTCGGCAGCTGAAGACACAGGAGGCGTGGTGCAAAGAAGCCCCTTGCTGCTCGCTTGTGATTGGTCGGAATGCATTCGGCTTCCATAGCGGTGGTTATTGGCTCCTCCTGCTGCGTGCATAGAATGTACAGCAGTGAGCAAGCACCAGCTTACCTTGCAACAGTTCACCACAAGCCACTGGGTTTGATTCAAAGAAGCGTGAAGACACTGCGAATAGACCATAGACAACTCTCTCGTTATCATCACAAAATATTTCGTGTCGTATATATAAGCCAAATGTTTTGTAGGATAAACACATTTTTTTCCCACTGTTGTTGATGACATGAGCGTTAAACTGTATGTGTGCATATAATGGTTAGCCTAGTAGCTTAGAAATACGAGTTTAGAGAGACGAAAGTAATTAAAGTCCACAGTGTTATGCTCTAGCAAAATTTGAAAATATTTCATTTAGAATTTTAGCATGCTATATATATATGTGTATATATATATATATATAATATTCGTTAGACCTCCAAGAAAACCCTCTCCATCTATAATATAGGCCACGTCCATGCATTGTAAACAAAATCTGTATTTTTACAAACAAGACATTGGAAACTACATGTAGTTGCCAATATTATTTTTCTAACAAATAAAGTAAATTAGAACAAATTTTTACGAAAAGTTAATGTGGGATGTCTATAACTGATACTGAATTTTCACAGGCAAGCCCTTCAGTCTTGCAGTTTATTATACATATGGAGTTACATTAATTTATTTGTATTTTTTCATAAAACGGCGTATTGTGAAGATGCAACATATAAGTTGTAGGATTACAAGAAAATCTTTGGCAACTAGATTGAAAAGAATTTTTACTGCCTGGCTGATTCTTAAAAAAGGTGTTATAGCTAGGGAGAGGAAAAGTTCGTGATTTAGATTATATGTAGATAGTTATCTACGGTTGTTTTTATTTACAAGCCTTAAATAATACGTCAGTGAATTACTGCCTCGCTGAGTATTCAGCTTTGCACTACACTGCGTAGAAACAGAATATACACTTCCTTTCCTACAGATTCCTTACTGGTTCAGATTTTCAAGGCCGTGCCAAATAAAGTGTAAAATACAACAGTCGGTAACCCAGTCAATAAGGAATCCTTCGCCGGACGCAGTAGCCAGGCAGACACAAGGCCGCTCCCAGCGCCTAACTCTGCCAATCAGAGCACGAGGACCCGACGCCCCACACCGACACGCCAGTTTGCCTCTGTGCACTTGCATACTCTGTGTCTCCGCCTTTACCAACTTCGCTGGGGACATGCCGGCCACTGTGCCCCTTAAGATAGCCGCCTGGTCGAGGGAATTTTGCATGCCATAGGACTAAAAGCGTGAGAGCGGTAGGGGCGACCGAGACATGCCCATCAACTCTCTCATCGCCTCTACGCGCAAGGCACTGATCTGGCGTGCAGTCTTGCCGTCGATAACGCGCCTCTACGAGACTTTCAGTGGAGACCCTCCATTTTATGACGTTATAGTAAAAATAAAGGTTAGATGCACGTGCCTATCTAATTTTTAATGTTTTGTACCGGAAAGTTCATAGCTAAAAATGACCGTGAAAACGCCTGTCTGAGATATTTTCATCACAAAAACATGCTTCAGAGAGAAATAGAGGAACTGGAAAACGTATACAGACGCGTAACGTTTCTTAAATGCTATTCGTAAGCCGGCATCACTCAGACACGTTGGACGGTTTTTTGACAAAAATGTTTTCTGCTGGAGCTCTGCACACCGTTCGCGCGGCCTACCCAGGTGGGCCACCTTAAAATATATGACGGTAGGTTGATTTTAAAAGTGCTCGTTTAACCGTGAACAGACTCTATGTACACAAGGCCGAGGGCAGTGCGCGAGTGAATTACCTCGCCCCGGTGAACTTGGCGACAGGGCTTCACCTGTGTCAGTGGCGCCTGCGCTGGCCAAACTCGGCAACGATACAGAGCAGGCGACTACACGGAAGAGAAATACAACCGTAGAGCCACCTGTTTTCCCGTGAAAATATTTACGCGGAGGCTAGACTTCAATATCCTACATGCACACTCGCAGTCAACATTTGACTATTGGCCGCTCGTCTTTGTATCAAGACAGTCTGTTTGTTGCACGAGTGAGCAAAACAGAATTAAGTTTCTCCGATACTGACCATCCGTGATTCGCGGGCAGACAGATAATACCCTTAGCAATTCTACTGAAACTGCAGTGCATAGGAACACGCCTTGTCTTGAAATGTTTTCGCGAAAAAACAGGTGCCCTTAGTAATGAGCAGAGACCTGAAAAATTCGCGAGTTCAACGACCTGTAGGCTATGCTGCATTGTTGTACGTAAAATCATACAAATATCACCGTTCATTGGTCGCTTGTTGTACTAGAGGAATACGGTGATTTGATCTGCATTTTACTGTGCGTTTATTATTGGCTCAGAGTTGTCCAGGAGGTGTAAACTAGCGGGTGGACCAATAGCATTAGCAATACAAACGTACGAGGTTTCGAATTCTAGCTTGTCCCGAAATGGAAACGTGAATTTTTCAGGTCTCTAGTAATGAGTCTCCTGTTGGTCAGTACGCGTTTACTGATGCTCAGTTCAAGCTACATGTGTGTTGCCTAAGCCACAGAATAGACAAGTAAACAGAGGCGGAATAGCGTGGCGGTTACTTAGATGTGGACGTACCCACTCTCTGATTAACTGGGCGAGGCTTCGAGGATTACCTTCTGTCTGATTGGCTAGTGCGCATAGCGAGAGTATCCTTATTGGCTGGGTTTACGGCTAAGGAGTAGGCTACCAGGCGTTGATCAGCCCACGGCGTTCCGACGCGCTGCTGGCCGGTAGGTACTTCGTAATAGGACTATAGAGTATAAAACTATACAGAAGTGAAATATCCGCTTATTCCGCGGAACTACAACTGCACACGCCACCAAAATTGCGCCACTAGACATGCAAAATGACGGGAACACCGTTCGTCAATCAGCGCCTGGTAACTTACTCGGCAGCTGCCAGCGTAACCAATGGGGAACCTTTCGCAGCATACAGTAGCCAATCACACACAAGGCCCTTTCCCGGAACACCGAACCACCAATCGGTGAATGACTTCCCCCGCATTAGGGACACTGCCACGCCATTTCGTCTGTGTAATAATTTACTCTGTGATGGGATTGTGACGACTAACGTGTAAGGTCGCTGAACCGGCGAAGTATTCCCGCCCCATATCGTTTCATGCAGCCCACACTGAACGGGTAGGGAGAGGCGTATTTCGAGAAAATATTTATGGTCATGCTGGATTTCAATATCCTACGTCCACAGACACAACTTCCTTCGGTTGTTGGCCGCGTTTCTACGCGAGAAGACACCGGTAGGGCCGGTGACTTTTCGCGTAAAAATCGGAGCACACAGTAGACTTCAATACTATACACACACCTCAACTGTTGTTATACCTCCATTGGCTGCTGGCGCCGTGTCGGTCTTATACGAAGCCACTCAGGACTAAACAACTCCGACACTGAACCTTCGTGATTCGTGCGCAAACGGTTAACACGGGCTAGAACATTTTTTAGCCAATCAAAGAAGCTGGACGACCCTACGGTGCTTTGGACTGTTCCTTGTCTCGAAATATTCTCGCGAAATATCACTGCCTCTAGACACCGGACACTTGAGGCACGCGACCGTTTGAAATCATCCAACCACGCAAGTGCACGTGAACAAAAGTGTTTCGGAGTAGGAAAAGTGCTGGAATGTCTTCGCGGGGAACACCTGTCGCTGTGAATGGGTGAGGTTCAGTGAGAAGTGCCTCAGCTGGGGTAAGGCAATGTTTCTCCTGGGACGTTGCCGTCGTGCGGGACGGGACCGCGGAGGAGTCCCGGTGGCTCCTCGCCCAGGAAGCCCCGGAGGCGGAGTTCGCGTGCGGGCCGCCGAGAATAACTTGTCCAATCACGGAACTAAAAGGCAGCTGCTGCCGTTTGAAATACGCGCGCCGTCACGGAACGCCGTCGGAGATCGATGTGAGCTCGCCGCGAGGCCGGGTTCCCTCTCGCGGACTTGAGGAGGCGGGGCGCGCCCACCGCGCGACCATCCGTCTGCGTTGGACGTCGCGAGTGTGACAGGTCGGCGCTGAACACCGAAGCCGGCGCCTGGCTTGAAAGCAGCCAGCATTTGGTATACCCAGGGCCAGTGACTTTTCGCGTAAAAATTGGAGGACACAGTAGACTTCAAAACTATACACACACCTCAGCTGTTGTTATACCTCCATTGGCTGCTGGCGTCTTTTCCGTCTTTGACCAAGCCACTCAGGACTAAGTAACTCCGACACTGAACCTTCGTGATTCGTGCGCAAACGGTTAACACGGGCCAGAACATTAATTAGCCAATCAAAGAAGCTGGACGACCATACAGTGCTTTGGAGTGTATCTTGTCTCGAAATCTTTTCGCGAAATATCACTGCCCCTGGGTATAGCTAGAGATCTGAAAAATTCGCGAGTTCAATTACCTGTAGGATGTGATGGTGTGATCAGGCCATTGCTGAACGGCTTGCCTGGTCACACCTTCAAACATTAAACCTGGAAACGAGCGGAATTGCAACGCCACCATTTGGTCGTTGATACTTTTTGCGAAAGAAAACAGTTGCAGAAATCCCCCCCCCCCTCTCTGGGTCCTTGAGTGGGGCCGCAGAACCACGCGCTTGATATAGGCCGGCGTGACACCCGGAACGGTCGTCTTTTATCTGTCGTCTTTCGTCTGTAGTCCTTTGGTCGACCCGACCAGCGAAGCAGACCAGGAAGATGGGTGTGTCCGGCCGGCGTTAACCGTCTCGTAGAATCAGCCTCCTGCTACCACAAGGTGATGACTTTCCAGTTAGGTTTAATTAAAATGGCGTGAATCATAGTAATTAATTAAAAATTAATCATCTTAAATTCAATGTAAAGCTCCCTCGATCAATGGTCATTTAAAAAGCAACTGTATAATCTTCATGTAATAAAACCTAATTAGATACTGTTGTGCTCTACCGAATCATGAGTCATTATTTGAGATACGCCTCCAAGCTCCCAGCATACTCTCACATTGACACACTACATCATTACTAGTTCGTAACAAGGCTATACTCCACTGTCATGAAAATTAAGCAAATATCACTCTTAATTGGTTTCTTTCTGTATTAGCGGAAGACGGATATTAGGTCTGCATTTTATTGTGTGTTTATAATTGGCTCAGAGATGTTCCTGAGGTATTTACTAACGGATGGGTCAATAGCATACGTAATACAAACGTACGAGGTTTTGAATTCTAGCTTGTCCCGAAATGAAACCGCGAATTTTTCAGGTCTCTAGGTATAGCTCATTCACGGTTAGTTGCAACTTTTATGAATCTCTGCTGAAGTTCTACTTCCAGGATATTCCTCCGCCTTATTCAAACAAAGCTAGAAAATTACACCGAAGGGACAACGCGCCATAATCGTGCTCATTTACTTAAATTATATTTTGCATAAGAACTATTTCTTACTAGGCATTACCAACACACTCTATTTTCTCATAGTTTTTATTCGTGTGAATCACAAATTAAATATTGTAATTTATAAATAAAATATAAGTAAATATTTAATTTAACCAAAAATAAAAGACTTGTATTTCGACAGAAGTATCAAACGCACGTGATATATGACATATTTCGGACACTACCAAACACATCATACAAGAGGCAGTTTTTTGACGGTTTGATTCAAAATGTAAAGAAACCGCGAAAAGACTAGATAAAGAAATGCATGTTAATGAAATTCATCTTATTAAGCCAATTTTTAAGATATAAACACGAAACAAAAATCTAAGTGTGGAAAACGATCAAGCTCTGTATTCGAGCCAAATAAGAAAATTAGCTTTGCAGTGATTTTTTATTTAGTTGTTAAGTTTTCTGATCTCCCCAGAAAACGCACTATAGATTAATGTTACAAAAGGCTTCTATAGAAAAAAAGGGCGTATTTTATTCGCAAGAAAGTCCCAGGTGGTGTATATATATATATATATATATATATATATATGTATATATATCAGAACGCCAAAAAACGTTCTTATACGTAGGGCCAGTGACTTTTTGCGTAAAAATCGGAGCACACAGTAGACTTCAATACTATATACACACCTCAGCTGTTGTTATGCCTCCATTGGCTGCTGGCGCCGTGTCCGTCTTTGACCACGCCACTCAGGACTAAGTAACTCCGACACTGGACCTTCGTGATTCGTGCGCAAACGGTTAACACAGCCAGGACATTTATTAGCCAATTAAAAAAAGCTGGACGATCCTACAGTGCTTTGGACTGTATCTTGTCTCGAAATCTTTTCGCGAAATGTAACTTATACCAAATTCTCAGTGTTTTGAAAACAGGCAACAGCCTTAAGGAAAATTCCCAGGTAAACAATATTAAAGGTTCCAAGGTCACATCCGGCCTTAAGGAACTATTGAAATGGCGATGGAAAACACTATTGACAATCTTCACGTTTGTTGTGATTCCTCAGAACTTATAGACGGTGGCTGTAAGGTTGCAATACAGCGATCTGTTCACCGAATATACAATATTGTCACTATAGTAAAGGAAATGTTTTACAGAAGAATACACATCTTATAAAGATGGCCACTTACAGAAATATTTGCTGAATTCGACACTTTCAATAACCATCTTTGTCTTTCCATAATCACACTAGTAATTGGGCAACAAATATAGACTTTTATTTCTGCCCTGAAAATAATTTACACATAAATATTCTACAGTTCCTTTTAATAGATAGTAATAGACACACAGTTGCTAACAATGAGAGTCACGTGATAATTAGTGAGGAACATTAATAATATAGAAACGAAACATCGAAAGTTATTTTATAAAGACGTGACTGGACACTAAAAAACTTGCCTCATTAACTAATTTATTTCATTAAATATCCACAGAACGCTGTTATTACGGTAGTACTAGCTTTACATGCCAAGTATAGGTTAATCACAGTATTTATTGTTCAAATGTACATTTTTATTATTAGAGTGTATCTTTAAACTGTTTGTATTTGACACATTATGTTAATGCGGTAGTGAAAGATTAAGACACTCCAAATCGAATCAGTGAATATCTACAGGTTGCCAGGTGAAACTGCTCCATCCGGAATCAGTAGAAAAACAACACTACTAATAATTTCAGTTAAAAGAAACCTACTAATTCAAACAGTAGAAAATCAGTTATTTATAGTTGATTTGTTAATACGCACCAGAATTAAAAAAAAAAAGTGTATTACGGTATGAAATAAATTAAGTGCAATTATTTTGTCAGAAAAGAAAAATATTACCTGTACAAAAATTTTTTGGATGTGGTAAGGCTTGAACTTCCGGCTAAAATACAACCGCTATTTAAGTCTTAACTTCTATCGTCTTACCAACTCCGCTAGTTTGCTCATCGTCTTATTTTGCGTGGAGACACTAACGTGCTATGGCGAACGTCTATAACCTTCGTAAAGTGGAAGTACTTCATGATGTCGAAATATACCCATTTTCTGCGCACTTACATGTCTTTTCAAGGTTCGAAAGTCAATCTAAGTTAAGTTTGGTTCGGATTCTGTGCCTTAAAGGCAGAGTGGTTTCAATTAACGAGGTTGACGCTGTTTTCTCGCTTCCACCATTTTACAACGCAGCGACATTTTGCAGAATGAAACTGTTGTTTATAAGTGACAAATTGACTACTAATAACTGTGCTAATTCGAAGGTGGAATGATAAAACCAAGTTATTCTGTAATGAAATTTGCCATTTCCTTACTATTTAATCAGCCACCTTGAGGAAAACCAAAATTTTGTTCGTCAAAATCCGCGTATCTTATTGAATTATCTCACTGTCGAATTAATAAAATTATCGCTGATCGATCAGTCACTAAAAATAATAGTTATAATCTGTTGTATCTCGTTGCATTGTATAATGGCTGATATTTATGAACATCGATGGCCTCGTGCATTGAGACCCCAATAATTATCTTTTAAACCACAGAATTTGAATTATACTTAACTTAGATTGATTTCAAACCTTGTAAAGGCATATGCACGTGCGCAGGATATATAAATATATATTAAGACAACATAAAGTCCTTTCACATCGTGAAACATACAGCCGTTGGCTATTATATTTTTGTAGTCAATACCTTTAATACAAGCGCTCAGCAAGAGTAGCAAAGTGGGACAGTGGGTAAGATGGCTAACCATGAAAGCTCTAGCATGCCTTACTTTTCGGGAAGGGTTCGTTCCCCACCACATCCACAAATTTTTTTCTACACAAAATGTTTGTTTTCCGACAAAATCATTTGTACTTATCTTATCTCACATGGGAACGATTTGCTTCTTTTATCCTGCAGCTTATTTACGAGCCAACTATAAATAACTCATTTCCTACTGTTTGAATTGGTGGATTTCTTTAATCTGACGAATTAATGATATTTTTCTACTGATTCCGGATGGAGCAGTTTTAACTGGCAATCAGTAAATATTCACTTATTCCGATTAAGAGCGTAGCAGTGTATATTTTTGACAACAGAATATATGATAACGTTACCATGGTAGGCCTAGGTATTAGCAATGGAGGCTTCTCCAAGGTAATTTTTTTTATCAAGTTGGTGTGTGTAACAGCAGTAAGGCGACATCAACTCGTGTTAACTACATAGACTAATGTTTTTCACCTATAACTAATAAATACGTGGTATTAATTCAACATTTTTTTCTTCTCTGGGCCGAATGTACGTAGTTATCAACCTCGCCGTGCCGTTGTTATGTTCATGAAGTTATGGAAGTTATGTTCGTGTACCGTTGATGTCAAGTGAAATCGGTTAACAAAAATAGAGTTACTTGCAGGGAGCATGGCGTTGACTGCCATTAACGCCGAGCTTCAGTTAATCATATTCGATTACGTGATTCAGAAGATCAGTTTAATTACATGTTTGTTAAATGAAGCAATCAGTGACGATAAAAAAGTTGGAAAAGTTCGTGATTGCTTTTTTTTTAAGAAATATCAGAAAAGGAACAAGAATTTCAGACGAACAATTTTGCATTGTGCGCGTCCCCACCGAAGGCGGAGATGCTTAGTATCGAAAAGTTGAAGGCATCCTCCAATGACTTGTAAAGATTATACCAACATTTACGTCGTGAGTACAGTCGGTGCACAGCCAGGCAGTCTGAGTTGAGTCACAGCGGCCAACCACGTGCAAATATTCCGCCACTGTACTTGCCAATTTTCTCCGAGAATAAGGCGGAGTGAACCTCGCCCGCAGAGCTGTTTACGTCAGTAGTACGTCAAGATGAGTCCCTAACAAATGTTAGAAAATTAAACTACCTCACTGGTTGCCTCAAGGGAGAACCGAGGGAACTTGTCTGTAATTTACCTCAAACTTCAGAGAGCTACAACGTAGTTTGGACAGTTCCTGAGAAGAAGTTTAAGAGCATACGTATTTCCGCAACCATACACGTTGTTCTGAATTAGCTTTTAAGCAATTCAGACGTGAAAGTGTCTTAGGGCGTAGCTCAATAATGAGTCATGATTCGGTAGAGCACAGCAGTATAGGACAGAGTTTATTACCCATAAGGCCACCGGGAGCAGCGTCTTTTGTCGTCGACCCGCCCAGAGATAAGACCACGGGAGATGGGTGTGTCCGGCCGTCGTTAACCGCTTCCTAGAATTAGCCTCAGGCAACATGAACAAGGTGGGGACTTTCCATTTAGATATAACACAATGGCGCGAAGTATTAAATCTCAATATAATCAATAAGCATCTTGGTATTCAATTTAAAGCTCCCCCGATCAATAGTCACTTAAATAGTTATTGTATAATCCTTATGTGACCAAACAAAGCAAGACACGGAAGACAACATCTACGAAGATCTACCTGGGCTTGTTCATCTGTGTGTCCACCAAGGTGGTGCATTTGGAGCTGGTTTCTTCACTTTCCACAGTTGCCTTTGTTGCAGCTCTTAAGCGATTTGTATCACTTAAGGGGACTCCTGCTGACATGTGTTCTGACCGAGGAACAAATTTGGTTTGCGAAGCACGGCAACAGAGAGAGCTGTATCAAGCCTTGTTTTCAGAACCAATGTGGCATTCTCTTTATGCAGAACTCTTTCAGCTCAACATCAAGTGGCGCTTTAATCTTTCTGCGATCCTTCACTTCGGAGGATTATGGGAGGTGGCCATTAAGTCTGCCAAGACACACATGAAGTGAGTTATAGGTGACCAAGTCCTTGCATTTGAGGAGTTGTCAACCCTTTTTGCAGACATTTCTGCCATAATGAATTCCCGACCATTTTGCCCACTCTCCATTGATCCATCGGAATTTGACGCTCTGACTCCTGGCCACTTTTTAATTGGTGCACCACTTGTTGGTCTGCCTGAAGAAAACCGGTTGACTGTGACCAGCAACCGCTTGAATCCCTGACGCAGTTCACTTGGAAATGCTGGAGCTCAGAGTATTTTCACACACTGCATCAAAGGACCAAATTAAATGTTCCAATACGATGCGTAAGGGAAGAAATGTTATTATTGTAGAAGGGCACAAAACGTACCTCCCTTGCAGTGGCAGACAGCAAGAATAATTGTGAAAAATAAACATGGCACAGATGGTGAGAGATGTTACTCTGAGAATCACACATGGAACTATGTAAAGACTAGTGGCAAATATTTGTTAGTTACCCCGAAACGAGATCACCTGAGCTGTAAATCCCACTTTGTCTTGTGGTGTAAAAAACAAGTGGATTAAATTTTTTATTATTAATTTTTAATTTTACAAGTGAATTGTGTTAACTGGTTATGGCGTAGAAAATGTACCACTTTCATGTTAAGAATAACTTTTTCCAATGACAATTTTTTATCAAGTGTGTGTGTAACTTTAGTATGGTGACATAAACTCGTGTAGTTACAAAGACAAATAGGGTTTCACCTGTAACTGACTCGTTTATATAAATATGTGGTATTACTTCAAAAATACCCCCTAGTCGATAATAAACATGGATAGCTATAAGGACGTTAACCCATGCTACCTGATATGTGGTAACATGGGCTACTGAACATGGCAGCAGCCAATGGACAAATAGCTGATATTTTAAATAAGCAGATTAATGTAGAGACTAAACTAGAGGTCACAGAACAGGCAAAATCTTCTTGATATCAAAAATAAATTACCCACAGAGTATAAACGAAACATTCTATAATAAACAACCTACAATTTTCCACCCGCAGTTAAATTTATCTTCACATTAGCAAAGAATGTGTCATGCAAATTAATTCTGACGAGGAGACCGCAAGCTAAAGACAAACCTGTCTCTGTGTAGAACTAAAATTTCACATCTTATTTCCAGACCATTATTCAGAAAATAACACTCCTGACTTTATAACATAATGTATTGAGTATTATAATTATTGGGCTATCCCGCCCAGGTCTAATTTATTGTCCGTATCGGTTTTCATAAGGTGTCTGATCATTTAATTAGCTATAAAATAACGCTAACATATTTCAATGTAACAATCGTTCAAAACGAAAAAAATATCTTATCTCAATTCGGTTTTTAAATTACTCGAATTTATGACTAATATTTAAATACTTTTAGTGTCAATGTCTACTAGAGAATGCATTGCAATGAAATAATATTTAGGACTTGAGATTTATACAAAGAAAAATCAGTCATCTTTTGTCCCGTTCTTTCAGGATATTTTTCCGGCCTCAGCGATGTCGGAGATGTGATGTTTTACCGGACTCCCGATATTCACGGTACACTCGTGAAATGGTCGTACGCGAAAATCCAAATTTTATCGCTACCTCAGAGATGCTATGTCCCATCTTTCGTGCGCCGACTATAACACCACGTCTAAACTCACTTGAATCTTAATAACCTGCCATTGTAGCAGCAGTAACCGATCTAGCTGCCGACCGCATCGCGTTACTCTGATTAGTTCCATACCTCTGTTATTTGCATACGCACGCCTATACCAGTTTTTTTGGCTCTTCAGTGTATAAGTTATAAGATAATACTGTCTACAATACCTGGAGAACTTCACACCGTACACTGGCGCCGCTCTATAAGCGACAAATTCGTATATTAACATAATTTGTTGCAAGTGCTTTAAAGATTCATTCATTTGGTACTTAGTCGATCAAAATTAGAAGTATAAACATACAACTTACTATAAAGTAGAGACGGGCAAAAAAAAACTCCTCATTATCTTCAGAAAATATAGAATTTGCAACAGTGCAAATTGTCGCGTTAGTGTAATCTGCTCACTGACTGCTGCCACAGTTAGCAGCCATTTCCATCCTGACTTGACGGCATGCGATGCTGTGACGTCACTGTGATCTATTCATTTATCAGCCGGGATTCATCCAGGAAATGTGAGTCAAACATTTTACGCAACGTCGAAGACAATGCAATAGGCAAATTGATTAAACCGTAACCTCTCTTCCGTTAATAAAGCAAGATTGTACGTTTAGTCTTAAGAGCACCTTTTTTTTCGGGAAAATATTCCAGGACAAGTTGTGTTCCAATGCACTTTAGTTCCGAAGCACTTTCGTGATTAGATAATTTGAATTGTTACGCGTATTATCTGCCTGTGCCCCATCACGGACGGTCGGTATCGGAGAAACTTTCTTCTGATTGGTTCACTCGTGTAACAGACTGCCTTCACACAAAGAGAAGTGACCAATAGTCAAATGATGACTGCACGTGTACACAGAATATTGAAGTGTAGCCTCTGCGTAAATTTTTTCGTGAAAAGCAGGTGGCCTTACAAGGACTCTGCCTATAAAGCATACATTCATTGAGTTTAAATGGGAAATTAACGATACATAAATTCCTTCTCAATGCATCAATTTTAATGTTGTATGTTTCAAACAAAAACCTCTTCAATATCCAACACACCTCTCTCTGAGAATACTGCCGCGTTTAAAAATTAAAAAAAAAAAAATTTTTTTTTTTTTTTTTTTGCAAAATTATAATTTTTATATAAAATTGTGTGAATTTTGCAAATTGTCAATATTTATAGACGTAGCAGTATTCATTAAGCAATGCCATTAATATAAAAATTTTGTTTGAAACTGTCGTCTATAAAACTGAAATAATGAAAACGGATTTCTTTAACATTGACTCCACATTTCGCAGGCAATAATATAAATGTTTAGTATTCTTTTCGCGGTTAGGAAAACGAACTTTATTTAAATTTCGCTCTCGTGAGAAAAAAAATATTGCTTCCATGGTTGCACGCGCGTACCAGGTATTTGGGTGACGTAGAAGAGCTTCTCTCGCTGCGGGATAACTTGCCTGGGCGAGAGTGGCACCACTGAGTGCAGAGTGGTAGGGCGATGGGCGAGGCTTCCTGTTGCGGTGTGCTCCACGCCCGACAGCGCATTCCCTCTGTCTGGTACGTGCTTCACGCCGCCGGGTGGCGACGAAGGGGTGGAGAGAAACAACCCCTCTCCGCCCAACCTACGAGGAAGATAAATGGGTTGCGCCACCCCCCGTCCCGCAATAATTGAAATGTACGCCCGTCGCCAGGGCGGCGTCGAGTAAGCAGTGGGATTCAGTCCTTACACGTCCGTCGCGTCGACGTCTGGCGTCTCGTTACTCCCTTCCAGAGGCGCGTAACACAACTCCTCTGCGAGAACACAAAGCACGCGACTTGTAGCGACAAGCCACGTGACGAGACTTGTAAAAATTACATTCTGTATAGTACATTCGCGGTTACTTCCTATCCTTCTCAAGCCCCGTTGCAGTTCTACTTCCAGCATATATCCTTCCGCCTCATGAAAACAAAGCTTAGCAAAACATAGATCTATTATACTCAGATTTGGAAACTCAAGCTTTTAGTTTGGCAACTAAAATGTTTCGTCACTAGGTAAGAGCTAGTGTCGCATGTGTACCAGTTTCTCTCTGTTTTCTACTTAAAAATACAAAATAATTGCAATTACCATTAGTAGAATATTAAATAACTTCGTAACTAAGTAAAATTTTTCATTTTTATTATTCACATACTTAAAATGATTATTATATGTGACCTCTTTGGAACACTGCGCAACTAGCGGCGGAAATTAACCTTAAGCCTAATTCTCCCATAAGAAAACTCGTATTGTTCCTAACCTCAGATAAATGTAGAAAATAACACCAAAGGGACAGCCCACCGCATTCTTGCGTACACAGTTTAATATTTAGCGTAATAACTATTTCTTACTAAGCATTGCCAACACGCATAATTTCTCTCAAGTGGAGAGATTGCAATGAAGATATTTCGGTGCTCTTAACATCGAGGTCTTGAAAGCCGATGCGGGTGAAACGAGGTGAGTATGTAGCGGCACCGGAATGCAAGGGCGGGGGAAACGGGAGATCCCGAGAAAACCCGCCGACCATTGGCATCATCCGATGCGATTCCCACATGCAAAAATCCCGGAGTGACCCCACCGGGAATCGAACTCAGTTTGCCTACGTGGGAGGTGAGTTTCTCTCTAGTATTATTCATATTGAAATATTACGATTTGACAATAAAATGTAAGTAAAAGTCAAGTTTAAACAAAAATAACATACTTTTATGTTAACAGAAGTTTAAAACGCGTATGACACACAACGCATTTAGGAGACAACCAATCACCTCATAAATGGGGTGATTTTCTAAAGGTTTGATTAAAACAGGATGAAGAAAAGGCGAATACACCATAGTTAGGCCAGTGACTTTTCACGTAAAAAATCTGAGCAAACATTAGACTTCAATACTATACACACACCTCAGCTGTTGCTATGCCTCCATTGGCTGCTGGTGCCGCGTCCGTCTTTGAACAAGCCGCTCAGGACTAAGGAACTCCGACACTGATTCGTCCGCAAACGGTTTACACGGGCCAGAAAATTTTTTAGCCAATCAAAAGAAGTTGGATGACCCTACAGTGCTTTGGACTGTATCTTCTCTCGGAGTCTTAACAACGAGGCATTGAGAGTCGGCGAGGGTGAAGCGAGGCGAGAATGGAGCAGCGCCGGAATGAAAGGGCCCCGGGAAACGTTAGATCCCCGAGAAAACCCGTCGACCAGCTGCACCGTCTGGCACGATTCCCACTTGCGAAAATCTGGGCGCGACCCGACCAGGGATTTAAACCGGGTCCGCCTAGGTGGGAGGCGAGCAGTCTAACCGCTCAGTCACTGCGGCCCCGTAACGGGTGCAAGTTTTGACAACTCCCTCGCAGGGCTAGAGGAATTACTGCACAAATCCACGGCCACTTGTTCACGGCACATGGCATCACGTTTTTAATCTCGGGTAGAATGCGGCGAAGGAGGCATACAGAATGTTCTCGCCCGGGCGCCGACCGACGAGGGGGCCGGCCCCGTCACAAGGGGATCGAGGCAGGAAGGTCCTTGGCGCGCCTACAAATCCTGCCGACGAGGCAATCTGGGTGTTACTCTCGGAGAAGGCGTGTCCCAAGCTACTGCAGCATTCAGACTCGGAGAGTATCCCCTGTGCCCCCTCCTCCCCCCGGGCCAAGATTCGTAATCTCGCTGATGAGCTTATCCTGCTACGGGCGACCCAGCCCACCCCCGCTCCACGCCCCAGGACGTGTGCTAGCGGCAAGCAAGTTCATTTCCCAAAACGCTAAATCAGGGAAGATGTTCAAAAATAGCACTCGAACATGTTGCACATGGTTGGACGATTTCATCACACTCAATTTCACAGAAGCTCACAAAAAATTACAATATATCTTCAATTTTAACCCTTTTCCGTCTCACATTGGTTTGCGTTACCAGATGTTGCCGACAAGTAATACTTTTAACCTAAGCTCACACAGACCCTAATTAAGAGTAGGCCTATCAGTTTTTTCAAACATTTATTCTTTACTACCATACCCCGCCACGCGTTGCTATGGCATAAAAGATTTTGGTTGTATTCATTTCTGTGAAATTAATTTATAGAAGTATATGCATTTATACAAGTATCTGTATACATGTAAAAAAAAAACATTGAAACAACAAACTGAAATGTTCAAACAGACAGCTGTCAACACAGGCGCTTCCTGACGCGAAAGCATGATGAAAATGAGCTTTTTGCAGATTTTAGTACCTTTGCAGGTAATACAGATAAAAAAAATAAAGCTGTACAAACACTCGTGGGAACGAAAGAAAGGTTTATAAAAAAAAGAACGAAAATTGGTTGATTTTTTTGGGAGCTATACGCGTCCGAACAAACGGACACAACATTTACATATATATATATATAAACATATATATATCGATTAAGTTTCTCGTTAACTCACCTACGGTGGGGCCGTGGTGGTGCAGTGGTTTAGACTACTTGCCCTTCATCAAGGTGAACCGGGTTCGATTCCCGGCGGTATGTGCCGGACGATGCCGCTGGTCAGCGGATTTTCTAGGGGATCTCCCGTTTCCCCTACTCTTACATTCCGGTGCGGCTCCATACTCATTTCGCTTCATCCTCATCGGCTCTCAAGACCACGATGATGGTTACTGTATTTCGAAGGATAAATCATTGTGTTGATGATCTAACGATTTTGCTATTTGGCAATGTAGCATTTAGTAAGTTTAGTTATATTATAAACACTATAATTTAATAACGAAGAGTTTTCATTTGTCTTAACACTTTCCTCTGGTATCTATCAAGATTCCTTCACTGTTAACAAAACAAGTTCAAAGAGATTTTTGTAGCCTTCTTACAGAAGGAAAGATATTCTTATGCAATCACCTGAGTGTTTGTCTGGAATGTATGCCATCCCCCCCCCCTTCCTAACAAATTTCAAACCTGTGAACCGATTTTCACCTAACTCGGTCCAAATATCTTGTATAACAAGTAATTCGACTTTAATAGTTTTCGATCAAGCAGGATACGTATTTTTAAAATGGCGGCAATTAGTCTATGTCTTAGGAACCATCTAAAAAATATCAATAAAATTTTATACGTTGATAGTGAGTGATGTTAGAATTAAATTTATGAAGCTACACAATTACTGGTTTGCCATTTTGGAGATAGTGCAACATGCAAAATTAAGCTTCTATCGTGTATCTCGGAAACTACCAAACCGATTCCTGTCAAATTAAGAACATAAGTAATAATAATGTAGGTAATGTTAGTAAAGGCATTTTAAATAGGCAAGGTACTTATTTTCAAAATGGTGGAATTATAAAACCTATTTTTGTGTTAATGTTTTATATATACCATACTGTTTGACCAATGTCGATTAAACTTGGCAGGCTGAAAGAATATATTACGAGTATCAAATGTATCAGTAAATAAACTCTTTTGTCCACCATTTTGTATGATACTGTCACATGAAAAATAAAGTTTTTATGTCATATCTCGGGAAAAAATCAACCGATTGTTACCAAATTTGGCAACAAAGTAACACTAGTAGATAATGTGAACTGTTATGTTTTAGTGGATCAGCCACTTATTTTCAAAATGGCAGCCACTTAAACATTTGTGATTACTGTGCTGTATATACGAAACCATACAAAAATTTCAACTTAATTTTGAATGGTAATAGTATTTAATGCAACCATCAAATGCGTCTACCCAGAGCATCCTTTGTCCATCATTTTGTAAAATAATTCTACATGAATAAATAATTTTTTTTTCATATCTCGGGAAACAATTAACCGATTCCTAACTGATTTGCAAACAAGTAGTACTATGGTTGGCCATGTGAACGGATATGTTTTATGTGGGTCTGTCAATTATTTAAAAAATTGCTGCCACACAAATATTTTAGTTTAGTTTATAGAAGGTGCCAATACATAGCCATTTTTTTCCCTCCATTATTCAAGATAGCACCAGCACATGAGAAAATCGAGCTTTTATGCCATAACTCGGGAACCAATTACCCGATTCCCTCCGGATTTTGCATACAAGTAGTGCTACAGTAGGTGACGTAAATTTTCAGTTTTCATGTATGTCTGGCATTATTTACAATATGACCACCATATGAATAATTTAGGTCAATAAAACTATTTAAATAATTTCACTTAAATTTTGTATGCTGAGAGTATCCATCAGAAATGTCAATTATTCTTATAGAAACCCCATTTTGGCCGCCTCTTTGGAAGAATTTATGCCATATCTCGGGAACCAAATAACTAATTCCCCATAAAATTTTTACAGAAGTACGGTAGGCCATGTAATCTTACATAATTTAAATGGTGAAAATATTATTTTTTTAATGGCGGCAACATAAATTGTAGAGGTAAGTTTTGCGCATCTGTGAAATAATTAGACGTAAATTCAACCAAACTTTGAATGCCGACAGTATCTGCTAGAAGCATCATAAATGCCTATACAGGGCCTGGTTTCAGGCTTCTATATAGGAGGGGTAGTGAACTTTCGCGAAAAGATCTCAAGACAAGTTATACTTCAAAACACTACAGGGCCGTTTACCTATCTTGATTGGCTTGATTACGTTTTGACACGTGTTAACCGACTGCACACGAATCACGTAGGAGCCGTGCCGTTATTGTCGAATTCTTAGTGGCTCGAACAAATATGAAACGCGTTCTCAAGCAGACAGAAACCAATGACAATAGACAAATTGCTTTTGGGTGCTTAAAGTATTGAAATGTACCGTGTACTCATATTATTTTTGCGAAAATTGACTAGCTCTGTATATATATGTCAAAAGAGAAACTAAAGCTTTTATGCCATACACTGGGATCAGGTCAACCTATTTCCACCAAATTCTGCAAACAATTAGCGCTACAGTGGGCTATGTGAACTTCCATGATTTAAGAGACTCATACATTGGTTTTCAGGATAATTTTCACGTAAATACGTGAGGTTGGTATACCCCGACTACCAAAACTCCGTAATGTAGTTGGTTGTCGGCCACCTTACGGTACGAGGTGTTCTGGGTTCGGGTCCCGGGTAAGACACATTTTTTTATTTCTAATTGTATGGTTCCACTTTTGATGATATCGCGGCGAAACGAGAAGTCGACTCACCCACCATCGAACATTTTAAGAACTTCATCAAAATTATTTACATCCACACAGAGGAAAATATGCTCACAAGCTAAATCGATAACTTCTTGTTATTTTCTGTAAAGGAAGGTGAAATTCCCATAATACGAGATCGCATAAAGAAAACGTTTAATAACAGCAAGCCCAAGTTTCTTTAAAATTCACTTTGAATTATAGCGAGATTTTGTTATTGTAAACAAAACAGCCACAAATAAATGATTTACTTTGCTACACATAAATTTTTGCATTCATTTCTTTTACACTGTAATTGGCACTGCGCAGTGCCACAGAGTAAATAAATATAGAGATACGAAATGGCGTCGTGGTTCCATTGATGTGAGCGTACTCATTCTCTGATTGGTTGTACGAGGGTCTGAGAACAGTGTCTGATTGGCTACCGAGTGATGAAAAATTTATCCAGTTCGCTGGGCTACTGGGGGAGGGGGGGAGAGTGAGGCAACAGGCGCTGATTGGCGAACGGCGTTCCGACATGCTGCTGGCTAGTGACGCCATTTTGGAGGCGTGTGCGACAGGAGTTCGCGTGATAAGAGGCTATTTCACCTGTGTGTTCCTCTTCAGCGTGTGGTAGTGCCCTGCGCGAGGCTACAATAACAACTCGCGCCACTGAGCATCCCGGAGGTGGCAAGGTGCCACAGAGTACGTGATAATACAGAGGTGGAAAAGCGTCTCAATTCGCGAACTGCATCGCTGACCAGCACAACGTCGGAAAGCCGCTAGTGAATAAGGGCCTGGAAATCTGTTCACCAGAAACTAACTCAAATATAGTCTTTTCGTAGTTTTTTCGCACTTTTTGAATCAAAACTTTTAAAAATCCCTCCATTTATGACGTGTTTTGTTCTATCCCTAAATATGTCGTGTATCACAAGCATTTTATACTTTTCTTAACACCAAATTATGTAGTTTTTAGTAAAATTGAAATCTAGTTTTATTTAATTTATATATGACAATATTTCATTTATGGTTGATATTAATAAAATAGAGAAAGTAGGTGTGTTAATAATGCCTAGTAAGAAATAGTTCCAATGCAAAATATTATTGAACTGTGTGTGTGCTGCGGTGTGATTTTCTAGACTTATTTAAGCTTTGTTTGCGCGAGGCGGAGGAATTGTCTGAAAGTAGAACTTTTTCAGGGTTTCAGTAAAGTTGAAAGTAACAATGAATGGACTATATCGAAGACTGCTGTGTTAAACGAGGGAAGGAATCACTGATATTCATGAGAGGATTGAATGAGAAGTTGTTTTTAGGCGTATTTTAGATCAGATGAACTTTTGCTAATTGTTGAGTTTAATGGTTTCGTCTGTTAGGCGTCTTTCCGCGAGTTACAGACTTTCAGTATCGGAGTAACATTTAAGTAAGATCATTTCTTTTCGCACGAATACTTTGCCAGTGACCGAGGTACATTTTTATGCCTACGTGTCGGATATTCAATTTTAGCCTGCGCAGGAATCTTGTTACGGAATTCACGTGTCCCTGAACGCGGAATGTTCAAGGGTAAGTCGACAAATAAGTCTCCCTATTTTCTGTAGGAGGACGTGCAAAGATAGATTGAGATACAAAGCGCCCTTTTATTTTGGCACCATTACTTAATTTTTTGACACATCACCAAATACATTCAATCGTTAGTTATAACGTAAATTGAGGTCTTACATTCCCTGACGAAAGAAAGTGGCGTTCTGCTCACTACACCACTTCGTCTTCCACTTAGTCGTCACTGGAAATTCGTCTGCTCCTTAGTTTTTCTGCATCTTCCCAAACGGGCTATACGGTGCATGGTGTACACATTGTCAATGACAGGTGTGCAGTTAAGACTCGTCGTGCAAGAAGATCAGGTCGTCGATGCCGAATAGTATCTTCAATAAGCCTTAATATTTCCTGATATGCAAGATGCCACTTTATATCGTCAGGGGATGGAAAACCTTGTCTTACGCCATGACGAATGCTTTTATAAATTTGGTGGTTATAAAGGATTGGTGCTGAAACGTAACGGTGTTTGTTTTCTTGGTCTACATTTTCCCGTTCACCTACAAAACAAAATAGGGTGACCTACCGCCGTATTTAGCCATTTGCTAGCGAACTTGAAAAGGATTTCCGTTCGTGTAACCTGGTGTGCAGGTGAGCGAGCTGCCAGCGTGGCTTCCCGTCGCCTTCTGGCACCGTGCTGATCTGGTCTGTGCACGTGATGCTAAGTTAGAATTATACTCTCGCCAGCTCACGAGGGCTCCGTTGGAAACAACGCCACGATAGCCCGACGCAGCCGTATATTTTTTTCCGATTCTAAACACCGTAATTTTCGTTGTGGGGGGCAAGGCGGCTTGATTTATGGCACCACAAAATGAAAATTTCTGTGTCCTGGAATGTAATTCCAGTGTGTGTTTTCCCGGGAAAGATGATAAAAGATGCGCGGCTTTTATGGCGATGTACGGTCCCAGTGGAATTACCGATGGTCGCGTGCGATAGGATATTAATGTTCATTAATTTCATTTCCCACGGGGAAAAAACCTATAATAAACATCATACGGGGAGGTAGGACTCGATATCCAGAAAGGCATTCTCATGTTTGAATTCTCGCAGAATTATGACCCGGAGCAGCGAAAGAGTATAAAACATTCCACACATACCTTAAATACTCTGTTCGTATGCATGCCAACTTGAATAAAAATATGCCTGTATCTATCATACAGTAAATATTCCTTTCAAATAGCTCGAAATTAATTAAAACATTGACAGATTTAGCCTATATCTACGGCTAATGACTTTTGGCGTAAATATCGGAGCATACCTCAGCTGTCGTTATACCTCCATTGGCTGCTGGTGAAGTGTCCGTCTTTGGCCAGGCCACTCAGGACTCAGGAAATCCGACACTGAACATTCGTGATTCGTTCGCAAACGGTTAACACGGGCCATAACCTTTTTTTAGCCAATCAAAGAAGCTGGATCACCCTACAGTGCTTTAGTCTGTATCTTGTCTCGAAATTATTTCGCGAAATATCACTGCCCCTACCTGCATAACATGAAATGACAGTGTTTTACGTTTCACTGCTAGCTGTCAAAGTTTGATATATAAAATTGTCCTGTAGTATATTCTTAATTTACATGGTGTAACAACTTAATTTTTTTTTGTTGTTTAAGTGAATATTACATGTCCTA
Source organism: Clitarchus hookeri (assembly GCA_002778355.1). Classification (NCBI taxonomy): domain Eukaryota; kingdom Metazoa; phylum Arthropoda; class Insecta; order Phasmatodea; family Phasmatidae; genus Clitarchus; species Clitarchus hookeri. The sequence goes on from NQII01002310.1 coordinate 80,251, forward strand.
TACCGTTATTTATGGTATTTTGGACGAATAAAATGAGTTAATTAATAAATCGTAATTTCGGTTTCTCATGGTTTCTCGGAATCACCTCAAATGCTGGGATGGGTCCTTAGTACAGGTCATCACTGATTCCTTCCTTGCTCTTGCTTTTCTCAGAAACTTACTGCGTCTGAATTGACTGTCGACGAAACGAATCCTGCTATAACTACTACCATGATCACTGTGATGTTCCCAGTCGGCCAGCTACACTGTTGATACTATCTAGTGCCAAGGTTACACAATTCCTGGAGAAACATTGACTGTTCTCTTAGGTTTCAAGGTACTGTTCACATTTCTATTGATTATTTCCCTTATTAGAATAGCCTGTGTGCGATGATAGTTCCCAGTTCGAGAGAGCTTATGAAATTTTTGTTACCCTAATTAGGAAAACCTTTGATTCGTTTAGAAACAATAGAGTATTGTCAAATGTATACTTCTCAATCTATACACATGTGTCAAACCTATGCAGTTGTCTGAAAAGTATGCTGGCGCAAAAGGTCTTCGCGACATGCAAATTGTGGGTATTAGGTAAAGGAACTGAAAACTCCTGAGCACGAACAAAACTGTCGTCGGGTAGTTGTCTTTGATGCTTCCAGACTGAACATCCATCTTTCTATGTAGTTTATTTTGCCTAATGTCTTCGCTTAACCCTTTCAGGCGCAGTGTCATCTATCTGGGACGTTGCATATGTAGTGGATTGAATGGTGTGCACTGTACATAGCAGAACGTACCGTCCAATGAGAAAGGTTCCCTATGTGTGGGAGACATCATTCGCTGCTGAGACTATGTTCCGTAGCCTCATAAACCACTGCTGCCGGTAAGATAAATCGCAGAGAGATTTATATTGGCCCCGACGCAAAACAAAGCGCCGTCTTGATATCAGCACAGTTCCCATACAAAAGATTTGTTTGTTGCAATGCCTAAAATTATATATTTATTTTTGACTGAAAGAGGTAAAAATAAAGCTGCCAGATAATTTTACTGAGATCACCGTTTGCGAGCAGTACATGAACCCAAAAATATTCAACTCGGGTACATGGAACATAGCATTTACCACACCAATTTGAGAACAGGGTAAAAGTCGTGACAATATGCTAGTTTCACGGGCGTCACTGCCAGGAACCGGAACAGGTAAGTAGGAAGGGCTTAACGTCTCCTCGACAGCGAGATCATTAGTGACGGGGGAAGTTGCTCAGAGATACAGGAACGGGCAAGGAATATGCATGTTACACACAGAAATGTTCGAAATCACTGCAAGGAGATTTTTATATTTTATAAATTTCCCAAATTTCTATGGAATTTTGTAACTTATACATTGCAAGGAAACAGTGCCAAATTTCAGGCTGCAAATATAGAAAGCTCGAGCATTACAAATACACACACACGTTGGGAACTTCACGACACATTTTACTATTTCCTGAGGAAATGCGATAACAATACGGTAGAAGTATTGCGGAAAAAAAACCTTTACCATTCGCTGTTTCTCACTTTGCGTATTCACTGAGGTGGTAAATTCGCGAATATTTTCTTGGAGTGAAGGGTTCGACGGGTTGCTTGCCGACGTCATTTTCCAAACAAGCAAAGTCTCGAGCTGCCAGAGATCTACTCGAGCAAACACGCGGCAGCACCAAAGAACCGTGCGAGGACCCCATGTTACGGG